>JAEIGR010000002.1:6215000-6540000 GCA_018904305.1 Scaptomyza montana | reverse complement strand
CGACCGTAAGGGTGGTCTGCCCAGTCCCGATGGGGATAAGGATCGCAATCCTTTGCTTATCGATCTTTTTGAGCGCGGCCATGGTTTAGTCAATGATCTCAAGTCTCTTGACCTAAAACCGCAGTGCTGCTATCGCAACCAGGAGCCCATTAATTTGTACCATAAGGTTGGTCATGGCACACTGGACATGTACGTAATAAGTCCATCACGGGATTCAAAAGAGGTCAAAGACTTCCTACAAAAGTGGAATTCGGGTGACCAGCGTTTGTTTGCTGCCCGTGACTCCAAGGAGTTTAACTTTCCCCTGCAGAATCTGGTATCCATTTGCGCGCTGCTCGTCTGGCAGCCAGCTAATCCGGATGATACTATAACCCGCATACTCTTTCCGGGCAGCACGCCAGACTTCAAAATCCAGGAGGGTCTGGAGAAACTCAAACATCTTGAGTTTATGAAGCACTCAACCTGCACGGCCAAGTCTATAGCTCCAGCTATACAAACTGTGACCAGTACTCGAAAGACACTCAAAGCAGCCATTGAGGCGACTCCACCCAGCGCCAGCTACAAATCCAGTAAATTCGGTCCAACTGCTATAGCTGCCGTGACCGTGCAGCAGGACAACAAAGCCAAGGAAGCTAAGGAAGCAGCCGCTGCAGCAGCTGCAGCAGCATTAGCCTCAGCCTCAGCGGAACAACCCAGCGAACAAGTGGAGTGGCCCACGCCACTTGTTTGTGCCAAAACAGACTCCATCGATACGGATGAGCCAGAAGCTGAGCCCGAGCTAGCTGTAAAGACTGGTAATGAGGGAGCACCGGAGCCATGCATGCCATCAACACAACCAGCTGAGCAAGAGGACAACAAAGAGGCCGAGGAGGAGAAGAAAGTGGAAGGGTTGATAGTGAAGCCACTGCTGGCGACTGCAGCAACTAAAGATGCTGTTGATGCAACAACAACGGAGACTTCTAGCAAGACAGCGAAAGTCACAAAAGGTAAACTGGACAAGCCGAGAGCGGAAGTCAAGCCAGTTGTGCGCTCAAGGATTGATACCAAGCCGCCCAAGTCCATGGACCGCAAGCTGGTAAAGCGCGAAGAAAAGAAGAGTTCGCCAACTACTACTCCCGCTGCAAGCCGAACACCTGCTACACGTGAAGTTAAATCGAAGGTTATTACTCGCACCACTAAATCGAGTCCCAGCAGTACACCAGCCAAAAGCGCTAAAGAGGCCAACAATCGTAAGGTGCTTGAGTCCAAGCAGCAAGCAACGGCGGCTCGGCAAATCACGGCCAGCACACGTCGTACTGTCAGCACCGTAGAGAAAAAGTCACAGCAAAATGAGTCAAAGACAACGCAGCAGGCAACGACGCAGGCGGTTCAGCGTAAGCCCATTTCAAGGAGGCCACGTGGTGTATCCCCCTCAAAGCGAGCTCCAGGGCCAGGCAGCCCAATAAAGTCAGCCAAGCCCAAGCCGGATTTGAAAAAATCCCGTTTGGATAAGGGCGGCACCACAGACTCTAGCTTGGTTTCCACACCTTCGGTGGATGAGGCAACAGCAGCCAAAAAGATGCTGGAGCTAAGTGCCTCGCATGAATTGGATGCTGAAAAGCAACGTGAGTTGGACGATCTGAAAGAAGAGCAGGAGGTGGTGCGTGAAATCGAAGCGGTGTTTAGTCGCGACGAGATGAAACGACAGCACTTGATCAAGGCAGAGCTGCGCGAGATGGCCAAAGAGGACAGCACAACTGAGGCCGAGGAAGAGGAAGAATATTTGATTATTGAAAAAGAGGAAGTTGAACAGTACACAGAGGATTCAATCATTGAACAGGAACAGGAGAGTAGCATGACAAAGGAGGAAGAAATTCAAAAGCACCAGCGCGATTCACAGGAATCAGAAAAGAAGCGCAAAAAGAGCGCCGAGGAGGAAATTGAAGCGGCAATTGCCAGGGCGGAAGCTGAGGAACGCAAAGCGCGTATCGAAGGCAGTGAGGCGGCAAGACATGAGATGCACGAACCGTTAGCGACTTCTGAGAAAACAGAAATAAAGGCGGAGGTTCATGAGATCATCGCCACTGCCAAAGACATTGTGAAGGGCCGTGCCGACGAGCAATTGCCGCAGGCCAAACACGGTGAGGATGAGTTATCTTCTCCTACTCCCGATGACAAGCTCAGCAGCGCAAAGAAAACATCTGATACTAAAGATGAACCAATTGAAGCTCACGATGCTTTGCCTTTAAACTTACAGGAGAGTTTACCAGAGGAGAAATTTTCAGCCACAATCGAATCAGGAGCCACTACGGCACCCACCCTTCCCGAAGACGAACGCATACCGCTCGACAAAATAAAGGAGGATTTGGTTATTGAGGAGAAGTATGTTAAAGAAGAAACTAAGGAGGTTGAAGCCATTGTTGTGGCTACAGTTGCAGTGCCCGTGGTAGCAGTGCCAATCACAGCTGGCATGGGTATAAACGAAACTAAAATTATTGATGTTCATCCATTTGTCGCTGGCATGGATTCGGCAGACCGCATTCTACCTAAAAAAATGACATTTGAAGCTCAACAAAATCTGATGCGTGATGTTATTAAGACGCCTGATGAGGTTGCCGACTTGCCTGTTCATGAGGAGGCTGATTTGGGACTTTACGAAAAAGATTCTCACGATGCTGGTGCCAAGAGTATTTCACACAAAGAAGAGACAGCCAAAGAAGAGAAAGAGACCGAGGATGAAAAAGATGTTGAACCAGAGATAGCTGCAATAGCCAACGATAAATTTGAGACAGAACATGAGATATCTGAACAGATTATTGCAATGAAAAAGATCACCGCTCAACTTGAAGATGTTGAAAAGAAAAGCGAAATGGCTATTATTGGTGAAAGTAAAGTCGTTGGTGAAACGATTTTAGAAAGCGCAAAGTTGAAAGAAGACAAGGAGCAGTCACCACTCATTGAAAAGAAGTCGGCAAGTACACCAGATGAAAAAGAAACAAGCGATATAACTTCCGAAGATGAACTACCAGCGCATCTTGTGCAACCCACAGTTATACCAATAAAAGTAAAGGATCGTGAAGATACTGTGTCATTAGAGAGCCCCGCCACTATCGAAGAAGCAATTGAGGTAGAAATGCAAGGATCCCAACAGGAATCTAAAATCGTATCACGACCAGAATCTAAGGCAGAAATGGTAATAGACGATCACGGCAAGCCTGAAAGTGAAAGGGATGAAGCGCTTAAGGAGCCCTCTAGACGAGAATCTATTACAGGGAGTACGAAGCCAGTAAGTCAGAAAGCTGACAAGTCTCCACAAGAATCCAAGGAAGTATCGCGAGCCGAATCCAAAGCAGAAAGTGTAAAAGACGATCATGACAAGCCTGAAAGTGTAAAGCACGAAACGTCTAAGGAGCCTTCTCGACGTGAGTCTGTTGCAGGGAGTGCAAAGCCAGATAGTCCGAAAGATGGTAGGTCTTCACAAGCATCAAAAGAAGTATCGCGACCCGAATCTAAGGCAGACAGTATAAAAGACGATCACGACAAGCCTGGAAGTGCTAAGGATGATATGTCTGAGGAGCCTTCTCGACGTGAATCTGATGCCGAAACTACAAGGCCCGAGAGTATGAATTATGACAAGTCTCTACCAGCATCCAAGGAAGTTTCACGTCCCGAATCTAAGGCAGAAAGCGTAAAAGACGATCACGATAAGCCTGGAAGTGTACAGGATGATATGTCTAAGGAGCCTTCTCGACGAGAATCTGGATTGGAAACTACAAGGCCCGAGAGTCTGAGGGATGAGAAGTCTCTACCAGCATCCAAGGAAGTATCGCGACCCGAATCTAAGGCGGAAAGTGTAATAGATGATAGCGAAAAACCAGAAAGTGTTAAGGCTGATAAGTCGAAGGAGCCCTCTCGACGTGAATCTGTTGCAGGGAGTGCAAAGCCAGATAGTCCGAAAGATGACAAGTCTTTACCCGCATCAAAAGAAGTATCGCGACCCGAATCTAAGGCAGATAGTATAAAAGACGATCAAAACAAGCCTGAAAGTGTAAAGCACGAAACGTCTAAGCAGCCTTCTCGACGTGAATCTGATGCCGAAACCACAATGCCCGAGAGTCTGACAGATGACAAGTCTCAACCAGCATCCAAGGAAGTTTCACGTCCAGAATCTAAGGCAGAAAGTGTAAAAGACGATCACGATAAGCCTGGAAGTGTAAAGGATGGTATGTCTAAGGAGCCTTCTCGACGCGAATCTGGAGTGGAAACTACAAGGCCCGAGAGCCTGAGGGATGAGAAGTCTATACCAGCATCCAAGGAAGTATCGCGACCAGAATCTAAAGCAGAAAATGTAATAGACGATCGCGAAAATCCTGAAAGTGTTAAGGATGATAAGTCTAAGGAGCCTTCTCGACGTGAATCTGTTGCCGAAATTACAAAACTCGATAGTGTGATCGATGACAAGTCTCTCCCAGCATCCAAGGAAGTATCGCGACCCGAATCCAAAGCAGAAAGTGTAAAAGACGATCACGACAAGCCTGAAAGTGTAAAGGATGCAATGTCTAAGGATCCTTCACGACGCGAATCTGTTACCGAAATCACAAAGCTCGAGAGTGTGAAGGATGACAAGTCCCTCCCAGCATCCAAGGAAGTATCGCGACCCGAATCCAAAGCAGAAAGTGTAAAAGATGATCACGACAAGCCTGAAAGTGTAAAGCACGAAACGTCTAAGGAGCCTTCTCGACGTGAATCTGTTGCCGAAATTACAAAGCTCGAGAGTGTGAAGGATGACAAGTCTCTCCCAGCATCCAAGGAAGTATCGCGACCCGAATCCAAAGCAGAAAGTGTAAAAGATGATCACGACAAGCCTGAAAGTGTAAAGGATGCAATGTCTCAGGATCCTTCGCGACGTGAATCTGTTGCCGAAATTACAAAACTCGAGAGTGTGATGGATGACAAGTCTCTCCCAGCATCCAAGGAAGTATCGCGACCCGAATCCAAAGCAGAAAGTGTAAAAGATGATCACGACAAGCTTGAAAGTGTAAAGCACGAAACGTCTGAGGAGCCTTCTCGACGTGAATCTATTGCGGGGCGTACAAAGCCAGATAGTCCGAAAGATGACAAGTCTTTACCAGCATCCAAGGAAGTATCTCGACCCGAATCCAAAGCAGAAAGTGTAAAAGATGATCACGGCAAGCCTGAAAGTGTAAAGGATGCAATGTCTAAGGATCCTTCGCGACGTGAATCTGTTGCCGAAATTACAAAGCTCGAGAGTGTGAAGGATGACAAGTCTCTCCCAGCATCCAAGGAAGTATCGCGACCCGAATCCAAAGCAGAAAGTGTAAAAGATGATCACGACAAGCCTGAAAGTGTAAAGGATGCAATGTCTAAGGATCCTTCTCGACGTGAGTCTGTTGCCGAAATTACAAAGCTCGAGAGTGTGAAGGATGACAAGTCTCTCCCAGCATCCAAGGAAGTGTCGCGACCCGAATCTAAGACAGAAAGTGTAAAAGATGATCACGACAAGCCTGAAAGTGTAAAGCACGAAACGTCTGAGGAGCCTTCTCGACGTGAATCTCTTGCGGGGCGTACAAAGCCAGATAGTCCGAAAGATGACAAGTCTTTACCAGCATCCAAGGAAGTATCGCGACCCGAATCCAAAGCAGAAAGTGTAAAAGATGATCACGACAAGCCTGAAAGTGTAAAGGATGCAATGTCTAAGGATCCTTCGCGACGTGAATCTGTTGCCGAAATTACAAAGCTCGAGAGTGCGAAGGATGACAAATCTCTCCCAGCATCCAAGGAAGTATCGCGACCCGAATCCAAAGCAGAAAGTGTAAAAGATGATCACGACAAGCCTGAAAGCGTTAAGGATGCAATGTCTAAGGATCCTTCGCGACGTGAATCTGTTGCCGAAATTACAAAGCTCGAGAGTGTGAAGGATGACAAATCTCTCCCAGCATCCAAGGAAGTATCGCGACCCGAATCCAAAGCAGAAAGTGTAAAAGACGATCACGACAAGCCTGAAAGCGTTAAGGATGCAATGTCTAAGGATCCTTCGCGACGTGAATCTGTTGCCGAAATTACAAAGCTCGAGAGTGTGAAGGATGACAAATCTCTCCCAGCATCCAAGGAAGTATCGCGACCCGAATCCAAAGCAGAAAGTGTAAAAGACGATCACGACAAGCCTGAAAGCGTAAAGGATGCAATGTCTAAGGATCCTTCTCGACGTGAGTCTGTTGCCGAAATTACAAAGCTCGAGAGTGTGAAGGAAGACAAGTCTCTCCCAGCATCCAAGGAAGTATCGCGACCCGAATCTAAGGCAGAAAGTGTAAAAGATGATCACGACAAGCCTGAAAGTGTAAAGCACGAAACGTCTGAGGAGCCTTCTCGACGTGAATCTCTTGCGGGGCGTACAAAGCCAGATAGTCCGAAAGATGACAAGTCTTTACCAGCATCCAAGGAAGTATCGCGACCCGAATCAAAAGCAGAAAGTGTAAAAGATGATCACGACAAGCCTGAAAGTGTAAAGGATGCAATGTCTAAGGATCCTTCGCGGCGCGAATCTGTTGCTGAAATCACAAAGACTGAAGGCCCTGAAGATGATAAGTCTGTTTCAGCCTCAAAGGAAGTTTCGCAACCTGAATCCGTGGCGGAATGCCTAAAAGATGAATCTGAAAAGCCAGAAAGCCTTAAAGATGAATTGGAAAAGCATGAAAGTGTAAAAGATCATATGCTAGGTGAGCCTTCCCGTCGTGAATCTGCTGCTGAACGCATTACGGCTGAGAGTCTTAAGGATGACAAATCTCTACCAGTCTCGAAAGAAGCATCTCGACCCGGATCTGTAGCAGAAAGTTTAAAAGAAGAATCTGAGAAGCCTGAAAGTGTAAGGGATCAAAAGTCCGAAGAGCATTCGCGCCGTGAATCTGTTGCCCAGAGTATTAAGTCCGAAAGTCTTAAGGATGACAAGAGTCTTCCAGTCTCCAAGGAGGGATCACGACCTGGATCTGTGGCAGAAAGTGTAAGGAAAGAGTCAGAAAAGCCGGAAAGCGCGAAAGACGAAAAGTCCACAGGTCCATCGCGCCGTGAATCTGTTGCAGAGAGTGCTAAGCCAGAAAGCCTTAAAGATGGCAAGTCTCTACCAGCCTCCCAGGAATTGTCAAGACCTGCATCGGTTGCAGAAAGTGCTAAAACCGAAAAAGTCAAAGATGATGAGTCTCCACATGTCTCCAAAGAAGTATCTCGCTCCGGATCTGTAGCAGGAAGTGTAAAAGACGAATCTGAGAAGCCTTTAAGTGTAAAGGATGAAAAATCCACAGAGACCACGCCTTTAAGCTGTAGAAGAGATGAAAAACCACAGAGACTTCAACCCCCCCCCAAAGAAGTCCCTGTTGCACAAATAGAAGAATCACATAAGTTAGCAACGTAAATGCCGTGAATCCTCGTGCCCTGAATCTGTTCCAGAAAGTATTAAGCCGCAGAGTTTTAAGGATGACTTGTCCCAACCAACCTCCAAAGAAGTGTCACGACCTTCATCGGCTGCAGAAAAAACTGAAATCGAGACGGATCACCAATCCAAAGTGGCATCGCGCCGTGAATCAATAGCTGAGAGTGTGAAGCCCGAAAGCGTCAAAGATGACAAGTCTCTATCAGACTCGAAAGAAGCATCTCGACCCGGATCTGTTGCAGAAAGTCTAAGAGAAGAATCTGAGAAGCCTGAAAGTGTAAGGGATCAAAAGTCCGAAGAGCATTCGCGCCGTGAATCTGTTACACAGAGTATTAAGTCCGAAAGTCTTAGGGATGACAAGAGTTTACCAGTCTCCAAGGAGGCATCACGACCCGGATCTGTGGCAGAAAGTGTAGAGGCAGAGTCAAAAAAGCCGGAAAGCGTGAAAGACGAAAAGTCCACAGGTCCATCGCGCCGTGAATCTGTTGAAGAGATTATTAAACCTAAGAGTCTTAAGGGTGACAAGTCTCAACCACCCTCCAAAGAAGTGTCACGACCTACATCGGTTGCAGAAAGTGTAAAGGACGTATTTGAAAAATTTGAAATCGAGACAGATCACCCATCCGAGGTGGAATCGCGCCGTCAATCGGTAGCTGAGAGTGTGAGGCCCGAGAGCGTCAAAGATGACACGTCTCTATCAGTTTCGAAAGAAGCATCTCGACCCGGATCTGTAGCAGAAAGTTTAAAAGAAGAATCTGAGAAGCCTGAAAGCGTAAGGGGTCAAAATTCCGAAGAGCCCTCGCGCCGTGAATCTGTTACACAGAGTATTAAGTCCGAAAGTCTTAGGGATGACAAGAGTTTACCAGTCTCCAAGGAGGCATCACGACCCGGATCTGTGGCAGAAAGTGTAGAGGAAGAGTCAAAAAAGCCCACAGGTCCATCGCGCCGTGAATCTGTTGAAGAGATTATTAAACCGAAGAGTCTTAAGGGTGACAAGTCTCAACCACCCTCCAAAGAAGTGTCACGACCTGCATCGGTTGCAGAAAGTGTAAAGGACGCATTTGAAAAAACTGAAATCGAGACAGATCACCCATCCGAGGTTGAATCGCGCCGTGAATCGATAGCACACAGTGTGAAGCCCGAGAGCGTCAAAGATGACAAGTCTCTATCAGTCTCGAAAGAAGCATCGCGACCCGGATCTGTAGCAGAAAGTTTAAAAGAGGAATCTGAGAAGCCTGAAAGTGTAAGGGATTTTAAGTCCGAAACACCTTCGCACCGTGAATCTTTTGTAGAGAGTAATAAGTCCGAAAGTCTTAAGGATGACATGTCTCAACCAACCTCCAAAGAAGTATCAAGACCTGCATCGGTTGCTGAAAGTGTCAAAGCTGAAAACGTCAAAGATGACACATCTCTACAAGTCTCCAACGAAGTATCTCGCTCCGGATCTGTAGCGGGAAGTGTAAAAGATGAATCTGAGAAGCCTTTTAGTGTAAAAGATGAAAAATCCACAGAGACTCCACGCCGTGAATCTGTTGCAGAGAGTACTAAGCCCGAGAGTAATAAAGATGACAAGTCTTTACCAGTCTCCAATGAGGGATCACGACCCGGATCTGTGGCAGAAAGTGTACAGAAAGAATCAGAAAAGCTGGAAAGCGTGAAAGACAAAAAGTCCATAGAGCCATCGCGCCGTGAATCTGCTCCAGAGAGTATTAAACCGGAGAGTCCTAAGGGTGACAAGTCCCAACCACCCTCTAAAGAAGTGTCAAGACCTTCATCAGTTGCAGAAAGTGTAAAGGAAGTATTTGAAAAAACTGAAATCGAGACGGATCACCCATCCGAGGTGGAATCGCGCCGTGAATCGATTGCTGAGAGTGTGAAGCCCGGGAGCGTCAAAGATGACACGTCTCTATCAGCCTCGAAAGAAGCATCTCGACCCGGATCTGTAGCAGAAAGTTTAAAAAAAGAATCTGAGAAGCCTGAAAGTGTAAGGGATCAAAAGTCCGAAGAGCCTTCGTGCCGTAAATCTGTTGCAGAGAGTACTAAGCTCGAGACTTATAAGGATGATAAGTCTTTACCAGCCTCCAAGGAGGTATCACGACCCGGATCTGTAGCAGAAAATGTAAAAGAACAAACACAAAACTTGCAAATTGTTAAGGACGAAAAATCAACAGAGGTCTCGCGCCGTGAATCTGTTGCAGAGAGTATAAAGTCGGAGAGTCATAAGGGTGAAAAGTCTAAAACACCCTCCGAAGAAGTGTCACGGCCTGCATCGGTTGCAGAAAGTGTAAAGGACGTATTTGAAAAACTTGAAACCGTGGCGGTTCGTCAATTCGTCAATGATGAGAAATCTCATGCTGTTTCCAAGGAGGTATCACGGCCTGGATCTGTAGCTGAAAAATTAAAAGAAGAATTTGAGAGAGTTGAAAGTGTGCTTTGTGGTAAGCCTAAAGAGGCATCCCGACGTGAATCTGTTGCCGAAAGTGTTAAAGCTGATAAGTCGCTACCAGCGTCAACTGAAGTATCACGACCGGAATCTGTAACTAATACAAAGGATGATTCGTTGGTGGATGATTTTGACACTCAACATTTTACAAAAATTCTGACTTCCGACGGTGCTCTGGACGTTAAATTACTAGGAGAATCAAAGGAAGCTTTATCCCTATCCTTTGTTGCCGAAACCGTTTCTTCTCCTATTGACAAAGCTACCAGCTTCGTTAAACAAATTGACTTTGTGCAAAAGAAAACCGATGAGCAAACATGTGAATTTAAAACTGTGTCTAGCCCTGTTGACGTTGCCGAGGGTGACTTTGCACAGACAGTTTTAGTGACCAAACTTGGATCAGCACAACCTGCGCAGCCGGCAGAGATATCCAAAGTTGGTGAAATGGAAACTGCATCTAGTCCAGTAAACGCAGCAGCCAGCATAGACGAAGCCCTACTATCGCAATCAGGATCTACAGATGCATGTCATCTAGAATCCACGGTGGGGCCCGACTCCGAAAATGTAACAGATTTTAAGGATGACAAATCCAAAGAACCTTCTCGAAGGGAATCTGTCGCAGAAAGTCCAAAACCTGAAAGCTTAAGGGATGACAAGTCTTTCCCAGCCTCCAATGAAGTATCGCGAGCCGGATCCGTAGTAGGAAGCATAAAGGATAGTTTAGAAAAGCCCGCAAGTGTAAAGAGTGAAAAGTCAGATGAGCATTCCCGACGGCAATCCGCTACGGAAAGTATAATAGCCGAGAGCTTGAAAGACGAAAAGTCTCCCATCCCCTCCAAGGAACCATCGCGTCCAGAGTCAGTAGCTGAAAATTTGAAGTCAAAGGAATCTTCCCGGCCAGCCTCGGTTGCCGAAACGGTGTCGTCACCAATTGACAAAGCATCTAAGGAACACTTTATTTTACACATATCATCTACTGATGTAAAAGGAAATTATCCTACGCTTTCAAGTCCTGTCGATGTTGCTGAAGGCGAGTTTTCACATGCCATTTCCGGTGCACTTGAACTTGAGAAACCAGCTGAGCACACTAAAGTTGGAGCGGTTCATACGGCTTCTAGCCCAATAGATGAGCCAATTGGTATATCAGACTCGATTAAAGCCATTGAAGAACATATCATTCCCGAGACCAGCACAATGAATTCAGTTATAGTTAACTCGCCCCGTGATGAAAAGCAAGAGTCAATCAGCGATCCTCTTGTTAGGAAAACGGAAAAAATTATTGATACAGTCAGTCAGAAACAAGAAGGCATTAAGGAGTTCGTTGTAGCTTCTCTAGAGCAAATAACTACAGACGGATCAAAATCTATAAAAAATATTGAATCAAGTAAAGATTCCAAGGTCTGTGAAGTTTCCACGGAAGTTACTTCGGTTTCTGAAACTGTTCAAGTTATTGAGGGTGAAAAACCACACGAAGATATTGATAAAGTTCTATACATTTCAGAGGCACTCTCTCAAAAATCAAGGCCGACTGATTCCGTTGTAGGGACTATGCCTGATATGCAAGAAGATACAAATGCCAAGGGTAACCTTGACCTAAGTGGTTTCTCAGAACTTCGAGAAACTCACATTACCACAGTTGAGTCCCCCGAATTCACAGTAACAATCTGTGAGCGCGATGAAAGTGTGCTTCATGATATCAAAGAAGAAGACGAGGAGCATAGATTCTCGCCACCATCCGAAAAAGGGGCAATAATTTTGGAGCAACCAGTGCGTCCACTTTCACCACGTGAAGAAGAGGTTGCCAAGATTGTCGCCGATGTGGCCAAGGTCTTAAAATCGGATATGGATATAACTGAAATCATACCCGACTTCGATGAGAAACAGTTGGAGGAAAAACTAAAAACTACAACCGAAACTGAAGCTGATAGTGTTGATGCACAAGTTGATACACTTGAAGCTATCACGGGTAAGTTAACTACCATGGCTACGGATGAAAATATATACGAAACTAGGATAAAAGTGGATATTGAATCAGAAAAGTCTTCGCCAGATCAAAAGTCAGGTCCAATATCAATTGAAGAGAAGGATAAAATTGAGCAGTCAGAAAAGTCTCAGCTGCTCGAAGGAGCAGCAGAAGCAGCTGCTGCCAAAGTATCTAAGGATATTTCCAGGCCGGAATCAGCCACCAGCCAGCTGGACGCCCTAGAATCATTTCCTTCTCGCCCAGAGTCAGTTGCTAGTCAAAAGGACGAGCCAAGGCTAGATCAATCAACAGAAGTGTCCAAGCAAGCACCGCGGCCTGTTTCTGTGGCAAGCTCAAAAGAAGCAGATCAAAAAGATGAAAAGTCGCCAGCGACACCAAATAACATTTCTAGGCACGAGTCTATTGCCAGCCATATAAGCGCAATAGATGCTACCGCAATTCGCTCAGACTCTAAATACGAATCTATGTTGTCCACAGCTGAGAGCGTGAAAGAAACTGTCTCAGCCACGGATGCTTCTCGTCCTGAGTCCGCAGACAGTCTGGTAAGCGGAAAGTCAGCAAAAGCAAAAGACAGCCAACGACCAGAAGTTACTGAAAATATAAAGGCAGAGGCTTCCCGACCCGCATCAAGAGCCAGTCAGGTTAGCACTAAAGATGAAGAGACTTTCGACTCACAACATGGCTCTATTCTGACCTCAACAATCGAAAGCAAAAGAGAAGAGAAATTAAGCGAATCAACAACCACATCCAAGTTAATTACTAATCAAACACATTTTAAAGAAGAATTTATTAACGAGTCCTTAAGTAGCAGTTTGAAAGTGGAGGATAGTTCTCCACGTGAATCATTATCCAGTCTAGTGATCGACAAGGAGTCTATCAAATCATCCAGCACTAGCGTCAAAGAGGATACTGGACGTGTCACGAAAATTGTAGAAAAAATAACAACATCACAATTGGAAGAGATGCTCACTCAATCCGAAGAGTGTTCCTCGGAGTCAATAGTCAGCGAGATTCAAACAACAAGCACCCAAAAGCTAAGTGGTCAAAGCACAAGCAAGGAAACAACAAGCAGTACTACGCAGGAGTCTGGCAAGGACATTCTTAAGGAGACAGTAGCTGAGTTTTTGGCAACAGAAAAAATTGTTTCTGCCAAGGAAGCCTTTACAGCTGAGGCAACCAAAACAGCCGACGAGTGTCTAAAGAAGATATCAAGTATGAGCTCCTCCCAAAAGGTATTGTTCGAAGGAACAGACGAGTCGCGCCGCGAGTCGCTGCTCAGCCACACCAGTGAAAGTAGACAAACGCACAGTGATCCTGAAGAGGAAAGTGATGACGATGGACATGCCAGTTTAAAAGAAGGTCGATCCAAGTCCATTGCCACCATCATGATGACCAGCATCTATAAACCGTTCGAGCAGGTAGAAAATATTGCTGCCCTCAAAGAGGAAGATACCGACGAACACATTGAACATGACCACACAGCCAATGAGACAACAACCACAACATCTTCCTCTACAGACACAACCACAAACACAACCACACTGCTGCAGTCAAGCGAACAAATTTGCAGCACAACCACCAAAACCAATCCAACTGACTCCAAAACTAAAATCGAAACCATTACACTGACACAAACACAAGCAGAGCAAGATCTGGAGAGCACAAATCGCAAGACGCCACCTACAGCTCCAGTCAGTCCCAGCGTCAAGCCAATGAGTACCGCAAGCACAGGTACAGCGGCTGGCACTGGGTCATCCAGTTGTGCTAAGAGTGAGTCTTACGCTGCTAGTATTGCATCAACATCGGGCCCATTGTCGCCCAAGGACATTAGTGGTAAGTCAAGTCCTGGTGCTTTAACATCTGAAAGTCAATCCATACCAACACCGTTAGGGCGGGAATCGCACACCGAAACACCAGAGTCATCACCCAAGCCCACTTCTCCCTTCCCACGAGTCAGTAAGGACGAGCTTCGTTCCCTTGGCATGACATCGGAATCAGATGACCGCAGCGACATTGGAGCAGACTCCAGCGAATTTCTTCCAGACCTTCATGAACTACGCGGCATTGAAAGCACGGCAGCGCTAAGTGACAGCACCGAAAAGATTATAACAACAACCATAACTACTGTCACCAAGGTAATCTCTGCCGATGGCAAGGAGACTGTGACCGAGCAAAAGACAGTTACCACTACGGACAGCTCGGAGCCAGATAGCGAGAAGGTGGTGGTTACCACAACGCGCACAACAAGCGAAAGTGAGAAAATTGAACGTGAGCGCGAGCAGATGCTTCCCAAAGAGGTGGCCATGCTGCGTGGCATATACCGTTCCGGTACGCCAGGCAGCGATGATGAACGACTTGCTGGCGGCATCAGCGATGATGAGTTGCCCGGTTCACCACGCAGTACTAGCTACGATCTACAACGTTCTAGTTCTGGCATTAGCAAGCGCTCTGATCTGGATGCCGATGACAGCCAGGACGATATTCCGCCCCAGTATGGCAGCGAGGAGCATTCTACAGCTCGAGCCATTCTGCCACCCCGCACAGTCGATCCGATGGCAACCTCCTTCTACGGAGCGTTGCCCGAAAGCTTCGATGCAAAGCCCAGCACCGAACCAATACCTATTCGAGGAGCCGCACTGATATCCTATACAGACTCACCGCCAGCAAGTCAGTCATCGGAGAGCGTGGAGAGCACCAGCCAAACCTGGGCCGGGCACAAGTTCCTCGATGAGGCCGACAAGGACTTCCAGAAGGCACTAGAGGAGCATGTGCAGGCGCGCGGCGCCGAAGTGATGTCTTCCGTTACCGCCAAGTATTCCTACTCGCCCTCCAAGGCCGAGGAGGTCGAGCATATTGTTAGCAGCACTGCCGAAAGACAGCGCTTCCCTCTCAGCGATGTCCAGAAGGTGCGCACCGGTGACAATCTCTTGGGTAGCTTTAGTAGCAACACTTCAACGACAACTTTCGCTGACAGCACCAGCGCCCCCCTGACAACTCTGACAACAGCCGCCCCTGCAACTGCAACAACATCAACTGAGTCGACAACAGCAAAAGATACAACAACAACAACAACTAGTAGTAGTAGCAGCAGCACCAGCGGCACACTGCCCAAGGATCGGTTACAGGAGTGGGGCAAGCCACTCGGCCTACCCTCACCAGCACCCCTGCCAGTCGAAGGCGCCGATATACGCACCACTCCTAAGAAGGAGCGTCGCTTGGTAGCCACCAAGACGCGTCTTAACAATGAGAAGAACTTACGCAAACGTAGCGAGAGTCCCAACAAAGCAAAGAAGCCAGCTCCGGTCTACGTGGATCTGACTTATGTGCCGCACAATGGTAACTCCTACTATGCACACGTTGACTTCTTTAAGCGTGTCCGTGCCCGCTATTATGTCTTCTCTGGAACTGAGCCCAGCCGTCAGGTCTACGACGCTCTGCTTGAGGCTAAGCAAACTTGGGAAGACAAAGAGCTGGGTAAGTCCATTATATCTAACATTATAAGTACATTCAAATGCGGGTGACACAGAAATATCTTTAAGCGAAATTCCATCAGTATTGGGATCGTTTTGGGTTCGTTTTAAATCTCTTATTATTTGAGTGTAGAGTTTTCGTCTGGAGTCCCCCGTTTTAAATTTACTATGTTAAGTATATTAATATTATAACATTTTACAGAGGTGACCATCATACCGACCTATGATACCGATGTGCTAGGCTATTGGGTGGCAGAGAATGAGGAGCTGCTTGCCAAGCACCGAATCGATCTGTCACCATCCGCTTCGCGTTGTACAATTAACTTGCAGGATCATGAGACCTCGTGTTCCGCATATCGCTTGGAGTTCTAGGCCACGGGCTTGTTTATTGCATTTGACGATGACGACTAAAAGCTACTACATCTAACACTATATTTCAAATCTCTTCCACCACAAAGGCAGCGCTCCTCACGTAAGCCTTAAGGGCAACAGCAACAACAGCAACTAACACACACACAAAACCACACACACACACATAATGACGACTTCCAATTTTTGAGCTTAAAGATGACGACTTACACAAAATCTTATACTTAAACAAACACAACGAAAACGACACCAACAACTACTGTATACTAAGCTTGACACAAAAACGACTTCAACAAAATGCAATATGCAAAATGCCGTGCGACACAAAAACACTAAACAACACTTTCGGAAAAAAATAACGAACGAAAAGCTGAATATGGCGGAGTAACGGGTCACTTGCGTGACGCCCTTTTGTTTGTCAATGCCGTCTATTTTGGCTTTTCGAAATTATTTCATAATGCAGCAAGCAAGGTAATTAAAAAATATTTGTTTTAAAAAAATTAATTACTTAACAATGCAAACAAAACAAAAAAAAAAAAAAAAAAAAAGTATACCAAAGATGCGCTACGTGCCACAACACATATGAAAATAATTACAAGAAACAAAAATAAATATATATAATCGTAAACAAATTAAGTATGTGTATTTCTTTTTTGTTGCTTTCATTGAACGTCAAGCTAAAAATTGTTTTCAAAACCGCATAGCATAAAATATACAAAAAATACAAAAAAAAAAAACTGAAAAAAAACAACAAAAACCTACAAAGAATATAAAAATGCTAAAAATACTATAACAAATATTATTCATGTTTATTGTATTAGTAAAACTTTTATGAAAAGCTATTGATGAATCCCAATATATTTGAATTTTACATGAATATATATATCTATATATATATACATTAATACATACATATATGTTTGCATATGGCGACATCATACAGTACTACTATTAGTATTTATTTAGTAATATAAATAATTCACACGCCTAAATCACAACTACACGCTGAATGTACCATGCAATCAATGAATGAAAAAAATTATTGTGTTTTTTTTTTTTCTTAACATTTGTGTTTAAATAAATAAATAAATGAATAGATATAACGAAATGAACACAACTTGTTAAAGCATTATAAAAATTTAAAACATAATATTTAGCTAACAACATGAATTTATAAATAAAATGTAATTTTATCAAATGTCAAATGAAGGATCTACAAAAAAAATATGGAACCAAGCAAATAAATAATAAAAAACCATAAAAACATGTGCCTCCCTTAAATGCAAACAATGAACAAAAGTCTTAAATATGACATATTAAATGTTAAACCCAAAATATCAAAAATTTGATTTTAAACTATTTTGACTTGATCTTTTGTTGAACATACTATACATGGTTAATAAAGACAGATGAAAGACTTACTAAAATACCAATGGGAAAATATAATAAACAATGCAAACTCGATTTAACTATAGCTAATAAACGATACAAATAATATACGTACACTGATATAGAACAAGAAAATTATACAAAAGTCTGGCAGAAATCGAATGAAGTGCAAGCGTCACGTTCTTGGGCAAGATCTGGGTCTGTAGAAAATTGGAAGTCATGGGTTTGATATATACAAAACATATAGTATACACTGTGTTAGGTGGGTTTTACTCTGAATGAATGATAAATGCAGATAGCTGTTGTTGGTGATAAAGTTGATTATGCGATAGTGTTAATGCTGATATTACTATGTAAGGTTTACGAGGGTCTGATTGGGGTAGGATGGGTTTGGGGTAGGGTGTATTTAAACCAGATATTGAAAACAAAGCGAAATGATGAACACAAAGTGAATGAAGGTTATTTTTCTATATTTTTTTTTACTTTTTCATAGTCATAGAATAACAAATTTCCGCAAAAGCAAAACAATTATAAAGCTATAATAATGAAAATGGCACACGCAACGTTTAAAACACATTTTATATGCATTCTTAGATGTATATATATAAAAAGTCAATATAATATCTATAGCAAAAAGAAAATTTTGAAGCCACTGCTAAATATAGTCAGACAGTCCAAAAAAAGTAAATAAGAAAATGAAATTAAAAACATATTTAAATACAAATTTTTAATTGAATTCAGATTAATATTTGGCATACAGACTTTTTAGGATATACAAACATATATAAAAACCGATCTTATTAGGCGCAAAAATAAAATAATAAATTTAATAAATCTATACATATGTACTATTCTTTGCATTTTAAACAACTACAATATGTGCAAATACATACATATATATATTTTTCTGTTGCTTTTTATACAACAAGAACAAGAACAACCAGGCGCAACAGTCAACAAAAAACAAAAAAAAACTGGCTACCGTCCAGTATACAACAGTTTGATAAGCAACAAGCAAAGAAAAACCATAAGTAATAAATTAACAAAATTTAATATGAAAAACATTTACAAAAACAATCCATTTAAGCAATTAATTAATATCGATCATATACTTTTCAAAAGATCCAAGAGCGCGTGTGATAGTTATTCATTAATTTTTTTTTCTTTCCTTGGTTTATGCAAGTTAATTTTTATGCATAATACTATATTGCTTTCTATTGATTTGTGCTTGAACAAAATAAAAATGAAAAGTCTATAATTTAAGCAGCATCAAAAAATATGCTACATATTTATGTTTGTATGTACTTATACTATGGCATAAAGTGATAAAAAAAAAAAGAAAGAAGAAAATTATTTTATGACTACTAGCAAACAGCTTTAGACAGGGATTTACAAATTATAAAAAAAAATTTAACATAATACGTGTAATTGAAAGGTGTTGAAAAATTATAAACAAAATAAATTCTACAAGCACAGTAATTTTTTTTTTTAATAATTAAATAATATAAATGATAATTTTGTTGAAAAAAGCTTTCAATTAATCAATTTTTTATAAACTAAAGTTAAGAAAATTGATGTACCTAAATATTTGATTTCAATTCCGAACACTCTATAATGAAAAGCCTAACGCAGGCAAATTAATTAAATTTGACTAATTGTTTGAGAATATCATATAATTTTTTAAAATCAAACTTATAGCAAGTAATAGTGCATTACTGAGGAAACCCTAAGGTGAACACTCAATTTTAAAGATCACAGAGAATACTTTGGTATGAGATCCTTTAGGAGAGTCCGTGGACATACCCTCAGATATAACAATTTTAGACTATTTAAATATGAGTGTATAATTGGTAAAATTAAACAAAAAACTTGCTAAGCTTTCATACACATTTTGAAAAAAAAATTTTGCGCTTAAATGAACAAAAACAAAACACAATACGAAAATATTTGCAAGAAAATAAACTTATTGACATACTTATACACACAAAATATATAAAAATGCATAAGCAACCTATATACGATATTAACTTGAATGTATGAATGTTTGCTTGTAAGCTCTGAAAACCAAAATAATTGTTTGCTTCAGATATGTATGTTGGTTTGGAAACAGAAAAACTGAAAATCTAAGAAATTTAATTGAAATTTGTTAAATTACTTGCAAATGTTTACTGTTTATTTATCAACTGAGTAATCAGATCAGTATATACTATTATGTATCCATTGCCTTATCCAAAGAACAAAGCGTATTAACGTATTTAACTATATATGAGTGTACCCCAAAACAAAACATGAAAAACAATACGAAGTAGAAGTCGAATGTGTTTGTTGAATTTGATATATGAATTTGCTTCAACTTATTAGCAGCTTCGATTTAAATCAAATATACCTAAATTTATATGCATGCATACAGATATATATGTGTATCTATATATGACTACTATATAATCAATATTAAAAGCATGCCGAAAATTGTTAAACGAAAAAAAAAGCAAAAACCAAAAAAAAAAAAAAATCAACATAAACACATAAAAACAATAAGCAAAATATGAAATATCACTACAAGAGCTACTCCAGTGAATATATATTCGATAGGGGCGAGTATATGGTATATACAACAGATATGGAATCAAATCAATTGCGTGCACAAAAGTCACACACATAGAGCTGATTATTAGAATGACAGGCAGAATGAAAGGTAAAAGGATCGGAGTGAAAGCAAGCACAAAGAAAAATTATACAAAATTGACACACACACACACAGATAAAAAAAGGAAATAATTAAAATCCTAAAAAATGCAATACAGAAAGAAAAAAATTCAAAATATTAACAAAAATATGCAACAACAAAAAAATACATACATTAATGTATTACATTTTATGAAAAAGTAAAATCAAGCTTATCTCAAGAACTATTTCCAAAGAAAATCCAAAATCTTAAAACTTATAATAAAGGTATTTATGTGAAAAAACATTGTGTTTTTTTTTAATTTTTAATGAGGGTTTTATGAGTACTGCTTTACGATTAAATGAACTTTGAATTATAATGCAACTTCTGCTCCAACAAAGCACACTTGCAGCAAATGTGCGTTAAAATATATTTCTCTAGGCAATAGATTCTATACTCTTTGCTCTTGGCAATATCAGCAGAAAAAACAATTAAGAAGGTTCTAGTCTTGAAAGCTTGACTAGAAGATGCCTTGAATGACAAACCTTCAATTTACAATATGTCCTGTGTTTCTTGGTTTTAATAAAAATTTTACAGATTTTAATTATTTTGCTTAAAGTTTCTAAAGCAATTTCTACGTTTTTCCAACTCAAAGATTTTTCTCGTGTGTATTTGGGAAACCAAGAAAGCTATCGATAATTCGAAAAGAAAAACTTATTCTGCCTATGTTATAAGAGAGAGCTTATATTCCAAAACTGAAGTCTTAAGCATCAGACGGATGGACAGACGAACATTTTGGCTATATCGACTCGTTTCTTGGTGCTGATCAAGAACATATAAACACATATGGGATCGGAAATGCTTCTTTTTGTCCGGTTCATACATTTTCATGAAATCATTATACCCTTTGCATAGCCATTTTAATGGGTTCAGGTTATACATAAAAAAAAAAACTTGGCTCACCTATTTAACTGTCAAATTTGATATAGTATGCGCAGCATTTTAGCTTGTCGACAATGATGTGCGTTAATTTATATTGATTATGATTGATAAAAGCTGGAGACAGCTCGCAGGTTGGTCTCCTTCACTTACTGGTTTCAGTCAAGTGTTTAGTCGTCAAGTAGATCGCAACATATGCAGCTACAATTTATTTGTTCAAGCCAGAGTTGAAGTTGAAGAACAAAGCGGCAGCTAACGCATCCATACAGCTGTTATTGGCTTGGCCGAATACAGATTCGCACTTACAGATATATATAATAATTAATAATCGATTACCAATTAAATAGCAAATAACTTATAATCTTGCAAATGTATGTAAAAGGACCGCTCTCATAGAAATCCAACTTATTTAAACGGCATGGACATTTTGGACGCACTGACGCCACTGCATCGCGTCTGTCAACTGTGCAACCTGTGGCAGTGGCATGCGGACACTTCCACACCCAACCGTCAGCTTAAGCGTTCGCGCTGGCTAGAACTATACGGCTGTATAGTATTAATGCTGTCCAGCGGTTATTTGTTGTACGGATTGTTTAACGAAAGCCGCACTGCGGTCATTTATGGTGCTGACGCAGCTGAATCAAATTTCACGAGCAATATTGGCAACACAGTGGACTCAATTCAGCTGGTGGGCATACGTGTAGCACATGCAACGGCACTAATCGAGGCGCTGTGGCAGCGTCAAGCGCAGAGCCGCTTCCATGCCGAAGTGCGCGAAATCGACCAGCAATTTGCCAGTACTCTGCATCTTGACATAGATAATGGTCAATTGCGTCGTCAAGTGACACGACGTGCAATGTGGATGCTCTCTGGCTATGTGGTCAGCCAGGGCTTTATACTGTTGACGAAAATGCTTGCGCCTCGAGGCAATTTTTTCGTGTACTGGCTATGCTATTTGCTGCCATTGTTGGTTTGTGGCATGCGCTACTTTCAAATCTACACGGCTGTGCTGATTGTGCACCAGCGTTTGGAGATGCTGCTCCGCATGCTGGAGTCATTGCAGCTGAGCGAGACAGAGACGCAGAAGCCATATGTGTGCAAGTCCATTAATGAGAAATTTGAAATGGAGGCGGCGGCAGATGGTTGTATGCAACGTCTTTTGGCTGCCAGAATGCTGTATCAACGTCTCTGGATGCTTGTCACACATTTGAATCATTGTTATGGCCTATCTATGCTGGTCAATTTGGGCAACGATTTTCTAGCCATTACCTCGAACTGTTATTGGATATTCTTGAATTTTCGCCAGTTTGCCGCCTCGCCGTATGATTTTCTACAGATTGTGGGCAGCACTCTGTGGTCAGCACCCCACCTTGGCAATGTCCTAACACTGGCTCTAATGTGCGAACGTGCTGCTTATTTTGTAAGTATTTGTTTGGCAGTCGTTTATTGCAACAAAAAACGTTATCGTTTAACTTGCAGACAACATGTTTGGCTTTGAGCCTGCATCACATTCGCGTGGATTTGCAGAATGAACGCCATAATGCTTTAGTAAGTCGATCTTTGTTTATCATTCTACAGATATTGATGGCTTTATTACAGATAACGCAGTTCTCACTGCAGCTGCTTCATCAGCGACTTCACTTCAGTGCCGCTGGTTTCTTTAATGTAGACTGCACGCTTCTCTATACGGTAAGTGAGCGTGATTCAAAACTGGTAATTTCCACTATAGCCTTTAACCTTTTTTTTTCAAAGATTGTTGGTGCCACAACAACTTATCTGATCATCCTTATACAGTTTCACATGAGCGAAGGCAGCGGTTCGGCCGGCGAATAGGATGTATTACTTGTTTGTACACAAAAAAAAAAATTAAGAAAGCTTATATTTTTAACCGTGGCATTTTGGTACCACAAATTAAACGTACATTTCACAGTTGGAGCTTGTTACGCAGCTTTATACAACAAATATCTCATCTTACTTTTTCTTAATTGTGTTGTTCCGCTTGGGGTCATCAGGAGAAGCAGCCTCTATCAAGAAAATTGCAACATTGTTTGGAATTGGAGATGGTGGAACAATTGGCGTGATAACAGACCAAGTTTTCGGTGCAATTATCAGAAATTTGCCGCAACCTATCTGTTGGCCAAGTGCAGCAGAACGAAGAAAACTTGCACGGGAAACTATGGACGAGTTGCCATATTGTATAGGACACAACGAGTGGACCATGAAGTTTTATTTTTCTAGAAAAAGGACTTACGCGATCAAGATGCAAGTTGTGTGTGATCACCATTTGCGGATTAGAAATGTTGTTGTTGTTGGTAGTCTGGGCAACTATCATGACGCAAAAATATTGCGGGAGACCGCTCTTTTTAAGGAGCATAACAAATATTTGTGCGGGGAGGAGTGGATTGCCGGAGACTCTGCGTATCCCTTATCAATATTCATTGTGCAACAAAAAAAAAAACACACTTTATTGTGCTAATGTGTGCTTGTTTGCTGCCGCACTGCATAATTTGTTGGTTAATTTAAAAATTGGAAATAATTTTGATGAAGATTTCGATGATAAGCTACACCGGAGGAAAAACAGTTGCCATTCTGCCAATTTCATTATTAATAATTGAAAAACTTTCTTTATTATTCAGAAAATAACTGTTTTTTTTATTATATTTAAGATACCCAGAGACATGTTTGCAGTGTTAACAATGCTTCTATTAATCAAATATACTTAGCAAGCTGAGCAGCACGCGTCTGTAAAACGCTAGTGGTCCAAATAACATTTTCACTAACAATTAAAGACAAGCCCACAATAGTGGCACAAATTGTGAATAGTGATCCCTTAAGTCACTGTCAGTGATATCAAAGTGAATGTGTAGTATTTTCATTACATTTAAAAGTCAGTGTGATTTTACCCAAAGCGGAGCGGCCACGTGGTCGCGAAACATCTGTTTTTTGACTTTAAGCTCACCGTCTGTTTGGTTCAAGCAAAGACCCTTTAATAACAAGATAGTGCAGTTGGTTAGAAAAGCTTTGTCTCAGGGGTTCGCTTCAGAAATATTTTGAAATGGTATACAGAATAACAAAAGCAGTAAGCCATAAGCTTTAGGGAGAACAAAAATTTTTAGAGATTTGGATCATGAAAATATCTATGTATTTGAAAAGTTTAAATTAAGCAATATAGCACAAATTAGCACATTTCACAAGTAGCACTCAGCATTTAGTGAACTGCTACTTTGTAGTGTACATATTTTGTGTAAATGCTTTAGATTTTATAAAACTTTCAAATATTTCACAGAAATTACTTAACTACAATGTTCGAAACATTCCTTAAACGACACAATGCTAAGGCAAGAATTAAGAAGTAGTCGATTTAGTGTTACGTGAGTTTTTGATATACGATGTGTAATGCACATTGTGTAAAAAGTTTAAATAAAGCAATATATTTGTCTTTTGAAAGTGTATTGAAAAGTTAAAAGAACAATTTTTATACATTGCAGCAATTAAAATTATTTCTATAACTGTATCCAATCTAACTAAAGTAACAGGGTGATCAATATAATATAGAATATGCAGAATGCACTCACCGACAGCAGCAACAACACAAATACAGTTCAATGCAAGTGCTCTCTCTTTTACTCTCTCTTTTTATACCCTTCACATGTGAATCAGGGTATATTGACTTTGTCATAAATCTGTAACGCCTTAAAGGAATGATGGGAGACCCCATAAACTATATATCAAAATGATCAGGTACGAGCTCAGGATTTTTAAATTTAAAAATTTTTTTTACTTTTTTGATTTCCGTCCGTCCGTCTGTCCATCTGTCCGATCAATGTCCGTCTGTCCGTCTGTCTGTTTCAAGCACGATTTCCGGCTCAAACTTGCTGAAACCGATCTTGATGAAACTTTCTACAGATTGCTTAGATCATGTCGGGTTTGTTCACTATGAAATTTCATCCCGATCGGAGCAATTCTACGACATAGCCACCAAATACAAATTTACCATATCAACACGATTTCCGGCCAAACTGCTGAACCGATCTTGATGAAACTTTCACAGATTGCTTAGATCATGTCGGGTTTGTTCACTATGAAATTTCATTTCGATCGGAGCATTCTACGACATAGCCACCATACAAATTTACCATATCGTACTATCAATTGTATGTCTCTGTCGTGCACTTTCAAGTACACTACATGTCAAATTGTTGTTGTTGCACACGAACAAGTAAATGACGCTCAAGAGTAAAAATATTAGCGAAAAATTACCAACAACTGCACAGAAACATAAGAGGGGGAGCATTGATTTGGCTGTGTGAAGGGTATCATAGTCTTGGCATAGCCAAAATTAACTATGCGCCACTATGTTTTTAATTTAAATTCAAGAAAATTAATTTAAATTTCCAGTGAACTTAAAGTCCGGCTTCCTCTTTCAACTCTCTCTTTAAGTTTGTGGCTCTTTTTTCACTGAGAACTCTCAAAAAAACAAAAAGCACACCCACACACAACAATAATTAAATGAGATGCATCTCATCTTTCTTTTTTATATATGTATGTACATTATTTTATTTTATTTTCACTGCATTAAACACACAAGAAAAAAATAATATAAAAAGTAACGTAATTAAAACCATCTTCAATGCTTCGCTTATTATGGAGATTTTCAGCGCGCTAAGCGCAACAACAATACACTCGTATGGGCGCAGTTATCCTCTCTCTCATTAATTTTTTCGCGACCCGGCAAAGCAACAACAATTGACGCGCGTTTCACAATTTTTCATTTGCCTAAAAACACTTTAAAAAGCAAATACACGGCGATTCTATAATGTTATAAACACTTTGCGTACGTTCAGTTCGTAATATAAACACAATTTGACTATTAATATAGGCCGCATCACGTTTTATTTAATAAATAAACGGACGATAAGCTTCCAGCGATGCAAAGACGCGCAAAGTTCCAGGCGCACTGCCTTTGTGGATTAGGGGAACAAGTGGAATTTGTAGACTTGTGAAAGGTAACGATCGCTCTCTGCAGTTAGAGCAGGACAGTTCGTTTTATATCTCTATTCGCGAAGTTGATGTACATTCGTGTGCAGCAACAACCAAATAAGCAAGCATTTTTGTTTTTCCATGTATTTTACTATTGTATTTTACTATTGCTTTAAATATAATGTTCAAAAGATTACAAATAAAAAAATAAAATATATGAATTAAAAATAATTTTGCACATATTTGTGTTAAATTAAATGGCGTTCTTTATCGAATAAAAATATGTTATTCTTTGCATCATTTGTTGCGGCAGAGAAAAGTGGTCGTAAGAGAAGAAATCTCGCTCGTGAATTAACGAATTCGCTTTGTTTTGTTTATGCTTTGAATTCGCTTTGTTTTGTTTGTGCTTAATTGCAGAGATGCAGCCAACAAACAACCACAAAAAAAAATACTATTACGATCAAGCTTATTTATTTGTAGGTGTAGGGTTTCTGGGTTGGCAATTAGTAAAATTTTTAGTTATAATAGAGAATAATGGGTTGACAATAATTAAATTTAGCAATAACAAGAAGTGTGAGTTTGTGAGCATTCACAAAAGAAGCGTCATATTTGCAATACAATTATTTTCGAACATAGATTTTTAAACAAATCGGACTGAAAAATATTGTGAAACAAACAAGCAGACCCTTTTGGAATGAAACGAACAGAAACATACAAAAAAAAAAACACTGAAAATGGCGCTGCTAACTTCAGTTACGATTTTGGGCCCGACAAAAAAGAAGCAGCATACAAAAATCCAAAATGTCGACAGCTGCCCGTTTTGTCGAGCTATTGCTTTAGCTATGACTTGCAGTTTTTTTTTTTTGGTGTATAAATTAAATGACATTTATTTATTTCATAAATTTTTTTATCGGAATTAGCTTATTATATCAATCCTGAAATCCTGAATTATTGCATATGCACTTTAAAAAGTATCCCCCTTTTAATAATAATAATAATGTAATAAAATATAAAAACTCATTACAAAGCATATATTTTTTTAATTGAATGTTTTATTAATTAAAATTTTGTGTAATGCATGTTGTTGTTGCTCTTTATTTGGTTTGTGTTAGGTGTTGCCAAAAAATTGTTTGCACTCAAATATTAGAGCATTTTTTTTTTTTTTTTGTAAATAGTCACAGCAAGATTTTTTCAGTCCAAACTGACCGCAAAAAAATATGCGGTAAGTTTTTGTACATTATTCTTGTACTAAGTTGTGGGAATAAATATTGCATCGTGAATAAATTGCAATGCATATGTTGTTTAATCAGAATCGGAATCTGAAATTAAATTATAAATGACATATTTTAGATAAATGTAGTTTAAAATTAATAACACATACTTATAATTAAAACGTACATAAAAAGGGTTATGTACATTAAATTACTTACCTTCAGTTACATCAACCGTTATGTTTGACAATTTGGCTACGCGTTCGACACGTGGCTTCTTCGGGGCTGCGGATGCCTTCGAAATAGTGGCTGCGGCTGCCTTCGACTTAGTGGCTGCGGTTGCCTTCGACTTAGTGGCTGCGGCTGCCTTCGACTTGGTGGCTGCCTTCGACTTGGTGGCTGCCTTCGAAATAGTACCTAATTCTTCGGCTGAAAGAGTTTTCACTTTAGCCACTCCGTTAGTTACACATACAAAGCTCGGTGGGAACTATGAACATACGGTAAGTATATATATATATATATTACACACACAAAAGCACTGAACATTAACTACACTTACTTTTGGCTGGAGTAAAACGGGCGATTTTCCCGAACGCATGCTTGCCACGAATTTATCGTGTTCAACTTGCCAAACATCAGGTGTAAATGTATTGACACCCAAAGACTTAACGGCCTGCACCCAAAAGCGCTCAATATCTTCATAGCTAAAAACCGGCATCTTTAGATTTCAGTTTATTCTTTTGGCGATGGTTACTAGTTGAGATCTCAAGTCGAAGTGAACGATTCGAAATTTTGCACCCTATTATATAGATAGGGATGTGGAAAAACTTCGATAAGCATTGCCGATATGTATTATATCAAGAGTACGTGCATGATACAATTATACAAGGTAGTCCACTCGGCTGCAGAAGTCATTCGGTTTTGGTCCCTTATTTTCAGTGCGTGCCTGCTTGTCGAACTGGGTTAATCGACGCACTGTGTAGCCGTTTCACTCACACTCACTTTTCAACGCTTTCAACGCTCTTTCACTCGCACTTATATTAAGGGACTATGATTTTGCCGAGTGGACTACCTTGTATAATTGTATCATGAGTACGTGCACAGTTCAAGCAATAGTCGATCTATCGTGGTGTATTTGACACTTTTCGATTATATGTGTGCCATCGATTAATTGCTCAACGTTCATGACCATGATACAATTATATGTATAATTGTATCATGTTCATGACATATAAAATGCAATTGTAGTTGAATTTCGTGTAAATGCTTCTAAATAGTTAAGTGGCGTGCTATTCTTGTTAAACATTGTGGTAAAATGGACGCCTCAACTAAACTCAATCTATGCTGCAACAGCTTTCCCAACGCAGAAGGCAGTGGCTCTGGTGCTGTGAAACAGCACTTGTTAATAACAGAAATTGTATCCAATGGTCCCATCAAGCCGAATTTGAGTGTTGGTCAGGAAATGGAATTGTGCGTGGCCACTTCGTCGAGCTTGTGCACAGTGACAAAGAGTTGTTCTTGTTCGTCGAGTTTTCGAAGCGTGTGCAAAACCTGTTGGAACGTCCGGCATTTAATCGCACCGTGCGGAAAGCTGTTCTTCAATGGTACAAGCATCAGACGGTAGAAAGTTTTTGCACATGTGGTCGGTGAACGACGGCGACTACGCCACGCACCACCTTCTGTTAAAACGCTGTTCATTTAACAAAGAAACATTTAATGCTGAAACTATGGCCGCATTGCATGTGTTGTCGTCGTCTCCTAAGGAGCTGGTTAACTGGCCCGTCTATCTGGACCCTGTTGCCAAACACAAGAAAAACTCCGTGTCGCACTAAAGTCTGACTTGGCTCTGGCCATTATAAAGGAGCTGTCGCTTACTCACGAGCATGTTCTGTGTGGATTGATGACAGACATGCGAGTGTCAAATCTTCTGCATGGCACAATGAGATTCAAGCAGCTGCTAAAAAGCTGGCCAACATGCTTCAGGAATCACGCATCCAAAAGCATAAAACGGTATGTTCTTTTGCAAATATATACATATATATATATGTATATATATTCGTGCATTGCTTGTGCTATCAATCTGACTATGATATTTAATATTTTCTTTTACCAATAGATTGTAAAAGGCGTCGTTTTAGTTAAGCCGCCAAGTTTTATTCAAAACTTATGCCAACGATCAAATGCGTAAGAGCTGGGGATGCAATTGTTGGATGTGGTACCAAAACTTTTGATGCAGTTTTTTGAAGGACGTCATCACCTATTTCTAGATCAACAACTGGTTATATTTTATAGGCGATTCCGATTTTAAAATGCGGAATATGTATGTAAGCAAGTTTTTGGGGAACGACAGTTTGGTAACTCAGCTGTACGAATGTGGGAAATATGTGGATTTATCAATATCCAGTAATCGATTTTGATCGATTTTCCATCCCCACAGTAGGCATAGAAACCCAATCTTCACACTCTATCTATCCTGCCCATAGAAAAGATATTTGCAAAGTTCCAAGTCTCTTGTTTGACGGGTTTCGAGAAAGTTACGTTCATACGACGGACAGACACCATGACGGACATTGTACAAAACCAATCTACTCTTTGCCTTCGGTATAAATAATAAAAATGTGTGCATATATGTACCAGCTATTTAATAAAAGCCAAAAATCTACAATTTATCCATATAAGGAAGAGTTGTGCAAAGCTGAATGCTAAAATTGTTGAAAGGCGTCATAATTATGGGCATTATTGCAATTTCCAGACTCTAGATGAATTTCTTCGTGTTAGTTGCAATACGCAAATGTATTTTGCCTATTTAGCACCTTGATTTAGACACAAACAAACCAATTTCTTATCGATGCCGAGATATAGTCTTAAATTTAAATATATTCCCAAAATGACCCTTTAATGCAGCCAATTTGACAAAACTCATGATACAGATATGCAACTTACGAAAACGCTTTCAAAATAAATATAGTTTTAATTTCTTTTTTAAAATTGTCATTTTAATTTTGTAATTTCTAGCTCTCATGCATGTTAAGCTGCTTGGCATTACAATTATCTTTTGACAGTAATGCTTTTAAACGCGAGCAAAGTCTTTGCTCACAATTGTCTAAGATTCAATATCTTAAATTCATTATACAATAATAATGCAAAGCATCTGAGGATTTTCAAACATTTCATTTACGCTTAAAATAATTTTGCAGTCAGGCATGCCAAATCAGATACAACAATGAATTTGAAAACGATTTTTTTTGTTTTGATAATTTAGAAAAGATTTGTCTCCGATATGATTATGTTTCTCGCTGTGCATGTGCATTATATGTAGGAGCACAGCAGGTTAGGACATTGCGGTAGACTTCCTGAGCGGGACGCAGTGTTCGCCAGTAATTGGGTGCCAAGCGTATAATCCTTGCCAGATAGTCTTTGAATACGTCATACGTGGGATACATGAATCGCTCACAATGGCACTTGTGATGATGACGACACTCGGGATCAGCAACCCAGTCACGAGGCAATGGGACCTTCGTCTCATAATTGTTGACCGGAGTGCGAGAGTTCCTCGAACGCAAAGCCAAGGCTTCTCTGCGTACGAATTAAAGTTGGATCGATTAACATTGTCCGGATTTTCTAGTTAATTAGCTAAGCAACTTACTTGATGCCGTTTTCCAAAAGGGTTTGCACACTCTTATTATTGATGACTCTGGCAAAATGATTGCAACGATTTGTTCTATCCAGAGTAAAGAGATACCAGGTGGGCATCAGAGCAAATCGGACCCCACTTAAGACCCGCTCAGCACAGCTCTTGCGCTCATACCAATTGTGTTCTAGCCAGAGTACGACCGAGAGAAATACCTATGGATTGAGAGAATAATTATTTAATTATAATGTTTATACAATAATCTATTTGCCTCTATCTCAGAGTTGACGCTGATGTAACAGTTATTGAGCACATGAATCAGTTCTTGCTCGCTAAAATCGAGAAAGGATGCTGAGCTGACAATGCAAAGATAGACTCGCGAAATGCGAGTAAGCATCAGTTCACGGAGAATCTTTGCCTGGGGATGGCGGCGAGCTTCCAAATACACCTTGTAAGCGGTGTCCTCATTAAAGAACTCCATTTTCTCTAGGGAGGCCCAGAGCTGTCGCATTAGCTCAGGTATCTGCAGCACCTCATCGGCAACCATACGTACTAATGCTTTTTCGTTCTCGTTCTCATTCCGATTCTGACTGCTTTCTTGTGTGGACTGTGCGGATAGTCCTAGTGTAGGAAGCTTTTCTATAAAGCGCTTTGCTGCATAGAGTTTGGCGTAGTTCTGAATGACGGACAAGAAGGAGAGATAGCGTTGATTGCCTGGAATAATGCCCGCCTTGGCCAGAGTCTGGGTGCGAAGTGCGAGAATGAGGCTCTCTGATACGCGTTCGATAACGGATGTGGGTCTGTCTACTTTCTTTTCGGCATTGAGGAGCTCCATGACGATCTGGTTGGCATCGCCGTCACCCTCTTCGCCAAGGCGCATCAGTAGTTTAGAAAACTCACTGCGCTGAACATCAGCCACCGGGCTGTTGGCGGCATCGCTGCTTGCCACTTCATTCGATGGAAGAGTGAAAGAGCAGCTGGCTGTGGGCTCCTCGTTGTCGCTATTGGTCATTGTTTGTCCAGTGGCATTGACACTGGCAGTGACAGTAGTTGACGATGAGTGTCGGTTACTAACAGTCGATTCTCCTATAAATGCGAAAGAGTTTTTATCAGTATCCATTTGTGTGAAGGTGTTAATATTTTACCTTCTCCAGTAATAGATACTTCGCCAGGGTCCTTGCACTGGGCTTTCATGTTGTTTGTGCTTGTGGCGATGTCTAGACAGGTATTCAAGTTGGTAAAACTTAACTTTGTATCTCTAAATCGGTTGAAAATTAGCAAGTTTTGTTAAATGGTATTTTATTTTTTTTTTTGTATACGTATGTTAGTTCGATATGTTTTCTCTCTGTAGACAGCTAAAACACTTATAAAGCCTTGTCGATGATTTTGTTTTTTATTTTGCTTACTTAAAAAGTTAGGTTCGAAATTCCAAGCTGCAGCGTTAAGGCAAAGATTATTCCGTTCCTTATGCACATATTGTCCACTTCGAAAATTGCAAAAAAAAAAAAAAACAATTTTTTTTGTTACATTACCAAATCTTTTTTTACAAGTTGTGCACCTCAGTCTGCCGTTCCCTGACTTAAATAATAATTACTACCGTTTGTTTGCAGCTATATAGTATATAGTTCTTGCAGAACTTTAAAAAAAAAACACCTTAAAGTAGAGATAAACTCACGAGCTCAATATCCGATTGCAAACTGTTAAGCAAGTAAATTAGCTTGAAATATGTATATTTACAATATATAAAAAAATATATATGTACATAAAATATAAAATAAAAATAAAACATCAAATTACTCTATTTATATAGGATTGTTATGCTATTATCTAATCTGAGCACGCATCGCTATGCTGCTAGGAATCTCCACATTGTTTAGCTGCAGTAGATTCACCAAATTGCGGACAAAGTCTTGCGAGACCTTAAGCTCGTCGTCGGCTTCTAGGCGCTCGAAGAGATCAAGAGCACCCTCGTAGTTGTTGTTCTTGGCAAACTGGGCCAGCAGCATGTCATAGATGCGCTGCTCGTCAATAGTCCGCTGCAGGCCGCGCACGCCTCGCGCCAGTCGGAGCAGCGTGCGAATGGCACCTTCCTGGCCCAAGTGTTCGCAGTTCCTTAGCAGCAGTTCGTGATTGAGTCGAAATTCTGGATTGATAATGACTCGACGCAGCTGCGTCTCAGTGCCAGATTCGGCTAGCGCTAGAAGAAGTGCGCTATTCATGTTGGCTTCTCCATGGACACGACTGACGGTCGCCGTAACCGTGCCCAGATGCTGTTGTGCCGACTTCGTAGTTGCGCCTGGAAAGCGTGCTAGCTCCGTGTCGTCGCCGTTGCTTAGTTTTACCAGCAGCGACATCATCTCAAACTGTAGTGGTGTATGCTTGAAGCTAATAGCCAAGCGCTGAAACTCTGCGACCGCTTCGTCTATATCACCGCGGAGTAGCCACTCACGCACCACCGGACCTAGGAGCGCATTATGTGCCTGGCAGTAGCCGAGCATCCGTAAAAATTCGTATGTTTCGTAGGTAAGACTGCGTCGTGGATTCAACCCAGGGTCCGATGCAGATTCAGATGCAGATGTAGTTGCACTTTCCTTTTGCCTTATGACAAGTTGAGAAACATTGTTGAGCAGCTGCCAGACATTCTTAATCACATAGTCGCCACCATTGACACGGTGCTGGTCGGCACGCTGTTGTAATAGCTCCTTGGCCGCATCCAGCTGGTTTCCATGCGCTGCAGTAAGCGCCTCTGTAGCACCTGGGCGGAACACTGTAACAACAAGAAAGTCGTTCGACGCTCTGCTTCTCTTTTTAGCCCGACGCTCGCAACATGCCAACTAGTTGCAAGTATGACCGACGTCCGCATGCTAATAATGCATGCGAATGACAGGGAGATCTGCGCTCCAACAGAGCATTGTAAAGTGAAGCATCCGCTGGCCCATGGCCGAGCTGTGCACGATGATCGGTTAGTGGCAGTTGGTTCTGTTGCAGCATCTGGAGTTGGGTGTAGTAGTGCGACAGCGTTGGCTGCTCTACCTTTAACAACTGTGCCCATAGGCGCTGAAACAACCCCAAGCGCTCGCTGCTGCTTAGCACAGGAAGTAGCTCCGGTACACATGCACCAAGCAGAAAATGCAGTTGGTCTGCGCTAAGTGAGTGCTGTAGTTTTTCACTTCCACTCACTTCGAGCAGCTGTAGCAAACGTTCGCAGTGCTCATGCCGTAGAACACTATGTTGCTGATAATGCTGCTCCAGCTGCGTCCACAGATCTTCGACACTGACAGTGCCCTCGCTGACTTTGCGTGTACGCTTCTTGAGCACAAATGTAGTTCGTGAATCAGCTTTTGCTGCTGCTGCTTTTGAAGTTGAGTAGCTAACGGATGTACCAGCTGACAGCATCACTGGAGTTCCTGTTCTGCCTGCTGTTTGCATTGCATAACGCTGACACCCATGTGCAGCTGCTGTTGTTGTTGTCGCAGCTCTAAGACCAGTGATTCGCAGGGCGTAACGCAAGCACATATTTTGAAATAGATGCGAGCGCAACATTGCGATTGCTAATGCGTTTAATAAACAAGCGGCAATTCCGTTCGAAACGAATAATAATAATCAAACTTAGCACACGAGCCGGCAACACTGCAGCAAGCCGGCACAAATATCGATGGCACCAGCGATAGTACCGATAGTTTGGGTACATTGTTAAAATCGATGGTACATTTAAAACACCGATTGCTTGTTCCAGAAGGAGTAGAAGCACAAACCATTCTTAATGGGCAATAAGTAATTGCTTATCGGCCTAACTATCAGCTGTTGAGTCCTTTGCTAAAGTAAATTGCACGTTTGTTTATTGAAGAAAATTAAGCTGTTCTTATTAAAGTGCCCAAAATTGTATTATAAACAGATGTTCAAAAACTACGACTCACATATTTAAATACGGGCTAAACAAATACATAAGTCAGAACACCAGCTTCTTTATTTATGTGCATACATACCTGCATATTGTGCATATGTATGTATTCATATGAATATGCACATGCACATACACACGTCAATACATGCAAAATTTGGTTTCTTATGTCGTATTTTAAATTTTTATTTTTTAGCTGAAAGTAGAGCGCCTACAGTTAGGTGCTCTTGGCGAATGCGAACAACTCGGCACTACATTGTTGCCTTAAGCCCGCTGACGTACTTGTTTGTTCTGAAATAACTGGTCCTGTTCTGTTCCGGCCTGTTTGCCGAAGAGAAAGAAAGTGATCAATGAATATGATGCTTTCGTTGTTTTCCCTTAAGATACGCCCAACGTTGCTGGTGCTCCTTCCAGTTGTGCTCTATTCGGTGCTGCATGCGTCCAGTTACTCTCTTAAGCTCCTAGATGTTAGTACAACACCTGTAACTAAAAAATGCTTAGTTTATGTATTTCATTGTTGGTTTTAGCTGATTGGCCAGAACCGTTTAGTGGGGCCTACTGTTCATCATCTCTATTGTGGGGTTCCAGGTGGACAACGTACCGATGGACACCGCCTTCTGCGTGATCTTCACTATGCCCTACATCATTGTGCTGATCTCCATGTGAGTAAAAACATATTAATATTTGTATGTTATAGCTAATCATTTTTGATTCTTTTATCCGAAATAGGGCTCACGCTGGCCTGATGACGCCCATCATATGCTAGCGTTACCTGGTCATGCGCCATAGCTTGTGTCGCATTGATTGCCTCTTTATCTCCCTTTACCCGTCGTCTTCGCTCTCCATCTGTGAATCTTCAGGCGCCAAAGTCACACTTAAACAGGAATTAATAACAAGCCGTAGACAAAAAACTAGCTAAATCTTAGCTAAATATAAGTATTGAAAAAACAAAAACCATACACACATACTCAAGCGAAACAGAGTTAAAGGTCCTCCCACTATTAAAGGAGGTATGACCAACGCTTGTTTGATAAAGAATATATTTGTCTTGTATATTTGTTTGCACATATGTATGTATGTAAAATAACTGGTTTAGCAGCTTATTGTAAACCGTTCAGGATATCTTCTAGTCGGGATCTCCCGACTAGAGCCTTCTTACTTGTTTTTCGTTATTTTTGTAGAGCACAGAAATTTTTCAATTTCGTTTTATTTTGTTTAAGCAAAATTAAACTTAAATGGGGAATCCTTAATTGGTCCAACACTAAAGGCGAAACCAAAACCAGTATTTAAGAGTGAATATTCCGATAAAGATGAAAAGTAATTTTGTGCAAGTCGGCTTACCAAATAAGGATTTTTTTATATTTTTTAATGATGATGAGTCTTGAGAGCGCTTCGGAGTGTTTTGTTGTATCTATTTTTGATTTAATATATATGTACATACATAAATTTTTAATAAAAAAAAGGTCATGTAGCCATTATTGGGAATAAACTGGCCGATCATATGGCAAAAGCAGCCACACATATGCCTTTAATTTATACACCAAATTATAATACAAAAGACATAAATAAAAATTTCAAAAATCAAGTTTCCTACCAAACATCTTTATACCCAAATTGTAATGAATGATATAAAATTCTCAATAAAAAAATTTTAAATATAGATGATTCCTTAAGAAAAATACCACAAAATAGATTTTCTCGAATGAAACATATAAAATACATACGAATTAGGTTAGGACACACAAGGTTAACGCACCAACATTACTTTTACACTTACTCACTTACTTGCCCCTCATATCACTCCAACACTGTAAACATTACGCATATTTTTAATACTTGTCATGCGCTATTTCAATTAAGACAAACAGTATTCGACAATAAAAAACCCTCTAGATATAATTCCAGATCCTACAGAAGACAATATAAATAAAAATTCTCACTTATTTAAAAAAAACCCAACTGTTGAACCTGAATTAGCTTAATAAAATCACTAATAAGAATTATAAAAAAATAATATAAAAGAATATAAAAAAATTTGGCTCGTTGTGATGGCTCCGTAGAAATAACCTGTCTACCCAGACAGAGTGTGTCTACCCGTTTTCGAGGGCGTGGTCTCAGCCCGTGGCTTAAATAAAAGACAGGATCTTCTTAGGGTTAATATCCGCCAGATGAGAGAGGTCCGATAAGAAGAAAGAACCAAGATGACGATTTCTGTTCTTGCAGAGTGCCGGACAATCGCAGAAAAGATGCGAAACTGTTTCCTCCTCCTACACGTCTCGAAAGCTTCTGCAAAAATCGATATAAGGAGCTATAAGCCTCGCTGCATGAGTCCCTACTAGCCAGTGCCCCGATTAAGTCTGAGGTGCGTTTTTTACAGCGCGTTTGCCAGGTTTGCCTAGCAATCCTACCCGTGGCGGTGGTGAGCTGCCACCTCTTGTTAGCTTATAGTTCAAAGTGCGATCGACCTCTAAGCTTGCAGCTGGCCATGGGGATACCCCAGCCCTCCTTATCTGTTGGGAGAGGCATGGTAGTGCCATGCCTTGCCAGCTCGTCTGCCTTGCAATTGCCCTCGATGCCGTTGTGTCCGGGCACCCAAATGAGGTGTATTCCGAACTGCTCTGCCATGTCTTGAATAGTCTTCGGCAGTTTGTGACAGATAGCGAGTTAGATGATATCGCCTTTAGAGAATTGATAGCCGCCTGGCTATTTGAAAAGATGCAGATCTTTTCTGCAGAGAAGTAAGTTTCGTATGTATTGCAGCGATCTCGGCTTGAAATACACTGCAATGATCAGGAAGGCTGAAAAATTTACTGATGGGTAGCTCTTCGCAAAAGACGCCTCCCCCTACCCGGTCGTCTAGCTTAGAGCCATCGGTGTACATTTTTACTGAGTCTGTCAGCCCTGGCGTGCCTGAGCACCAATCCTCCCTTGGGGGGATTAGTGCATGGAAAGGGGTTTTAGGAAATTCCTTAGGACAATAGTCTGTGATTGAGGGTATAAGCACTGCTTTGTTTCCCTCATGCGTAGGGCAGAGAGTAGCTTGTAGCGAGGTTAAGTCAGAGCCGTCTGACTGGGCGTCGTTCTCCTTCCCCCTGACGGCACGTCACTTTCGGTGACTGTCTTGGGAACACCATTAGCTGTGGTATCGCCTGAGACAGCCTCCAATAGCGGCTGATCGCTCGGGGCTACGACGTCTTCCACCACTGGCTTGCAAGCCGCATCCGAACGATAAACCCGGATCACTACTGGCTCGAAGCCGTAGTGGGATGCTCCGTTGGACACGGCTAGGGCCTCTGCTGACTCGCCGTTAATGGCGAGGATCACCTGTCGGCTGTCGCCTTCAGGCGCCTCGACCTTGGCAATCCTCCAGTCTTACGTGACCAGCTCGGGATTGCTCATTTGGTACCATCCGGCATCAGATCAGCGGGGAGTCGTTCCGCCAGACAACTCCATCAGGTCGACGACCTTATCTTGGAGCTCGTTTTCATTAGCCCCCCACCTATTCCGCTGGATATGGCCTAATCCACTTGGCTTGCGAGCCAATTCCTCAATGCAGTGCTGACGCTTCTGTTTGGCTTTCCCAGAAGGCTGGGATAGCTGGCTTGAAGTCCGGCAGAATGGATTTCGCCCACTCTACAAGCCGGACGCCATCCGGAGATGAGGGCTGGGCGGTTAGATTCTGCTGCAGAATATCTGCCACTCGCCGCCGGTCCTGAATGGATGGCATTTTGGCTACTGAAATAGCGGGTCCAGGAGCCGTTTCAGGACGACGTCTGGGGTGTGAGGACGAATGGCTTGTTTGTCCTGCACCTTTGCCGCTAGCGGCGTTGCGAGCACTTGCTGGCGTAACAGGCGTCTGGGATGAGGTGCTAGCACCTGAAGAGGGATTGTCGTTTCCCCGGGTTTTTAAGTGTTCCGGACACTGGGTTTTGTTTTCATTTATTGAACACATTCTTGGTCCCACGAGTAGACGGGAATGGAAAGTCACTTTCGACATAGCCCGTGTGCTGCGGGAAACCTAATTAAACTGGAGATTGGCAGGTATCCAGAGTTCGCAAAGTAACGAGCGAGCACCCCTTCGGCCATGAGTCCCTCGACGAGTGGCTCTAAAATTTTTGGCGCAGTTTTTTGGAAGTTGCTAGTTCTAGCTATCTTCTTACCAAATTTGGTAGTTCAAGCTGTAGGGATATGCGAAATATGTGGATCTATCGGTTTCGAGTTATCGAATTTATCGATTTGCGAGCCCGCTAGTTATCGTAGAACCCCAATCTTGACACTTTAGTTTAATGTCCCATAGATAAAGAGAATTGGAAAGTTTCAAGTCTCTAGCTTGAATGGTGTGAAAAAAAACTTGCGCACATACGGACGGACAGACGGACGGACACCATGACGGACATTGCACAAACCCAATATACTCTTTACCTTCAGTAATAAGTATAAAACTTAAATAAAAAAAAAAAATAACTCATAACTTTTGTTTTCTTTTTTTAATTAATAGAATTAACAAAAAATAGTTTTATCGCAGCTTTTAACTCTAGATGTACTCATTTTTTACATATTTGAATACAAAACAAGTGAAAACGTTGCAGTCGGACGCAACCGACTGCGGTATACTCGCTACCAGTATTAAAACCGGTAAAAAGAGGCCTGATTGCGGCAGGGGTGTACGCTGCCTTAAAGGTTCTCCGATGCAGATAGGGATGGCACCAGCAATCTTCCTTGCGAATTTGGTGACTCTTGCTTAAAGTTTGTAAACAATGGGGAAGGGGGGCTGGGGGCGGTTTGGGTGGGTGTGGCATCCAAATTTGTTATGCAGATCTGTGTGGAAATCCAATTGCTATCTTCATACCAAATATGGTGACTCTAGCTCAAAGTTTGTCAAAGGTGGGGAAAGGGGGGTGAAATGGAGGGCGTGGCTCCAAAACTTTGATGCAGATTTTTTTGGGGTCGTTGCCAGTAAGCTTCCTATCAAATTTGGTGGCTCTAGCTTCTCAACTCCGGAAGATACACGCATTCCCGTTTTTGACGACGCGTTGGGGCGGATGGGGGCGGATAGGGCAGTATTGGTGGGCGTGGCATACAAACTTTTGATGCAGTTTTTGGAGGGTCATCATCACCTATCTTGGCACCAAATTTGGTAGCTCTAGCTCAAAAACTGAGGGAGATATAGGCTTTTTAGACTTTAAAATGCGGGGAGGCTGGGGTGAAATGGGTGGGCGTGGCTGCAAAATTTTTGATGCAGTTTTTTGGAGGTTGCTTAGTAGCTACTTTCTTACCAAATTTGGTAGTTCTAGCTGTAAGGATGTACGAAATATGTGGATTTATCGGTTTTGAGTTATCGAATTTATCGATTTGCCAGCCCCCCAATCGTAGAGCCCAAATCTCGACACTTTATCTGTCCCGGCTATAGATATAGATTTATGGAAAGTTTCAAGTCTCTAGCTTGAAGGGTTTGGAAAAAAGTTGCGTTCATACAGACGGACGGACAGACACCATGACGGACATTGCACAAACCCAATATACTCTTCGGTAGCGAGTATAATAACATTGCACACATGTCTCAAAAATCCTCGTTATTTCTAAGCAAATCGTTGGTGTTAATAAAGATTTGACGAAGTTACAGTGTGTTTTGTGCAATTGTATAAAGTTTACGGTGACTTTAGTGGCGCACTGTCGAATAAATTTGTCATATATGTATGTTTATATATATGTATGTAAAATAACTGTTTTTGGCAAAATACAGGCTGTGTGCGCCCAACATAAAGCTCAAAGCTTAGCCGCAAAAAATTTATTGTTCATGTACACTTTTAAAAAAAAGTGTACATAGATCTACTTCTTAGCGAATTAGTGCACACACAAATTAGTGAGTGATGCGATCTTGATGCAATCGTTGAGCAGACAGTTCAACAAAGTTTATCAACAGTTCAGCAAAGTTTATCAACAGTTAAAGATCCTTTGTGGGAGAAAAAAATTGGGTGACTGAACATATATTTCTTCTACATATTTTGATTGTTTTGCTTTAAATAGGTCGCTAAATTGCAAAATTTACATATATTTTGAATTTATGTTTATTTTATGTGCATGCACAAATGGGCGGTTCCGGCTTTTCGCTTTCCGTTGGCACGTCCTTTTTTACCATAAATAACCGAGCTGCTGAAAGCGAATACCGACAAAACGCGACAACTGCGCAAAAGCCGCACACATGGATGGGTCTGCGAAGTTACAGCTGGTAGCTCAAAGTCAACATAAATTATTATCATAAACTATTTGTTTCATTATCATTAAATTAATACGAGAGTTACATAACATTAAATTTAAAAAAAAACTTTCACAGAACGTAATTTGGTATAATCGAAGTACACAATAATAATAAAAATAATCGATCAAAATGACCAGCCACAGGCCGATAAAGGATCGGTTTACAATAAGCTGCCAAAACAGTTATTTTACATACATACATATGTGCAAACAAATATACAAGACAAATATATTCTATATCAAACAAGCGTTGGTCACACCTCCTTTAATAGTTGGAGGACCTTTAACTCTGTTTCGCTTGAGTGTGTGTGTATGGTTTTTGTTTTTTCAATACTTATATTTAGCTAAGATTTAGCTAGTTTTTTGTCTACGGCTTGTTATTAATTCCTGTTTAAGTGTGACTTTGGCGCCTGAAGATTCACAGATGGAGAGCGAAGACGACGGGTAAAGGGAGATAAAGAGGCAATCAATGCGACACAAGCTATGGCGCATGACCAGGTAACGCTAGCATATGATGGGCGTCATCAGGCCAGCGTGAGCCCTTTTTCGGATATTCAAAAGAATCAAAAATGATTAGCCATAACATACAGATATTAATATGTTTTTACTCACATGGAGATCAGCACAATGATGTAGGGCATAGTGAAGATCACGCAGAAGGCGGTGTCCATCGGTACGTTGTCCACCTGGAACCCCACAATAGAGATGATGAACAGTAGGCCCCACTAAACGGTTCTGGCCAATCAGCTAAAACCAACAATGAAATACATAAACTAAGCATTTTTTAGTTACAGGTGTTGTACTAACATCTAGGAGCTTAAGGGAGTAGCTGGACGCATGCAGCACCGAATAGAGCACAACTGGAAGGAGCACCAGCAACGTTGGGCGTATCTTAAGGGAAAACAACGAAAGCATCATATTCATTGATCACTTTCTTTCTCTTCGGCAAACAGGCCGGAACAGAACAGGACCAGTTATTTCAGAACAAACAAGTACGTCAGCGGGCTTAAGGCAACAATGTAGTGCCGAGTTGTTCGCATTCGCCAAGAGCACCTAACTGTAGGCGCTCTACTTTCAGCTAAAAAATAAAAATTTAAAATACGACATAAGAAACCAAATTTTACATGTATTGACGTGTGTATGTGCATGTGCATATTCATAGGAATACACACATATGCACAATATGCAGGTATGTATGCACATAAATAAAGAAGCTGGTGTTCTGACTTATGTATTTGTTTAGCCCGTATTTAAATATGTGAGTCGTAGTTTTTGAACATCTGTTTATAATACAATTTTGGGCACTTTAATAAGAACAGCTTAATTTTCTTCAATAAACAAACGTTCAATTTACTTTAGCAAAGGACTCAACAGCTGATAGTTAGGCCGATAAGCAATTACTTATTGCCCATTAAGAATGGTTTGTGCTTCTACTCCTTCTGGAACAAGCAATCGGTGTTTTAAATGTACCATCGATTTTAACAATGTACCCAAACTATCGGTACTATCGCTGGTGCCATCGATATTTGTGCCGGCTTGCTGCAGTGTTGCCGGCTCGTGTGCTAAGTTTGATTATTATTATTCGTTTCGAACGGAATTGCCGCTTGTTTATTAAACGCATTAGCAATCGCAATGTTGCGCTCGCATCTATTTCAAAATATGTGCTTGCGTTACGCCCTGCGAATCACTGGTCTTAGAGCTGCGACAACAACAACAGCAGCTGCACATGGGTGTCAGCGTTATGCAATGCAAACAGCAGGCAGAACAGGAACTCCAGTGATGCTGTCAGCTGGTACATCCGTTAGCTACTCAACTTCAAAAGCAGCAGCAGCAAAACCTGATTCACGAACTACATTTGTGCTCAAGAAGCGTACACGCAAAGTCGGCGAGGGCACTGTCAGTGTCGAAGATCTTTGGACGCAGCTGGAGCAGCATTATCAGCAACATAGTGTTCTACGGCATGAGCACTGCGAACGTTTGCTACAGCTGCTCGAAGTGAGTGGAAGTGAAAAACTACAGCACTCACTTAGCGCAGACCAACTGCATTTTCTGCTTGGTGCATGTGTACCGGAGCTACTTCCTGTGCTAAGCAGCAGCGAGCGCTTGGGGTTGTTTCAGCGCCTATGGGCACAGTTGCTAAAGGTAGAGCAGCCAACGCTGTCGCACTACTACACCCAACTCCAGATGCTGCAACAGAACCAACTGCCACTAACCGATCATCGTGCACTGCTCGCCGAGACTGCCATCTACAATGAGCCAGCGGATGCTTCGCTTTACAGCGCTCTTCTGGACGTGGCCGGCGCCAGTGGCAACATGCGTCAGGCAACCGAACTGCTTAGTGAAATGCGCGAGCGCAATTTTCCACTTGGTGAGCGCAACTTTCATGCACTCTTGCTCGGTCACGCACGGAGCGCAGATCTGCCCGGCGTCGAGGCTGTGCTGAGCAGTATGCGGGCAGCAGGTATATTGCCCAATGCCAGCACCCAAGCCCTCTGCTTTGTTGCCTACATAGAAAATAATGAGTTAAGTAAAGGTCGCGATTTGCTTAAGCAGCATGCCGGAAACTTTAATGCAGCGCAGCTGCTGCAAATGCTTGACGCAGTATTGAGGAGCCAAAAGGTGGACACGCAGTTGATGCAGCAAGTGGTGTCAGAGCTGCCGGCGGAGTATGTACATGGCCTTGATGTGCCGCCAGCCATTAATAGTTTCTGCATCCAGCTGCTGCATCGTGATCAGGCGGACCTGGTAATTCAGCTAGTTGGCATGCTGCCAGCGCCGAGTTACAATGAGAAGCAAAACATCGATGGCTATGCGACGCTCTTATTGCAGGAACTATTTCGGGCACGCACACCACTCGCCCAGATGCTTCAATTTGCCGCCCAGCTTCGAGAGCGTGGACAAAACCGACGCGCCTTGGAGCTGCTTACCGAGTTGGCGTTGCGTCGTCAGCCGTCAATTGCTATGGGTTGCTTGGAGGCGCTTCGCAATGCCGGCGAGCCACTGCGTCCCCACTACTTCTGGCCCCTGTTGCTGCAGCAGCACAAACGCGAAGGCGAGAACGGACTATTACGTCTGCTGGCCGAGATGCAGCAACTGAGCGTTGAATGTGATGAGCATACGCTTGCTGTCTATGTACTGCCCAAATCTCTGGCAGACGCTGCAACAGCCCCAGCAGGCACTCCAACAACTTGATGCCGTTGGCATACGCGCCTCCCAATCGCTTATCCATGTGCTCAGTCAACTGCTGCAGCAGCAGCAACTACAGTCAGCTCTTGATCTGCTCCAGCGATATCCGACACGTCTGCAGCTTACCCAGCTTATCCAACCGCTGGCAGCGCTCGCAGTTAATGCGCGCGCCAACAAGCGCTACGAGCTCTTTGCCCAGCTCATTCAGGCGCTACAGCAGCGCTCACTACAGCGCCAGGAGGACTTTGTTGGCGCCTTGCTGCTGCAGATGTGCGCACCACAGACACGTCTGCGCATGGAACCGGCTTCACTCTTACGATTCCTGCATGAACTGCAACGTCTGCAAACGCAGCTGTCACCAGCAGCTGCCGAGACACTGCTCAACCTGGCTGGCAGTGGCGATGAGGAGGTTCGACAATCTTTGGCCAGTACGCTGCAAAAGATGCGCAATGTTGAACTGACACTGCCTCCAGCAATGGACACTGCCTTGGCTGCTGGTGGCTTCATTAAGCATCCGCGCGATATGTCTCTGGATGAGCTGGAGTGTCATCTCATTGAACTGGAGGCTAAGCAGCTTAACACACGTGGCGTCCTGAGACGCCTTCTGCAGCTTAGCGTGCGCGATGGACGACTTGAGCGTGCTCTCGAACTGCAATCGAAATGCGAGGCTCTGCATGTTCAGACCAGTCCGGGTATGCTAGCCTCAATCTTTGAACTGCACATCAAGCGGAAGGATTTGAGCCGTGCTAAACAGAGCTTGCAACGTTTGCAGCAAACTTACCCGGGTATGTATAATAATATACTTAAATTGCACTTGTTTACATTAAGATATTTAATTTGTGCTCAGGCTTTCAGCTGGATGAGCATAAGCTGATTGACTACGCAGCTCTGCTAGTGCTTGAGAACCAGCTGGATGCGGCCAAGGAGCTATTACAACAGCGTGCCGACAAGCACCGTGTCAATGGTGGCGACTATGTGATTAAGAATGTCTGGCAGCTGCTCAACAATGTTTCTCAACTTGCTATAAGGCAAAAGGAAAGTGCAACTACATCTGAATCTGAATCTGCATCGGACCCTGGGTCGAATCCACGACGCAGTCTTACCTACGAAACATACGAATTTTTACGGATGCTCGGCTACTGCCAGGCACATAATGCGCTCCTAGGTCCAGTGGTGCGTGAGTGGCTACTCCGCGGTGATATAGACGGAGCGGTCGCAGAGTTTCAGCGCTTGGCTATTAGCTTCAAGCATACACCACTACAGTTTGAGATGATGTCGCTGCTGGTAAAACTAAGCAACGGCGACGACACGGAGCTAGCACGCTTTCCAGGCGCAACTACGAAGTCGGCACAACAGCATCTGGGCACGGTTACGGCGACCGTCAGTCGTGTCCATGGAGAAGCCAACATGAATAGCGCACTTCTTCTAGCGCTAGCCGAATCTGGCACTGAGACGCAGCTCCGTCGACTCATTATCAATCCAGAATTTCGACTCAATCACGAACTGCTGCTAAGGAACTGCGAACACTTGGGCCAGGAAGGTGCCATTCGCACGCTGCTCCGACTGGCGCGAGGCGTGCGCGGCCTGCAGCGGACTATTGACGAGCAGCGCATCTATGACATGCTGCTGGCCCAGTTTGCCAAGAACAACAACTACGAGGGTGCTCTTGATCTCTTCGAGCGCCTAGAAGCCGACGACGAGCTTAAGGTCTCGCAAGACTTTGTCCGCAATTTGGTGAATCTACTGCAGCTAAACAATGTGGAGATTCCTAGCAGCATAGCGATGCGTGCTCAGATTAGATAATAGCATAACAATCCTATATAAATAGAGTAATTTGATGTTTTATTTTATTTTATATTTTATGTACATATATATTTTTTTATATATTGTAAATATACATATTTCAAGCTAATTTAGCTTAACAGTTTGCAATCGGATATTGAGCTCGTGAGTTTATCTCTACTTTAAGGTGTTTTTTTTTAAGTTCTGCAAGAACTATATACTATATAGCTGCAATCAATCGGTAGTTAATTATTATTTAAGTCAGGGAACGGCAGACTGAGGTGCACAACTTGTAAAAAAAGATTTGGTAATGTAACAAAAAAGATTGTTTCCTTTTTTTTTTTTTGCAATTTTCGAAGTGGACAATATGTGCATAAGGAACGGAATAATCTTTGCCTTAACGCTGCAGCTTGGAATTTCGAACCTAACTTTTTAAGTAAGCAAAATAAAAAACAAAATCATCGACAAGGCTTTATAAATGTTTTAGTTGTCTACAGAGAGAAAAACATCCAATCTAACATACGTATACAAAAAAAAATAATACCATTTAACAAAACTTGCTAATTTTCAACCGATTTAGGGATACAAAGTTAAGTTTGACCAACTTGAATACCTGTCTAGACATCGCCACAAGCACAAACAACATGAAAGCCCAGTGCAAGGACCCTGGCGAAGTATCTATTACTGGAGAAGGTAAAATATTAACACCTTCACACAAATGGATACTGATAAAAACTCTTTCGCATTTATAGGAGAATCGACTGTTAGTAACCGACACTCATCGTCAACTACTGTCACTGCCAGTGTCAATGCCACTGGACAAACAATGACCAATAGCGACAACGAGGAGCCCACAGCCAGCTGCTCTTTCACTCTTCCATCGAATGAAGTGGCAAGCAGCGATGCCGCCAACAGCCCGGTGGCTGATGTTCAGCGCAGTGAGTTTTCTAAACTACTGATGCGCCTTGGCGAAGAGGGTGACGGCGATGCCAACCAGATCGTCATGGAGCTCCTCAATGCCGAAAAGAAAGTAGACAGACCCACATCCGTTATCGAACGCGTATCAGAGAGCCTCATTCTCGCACTTCGCACCCAGACTCTGGCCAAGGCGGGCATTATTCCAGGCAATCAACGCTATCTCTTCTTCTTGTCCGTCATTCAGAACTACGCCAAGCTCTATGCAGCAAAGCGCTTTATAGAAAAGCTTCCTACACTAGGACTATCCGCACAGTCCACACAAGAAAGCAGTCAGAATCGGAATGAGAACGAGAACGAAAAAGCATTAGTACGTATGGTTGCCGATGAGGTGCTGCAGATACCTGAGCTAATGCGACAGCTCTGGGCCTCCCTAGAGAAAATGGAGTTCTTTAATGAGGACACCGCTTACAAGGTGTATTTGGAAGCTCGCCGCCATCCCCAGGCAAAGATTCTCCGTGAACTGATGCTTACTCGCATTTCGCGAGTCTATCTTTGCATTGTCAGCTCAGCATCCTTTCTCGATTTTAGCGAGCAAGAACTGATTCATGTGCTCAATAACTGTTACATCAGCGTCAACTCTGAGATAGAGGCAAATAGATTATTGTATAAACATTATAATTAAATAATTATTCTCTCAATCCATAGGTATTTCTCTCGGTCGTACTCTGGCTAGAACACAATTGGTATGAGCGCAAGAGCTGTGCTGAGCGGGTCTTAAGTGGGGTCCGATTTGCTCTGATGCCCACCTGGTATCTCTTTACTCTGGATAGAACAAATCGTTGCAATCATTTTGCCAGAGTCATCAATAATAAGAGTGTGCAAACCCTTTTGGAAAACGGCATCAAGTAAGTTGCTTAGCTAATTAACTAGAAAATCCGGACAATGTTAATCGATCCAACTTTAATTCGTACGCAGAGAAGCCTTGGCTTTGCGTTCGAGGAACTCTCGCACTCCGGTCAACAATTATGAGACGAAGGTCCCATTGCCTCGTGACTGGGTTGCTGATCCCGAGTGTCGTCATCATCACAAGTGCCATTGTGAGCGATTCATGTATCCCACGTATGACGTATTCAAAGACTATCTGGCAAGGATTATACGCTTGGCACCCAATTACTGGCGAACACTGCGTCCCGCTCAGGAAGTCTACCGCAATGTCCTAACCTGCTGTGCTCCTACATATAATGCACATGCACAGCGAGAAACATAATCATATCGGAGACAAATCTTTTCTAAATTATCAAAACAAAAAAAATCGTTTTCAAATTCATTGTTGTATCTGATTTGGCATGCCTGACTGCAAAATTATTTTAAGCGTAAATGAAATGTTTGAAAATCCTCAGATGCTTTGCATTATTATTGTATAATGAATTTAAGATATTGAATCTTAGACAATTGTGAGCAAAGACTTTGCTCGCGTTTAAAAGCATTACTGTCAAAAGATAATTGTAATGCCAAGCAGCTTAACATGCATGAGAGCTAGAAATTACAAAATTAAAATGACAATTTTAAAAAAGAAATTAAAACTATATTTATTTTGAAAGCGTTTTCGTAAGTTGCATATCTGTATCATGAGTTTTGTCAAATTGGCTGCATTAAAGGGTCATTTTGGGAATATATTTAAATTTAAGACTATATCTCGGCATCGATAAGAAATTGGTTTGTTTGTGTCTAAATCAAGGTGTTAAATAGGCAAAATACATTTGCGTATTGCAACTAGCAATAAAACATTCATCTAGAGTCTGGAAATTGCAATAATGCCCATAATTATGACGCCTTTCAACAATTTTAGCATTCAGCTTTGCACAACTCTTCCTAATATGGATAAATTGTAGATTTTTGGCTTTTATTAAATAGCTGGTACATATATGCACACATTTTTATTATTTATACCGAAGCCAAAGAGTAGATTGGTTTTGTACAATGTCCGTCATGGTGTCTGTCCGTCGTATGAACGTAACTTTCTCGAAACCCGTCAAACAAGAGACTTGGAACTTTGCAAATATCTTTTTCTATGGGCAGGATAGATAGAGTGTGAAGATTGGGTTTCTATGCCTACTGTGGGGATGGAAAATCGATCAAAATCGATTACTGGATATTGATAAATCCACATATTTCCCACATTCGTACAGCTGAGTTACCAAACTGTCGTTCCCCAAAAACTTGCTTACATACATATTCCGCATTTTAAAATCGGAATCGCCTATAAAATATAACCAGTTGTTGATCTAGAAATAGGTGATGACGTCCTTCAAAAAACTGCATCAAAAGTTTTGGTACCACATCCAACAATTGCATCCCCAGCTCTTACGCATTTGATCGTTGGCATAAGTTTTGAATAAAACTTGGCGGCTTAACTAAAACGACGCCTTTTACAATCTATTGGTAAAAAGAAAATATTAAATATCATAGTCAGATTGATAGCACAAGCAATGCACGAATATATATACATATATATATATGTATATATTTGCAAAAGAACATACCGTTTTATGCTTTTGGATGCGTGATTCCTGAAGCATGTTGGCCAGCTTTTAGCAGCTGCTTGAATCTCATTGTGCCATGCAGAAGATTTGACACTCGCATGTCTGTCATCAATCCACACAGAACATGCTCGTGAGTAAGCGACAGCTCCTTTATAATGGCCAGAGCCAAGTCACACTTTTGTGCCACACGGAGTTTTTCTTGTGTTTGGCAACAGGCTCCAGATAGACGGGCCAGTTAACCAGCTCCTTAGGAGACGACGACAACACATGCAATGCGGCCATAGTTTCAGCAGTAAATGTTTCTTTGTTAAATGAACAGCGTTTTAACAGAAGGTGGTGCGTGGCGTAGTCGCCGTCGTTCACCGACCACATGTGCAGCAAACTTTCTACCGTCTGATGCTTGTACCATTGAAGAACAGCTTTCCGCACGGTGCGATTAAATGCCGGACGTTCCAACAGGTTTTGCACACGCTTCGAAAACTCGACGAACAAGAACAACTCTTTGTCACTGTGCACAAGCTCGACGAAGTGGCCACGCACAATTCCATTTCCTGACCAACACTCAAATTCGGCTTGATGGGACCATTGGATACAATTTCTGTTATTAACAAGTGCTGTTTCACAGCACCAGAGCCACTGCCTTCTGCGTTGGGAAAGCTGTTGCAGCATAGATTGAGTTTAGTTGTGGCGTCCATTTTACCACAATGTTTAACAAGAATATCACGCCACTTAACTATTTAGAAGCATTTACACGAAATTCAACTACAATTGCATTTTATATGTATAATTGTATCATGGTCATGAACGTTGAGCAATTAATCGATGGCACACATATAATCGAAAAGTGTCAAATACACCACGATAGATCGACTATTGCTTGAACTGTGCACGTACTCTTGATATAATACATATCGGCAATGCTTATCGAAGTTTTTCCACATCCCTATCTATATAATAGGGTGCAAAATTTCGAATCGTTCATTTCGACTTGAGATCTCAACTAGTAACCATCGCCAAAAGAATAAACTGAAATCTAAAGATGCCGGTTTTTAGCTATGAAGATATTGAGCGCTTTTGGGTGCAGGCCGTTAAGTCTTTGGGTGTCAATACATTTACACCTGATGTTTGGCAAGTTGAACACGATAAATTCGTGGCAAGCATGCGTTCGGGAAAATCGCCCGTTTTACTCCAGCCAAAAGTAAGTGTAGTTAATGTTCAGTGCTTTTGTGTGTGTAATATATATATATATATACTTACCGTATGTTCATAGTTCCCACCGAGCTTTGTATGTGTAACTAACGGAGTGGCTAAAGTGAAAACTCTTTCAGCCGAAGAATTAGGTACTATTTCGAAGGCAGCCTCTAAGTCGAAGGCAGCCGCAGCCACTAAGTCGAAGGCAACCGCAGCCACTAAGTCGAAGGCAGCCGCAGCCACTATTTCGAAGGCATCCGCAGCCCCGAAGAAGCCACGTGTCGAACGCGCAGCCAAATTGTCAAACATAACGGTTGATGTAACTGAAGGTAAGTAATTTAATGTACATAACCCTTTTTATGTACGTTTTAATTATAAGTATGTGTTATTAATTTTAAACTACATTTATCTAAAATATGTCATTTATAATTTAATTTCAGATTCCGATTCTGATTAAACAACATATGCATTGCAATTTATTCACGATGCAATATTTATTCCCACAACATAGTACAAGAATAATGTACAAAAACTTACCGCATATTTTTTTGCGGTCAGTTTGGACTGAAAAAATCTTGCTGTGACTATTTACAAAAAAACAAAAAAAAAATGCTCTAATATTTGAGTGATAACAATTTTTTGGCAACACCTAACACAAACCAAATAAAGAGCAACAACAACATGCATTACACAAAATTTTAATTAATAAAACATTCAATTAAAAAAATATATGCTTTGTAATGAGTTTTTATATTTTATTACATTATTATTATTATTAAAAGGGGGATACTTTTTGAAGTGCATATGCAATAATTCAGGATTTCAGTATTAATATAGTAAGCTAATTCCGATAAAAAAATTTATGAAATAAATAAATGTCATTTAATTTATACACCTAAAAAAAAAAACTGCAAGTCATGGCTAAAGCAATAGCTCGACAAAACGGGCAGCTGCCGACATTTTGGATTTTTGTATGCTGCTTCTTTTTTGTCGGGCCAAAAATCGTAACGGAAGTTAGCGGCGCCATTTTCAGTTTTTTTTTTTTTTGTATGTTTCTGTTCGTTTCATTCCAAAAGGGTCTGCTTGTTTGTTTCACAATATTTTTCAGTCCGATTTGTTTAAAAATCTATGTTCGAAAATAATTGTATTGCAAATATGACGCAAATTAAGATTTGAAAGTATTTTGAGTTAAAAGGCTTACCGTTTTTCAAAATACTATTTTTATTACTAGATAATTATAATTGCAAACATTATCTGAACACTATCTAAAATAAAAAGAACATCTGACGTACACAATATTGATTTAAATGAGATTGTTTTCTTATTTTTCACATCAATTGTGTACTTTTAGAGCGTTTAATCGTACTGTTGCGTGCATAAGTTTACATATATGGAAGTTTAATTTGAATTACAACCTCAAACATATGTAGATATATCAGCTTTAATTTTTAATAAGTAACTGCGCTATGTTGATCAATTTTGCATCAGAAGGTTAGTCAACCATTTCTTATCCTTTGTATAAATACCAGAGCTGCAAAGCGGTCCGGAACCGAACCCTGTGGAACCGGTTCTCTGCGGGTTCCTTGCTATGTGGAACCGAAGCCTGAACCGAACCCTACCAATGTATTGGAACCGTGAACCGAACCGGTTCCATTTTTGTCCAAGAAAAATATACGCTTATTATTTGCGTGTAATTTTTGTTACAGTCGAATTTCCATATATTACTGAGTAAAGAGGAGACAAAATAACACGTATAACATAAATACATACATATGTATTTACCTACTAGATTGTACATATGTATGTGCATCTGTCGCTAGACTAAAGCACAAGCTGCGGGTCTGATCAAGAGCGAGCACGCAAATACAAAGTAGTACATGCATTTGCATACAGGCTGTGCGCGCCCGGCATTAAGCCCGAAGTCGGCCACAATGTCGTGGAAAAAGGCTATGCATGTACATACATACATATGTATGTACATACATTTGTAACAAAATGTGACGATCTGTTTCAGCTTGTGCGTCAGCCTGACGCCACAAAAAATATACACGGCACGCTGTATAGAACCAAAGACCATGGAATATCAAGATGTTGCAATTGTTAAGAAAAGCTTTGTCTCAGGGGTTCGCTTCAGAAATATTTCAAATGGTATACAGAATAACAAAAGCAGTAAGCCATAAGTTTTAGGGAGCGCGATAGCGGATAGCATGTGCAGCCGTTTTTGTTTCAGTTGCACTTGCATTCAGCGGCCGTCAAGAGTACGACAAGCGGCAGGCCAGCGGCAACAAAGAACGGTAAAAATTTGTCACTGCATGTGTGCGTGTGTTTCACTTCTTGCTGCGTGTCTAGAATTTTGCAATTTTTTATATTTAGGTTTTTTCTGTGTCGGCAAATGACATCGACAAGTGCACTACTGAATACACTTTCGAAATTTGTGTGCATCGCTGCATAAATTGCGATGGCATAATTTGTGTATAGTGTCATATTGACCAGTCTCAGCTACATTTATATATATATAATTTGACCATTTATGAAATAGTTAGAGAAATTCAGAACAAAATTTTTTAGAGATTTCGATCATGAAAATATCTATGTATTTGAAAAGTTTAAATCAAGCAATATACTTTTCTTTTGAAAGTGTATTGAAAAGCTAAAAGAACAATTTTTATACATTGCAGCAATTAAAATTATTTCTATAACTGTATCCAATCTAATTAAAGTAACAGGGTGATTTATTAACAGGGTGATCAATATAATATAAAATATGCAGAATGCACTCACCGACAGCAGCAACAACACAAATACAGTTCAATGCAAGTGCTCTCTCTTTTTCTCTCTCTTTTTTTTCACTTAGACACTCTCACAAAAACAAAAAGAGCACCCACACATAACAATAATTAAATGAGATGCATTTCATCTTTCTTTTTATATATGTATGTACATTATTTTATTTTATTTTCACTGCATTTAACACACAAGAAAAAAATAATAAAAAAATAAACGTAATTAATACCATCTTCAATGCTTCGCTTTTTATGGAGATTTTCAGCGCGCTAAGCGCAACAACAATACACTCGTATGGGCGCAGTTATCCTCTCTCCCATTAATTTTTTCGCGACCCGGCAAAGCAACAACAATTGACGCGCGTTTCACAATTTTTCATTTGCCTAAAAACACTTTAAAAAGCAAATACACGGCGATTCTATAATGTTATAAACACTTTGCGTATGTTCAGTGCGTATTATAAACACAATTTGAGTATTAATATAGGGCGCATCACATTTTATTTAATAAATAAACGGACGATAAGCTTCCAGCGATGCAAAGACGCGCAAAGTTCCAGGCGCACTGCCTTTGTGGATTAGGGGAACAAGTGGAATTTGTAGACTTGTGAAAGGTAACGATCGCTCTCTGCAGTTAGAGCAGGACAGTTCGTTTTATATCTCTATTCGCGAAGTTGATGTACATTCGTGTGCAGCAACAACCAAATAAGCAAGCATTTTTGTTTTTCCATGTATTTTACTATTGCCAGTGTTCTTGCTTTAAATATTATGTTCAAAAGATTACAAATAAAAAAATAAAATATATGAATTAAAAATAATTTTGCACATATTCGTGTTAAATTAAATGGCGTTCTTTATCGAATAAAAATATGTTAGTCTTTGCATCATGTGTTGCGGCAGAGAAAAGTGGTCGCAAAAGACGAAGTCTCGCTCGTGAATTAACGAATTCGCTTTGTTTTGTTTGTGCTTTGAATTCGCTTTGTTTTGTTTGTGCTTAATTGCAGAGATGCAGCCAACAAACAACCACAAAAGAAAATACTATTACGATCAAGCTTATTTATTTGTAGGTGTAGGGTTTCTGGGTTGGCAATTATTAATATATTGAGTTATAATAGAGAATAATGGGTTGACAATAATTAAATTTAGCAATAACAAGAAGTGTGAGTTTGTGAGCATTCACAAAAGAAGCGTCATATTTGCAATACAATTATTTTCGAACATAGATTTTTAAACAAATCGGACTGAAAAATATTGTGAAACAAACAAGCAGACCTTTTTGGAATGAAACGAACAGAAACATACAAATAAAACTGAAAATGGCGCTGCTAACTTCAGTTACGATTTTTGTCCCGACAAAAAAGAAGCAGCATACAAAAATCCAAAATGTCGGCAGCTGCCCGTTTTGTCGAGCTATTGCTTTAGCTATGACTTGCAGTTTTTTTTTTTTTTAGGTGTATAAATTAAATGACATTTATTTATTTCATAAATTTTTTTATCGGAATTAGCTTACTATATTAATACTGAAATCCTGAATTATTGCATATGCACTTCAAAAAGTATCCCCCTTTTAATAATAATAATAATGTAATAAAATATAAAAACTCATTACAAAGCATATATTTTTTTTAATTGAATGTTTTATTAATTAAAATTTTGTGTAATGCATGTTGTTGTTGCTCTTTATTTGGTTTGTGTTAGGTGTTGCCAAAAAATTGTTATCACTCAAATATTAGAGCATTTTTTTTTGTTTTTTTGTAAATAGTCACAGCAAGATTTTTTCAGTCCAAACTGACCGCAAAAAATATGCGGTAAGTTTTTGTACATTATTCTTGTACTATGTTGTGGGAATAAATATTGCATCGTGAATAAATTGCAATGCATATGTTGTTTAATCAGAATCGGAATCTGAAATTAAATTATAAATGACATATTTTAGATAAATGTAGTTTAAAATTAATAACACATACTTATAATTAAAACGTACATAAAAAGGGTTATGTACATTAAATTACTTACCTTCAGTTACATCAACCGTTATGTTTGACAATTTGGCTGCGCGTTCGACACGTGGCTTCTTCGGGGCTGCGGATGCCTTCGAAATAGTGGCTGCGGCTGCCTTCGACTTAGTGGCTGCGGTTGCCTTCGACTTAGTGGCTGCGGCTGCCTTCGACTTAGTGGCTGCCTTCGAAATAGTACCTAATTCTTCGGCTGAAAGAGTTTTCACTTTAGCCACTCCGTTAGTTACACATACAAAGCTCGGTGGGAACTATGAACATACGGTAAGTATATATATATATATATTACACACACAAAAGCACTGAACATTAACTACACTTACTTTTGGCTGGAGTAAAACGGGCGATTTTCCCGAACGCATGCTTGCCACGAATTTATCGTGTTCAACTTGCCAAACATCAGGTGTAAATGTATTGACACCCAAAGACTTAACGGCCTGCACCCAAAAGCGCTCAATATCTTCATAGCTAAATACCGGCATCTTTAGATTTCAGTTTATTCTTTTGGCGATGTTTACTAGTTGAGATCTCAAGTCGAAGTGAACGATTCGAAATTTTGCACCCTATTATATAGATAGGGATGTGGAAAAACTTCGATAAGCATTGCCGATATGTATTATATCAAGAGTACGTGCACAGTTCAAGCAATAGTCGATCTATCGTGGTGTATTTGACACTTTTCGATTATATGTGTGCCATCGATTAATTGCTCAACGTTCATGACATATAAAATGCAATTGTAGTTGAATTTCGTGTAAATGCTTCTAAATAGTTAAGTGGCGTGCTATTCTTGTTAAACATTGTGGTAAAATGGACGCCACAACTAAACTCAATCTAAGCTGCAACAGCTTTCCCAACGCAGAAGGCAGTGGCTCTGGTGCTGTGAAACAGCACTTGTTAATAACAGAAATTGTATCCAATGGTCCCATCAAGCCGAATTTGAGTGTTGGTCAGGAACTGGAATTGGAATCGGTAGCAGAGACGCCCGCCGTATCCCACTGTACGTACATGCATATGCCACATACATACTCAGATACACAAATGAAAATTCATTGAAATTTGTTATTACCCATTCAACTAACAGCGTCCACTTCGGCCACTGAAAAGCTGCGACGGTTCTGCTATCTAGGAGAAGTGGACGTGCCCGTTTACGTACCGAAAACATTTGATCTGACCGTCGAGCGCAATTTTTCAGCACTCTGTGCATTGTGCGCCGATGTCAGCGACAAGGAGTTGGTCGAATGCTTGGGTAGCCTGCTAAACCAGAGCAACGAGCAGCCGTTGCCACGCAACGATGAAACGTTACTTGTGCTGGCCATTTACCTGTCCACGCGCAGCGATCACAAGCACCGCACAATTGTGCGTGGCCACTTCGTCGAGCTTGTGCACAGTGACAAAGAGTTGTTCTTGTTCGTCGAGTTTTCGAAGCGTGTGCAAAAGCTGTTGGAACGTCCGGCATTTAATCGCACCGTGCGGAAAGCTGTTCTTCAATGGTACAAGCATCAGACGGTAGAAAGTTTGCTGCACATGTGGTCGGTGAACGACGGCGACTACGCCACGCACCACCTTCTGTTAAAACGCTGTTCATTTAACAAAGAAACTTTTAATGCTGAAACTATGGCCGCATTGCATGTGTTGTCGTCGTCTCCCAAGGAGCTGGTTAACTGGCCCGTCTATCTGGAGCCAGTTGCTAAACACAAAAAACTTATTGTTGGCATTGCAAAACTCCGTGTCGCACAAAAGTGTGACTTGGCTCTGGCCATTATAAAGGAGCTGTCGCTTACTTACGAGTGTGTGCCGCGTCGATTGATGACAGACATGCGAGTGTCAAATCTTCTGCATGGCACAATGAGATTCAAGCAGCTGCTAGAAAGCTGGCCAACATTCCTGCGTGTCTACAAGTCGAACCGAAGCGCGCTCGCCAAGTTTATTCAGCACTTTAACAACGTGTTAAATTTACCTTCATCCAATGTGGAGCCCATCCGGCTTCTGCTTCAAGAATCACGCATCCAAAAGCATAAAACGGTAAGTTCTCTTTCACATATATACATATTGCTTGTGCTATCAATCTGACTATGATATTTAATATTTTCTTATTACCAATAGATTGTAAAAGGCGTCGTTTTTGCTAAGCCGCCAAGTTTTATTCAAAACTTGTACAAACGATCATTTGGCTGCAACAAAGCTCTTGGCTTGCGCATGCTTATAACACTGAATTTGGAAATGACATACTTAGGCAGTGAGTCCGAAACCATTACAGTGCGCTGCAGTGGTTGCTAAAAGAATGTGACTTCTAGAAAAAAACAAAAAAAAAAATGTCTTTTATATTTGAGCAACTGCTGCAAGCGTTTGTTTTATATTTTTACGCTTAAATCAAAATTGATTTCTAGAATCACTCACTGGACGCTGGCGCTCAATCAAATATCTAGACGCTGTAGTCGCGCTTGCCTTTGGCTACTATAAAAGCGATCCCCAAACGATTGTGCGTATTTGGAATGATCATAGTGGTGCTTTAGTTGGCTTGCCATGGCTACCCACAATGTCGGTAGATGAGGCAAAATCCTGCTGTCGTGACCAAAAAGTTACCAAAATAAAGCAATCGCTAACAGATGTTATTGACAGTGCTTTGAAGGAAACAGCTAAAACGTTTGATGTCTTTTTGGTGCTGGTTCCATGCGCTACACGTGGAAATCCCAAAAACAGCTCAGACAGACTTTGTGAACGTCTTGACGAATATCGCCAAAAACGAAATAAGAATGCCAAGTAATTTCCTGTTCGACTTTATAACCCTTGCAGACAGAATGTTTTGTGTATAAATGTATATGTATGTGTATATATACACCCATACATAAGTCTGCAAGGGTATAATATCTTTTATTGTATAATATAAAAGTATTTCTTCAGTTTGTTATACATTTTTTAAGTCTAATCAATTTGGTCTTTTACAGATTTATCATAATAAGTTTGCGCAGGAATCAAGCATCCATGAGCTATTCAAAGGTGCGTAACGAAAACATTTTGGAGATATGCAGCATTTCCGACCAGACGCCGTGTTTAATTAATGCCTTTGCTTATGGCAAATTCTTCTAAACCAAAAAAGTACATAAAGTACAGTGAAGTTAGCTAGCTTTCTCTCTTTCTAACACACATACATGCATACTTAAACTAGCAATAATTGGTGTTCGTGCCTCCTATTGCACACAGCCTCAAAGCACCATAAATTTATTAACATGCATAGCTATAATAGCTTTAAAGCCACATTTATAAACAGGCAAGAACCACTCAAACAAACAAACAAACAAGCAAACAAACAAAAAATCAATCAAATATTTTTCTCAATTTATACAATGTTAATTTTGTAACAATCCGTACAATAGTTGTACGAATTTGAAAGAAATTGGAATATTAGGCATAGACAAAGAACTGAATTTGTTGTTATAATTTTACAAACGAAACCGAATAAACTGAATCTAAATTAAATTTGGATTACAAATACAACACAATTAAATCTGAGCAAAGCGAAAACATAAAGAAACATTGCCTTACAAACAAAATGTTAGTCAATCTCAAATTTTAGCTTAAAATACATATTTTAATACAAGAAATGAAAAAACAAACGCATTTATTTAAAATATTCAAACGAAACGAATCAAAACTAATTCAAAATAGTCCAAGCTAACAAATAAGTTAAAACACAAACAAACCAGAATACCATTGAATAATCATTATACATTTTCTTAAATTTAGGTCTGGTGTTAAAAATATTCAAGTAAACTGCCCAAAATACTGTGACATTTTGAAAATCAAACAAAATCAAAAAAAAAAAACAAAACATAGCTGAACAATATACGTAACAATAAAAAAAAATAACATTCAAAAGTTTACACAGCTAAGAACTCCAAATGTGCCATACCATATTTATCAGACACACACACATTGTAATTTAGAATATCAAGCGCCTAAATCGAATCAATCCATAAATTCAAAAAAATAGAGCAACGAATTCGACAACATTAATTAAGTGAAATCTTTAATTAGTACATAAAAATTGATATACGCTAAGTTTATAACTCGAATCGAAACCATATTCACTTTGAAAGCTGGTTAATATAAATCAAAACGAAACAAAAATAAACTAACTCTTACATAAACAAAATAAGAAATATGTATCTATGGGCATTTTTAATGTGTGTCCACACGCGTCTGTGAAATAAACCGTTGTGATCGCTTTGAAATATTTATTTGAAATGAAAATTACAAAAAAAAAAAAAACTAAAAATAGAAATCAAATAAATCGAAGGCAACTAATTACATTAAGTTGTTCTTTAAGAACTATATAACTATAAGTTATTTCCTTATGCAAATCATTTTCAAACAAAACAAATAATTGTTAATCAAGAGCGTAACCAAAACAGTACCTAGACTCAGAATTAAATCGCAACAAATTCAAAGACAAAACTTCTTGGCACAAGCGCAACAGTTAAATAAGCAAAAATCAAACCTACACATACACACACACACACACATACATTTATAACCACATGTATTGGTAGCATTAATTAACTTTATAACATTGTATTCCATAATATTGGTGGTACTTTATAAATATTATTATAGTTAAATGTCAGAAACGTTCAGAAACTGAGTTATAAACCGTATCAATAATAGAAACAGAAAAACAAACGAACAAAAGATTAGATCCAATATTGATCAGATGTCTTAACACCTGCATACAATAGCAGTAACAAAAAGCAAAACCTTATGTGATATCTATTTGAAAAATATGTGAAACAGCCAACTGAAAAATCAAAACTAAATCTAAAGAAAAAATCAAAAATCAACATTAAATGACATGAATGAATATATTATATATAGAAATTTGTTTTTGTGTTTATACATATACAGAAAATAAATCTAAATACATCTAATAATACTATTGTCATTTGAATTTATACCAATAGCATATGCAAGATGGCTTATGTTTCAGTTGTATTCACCATATTCCACAAGCTATAATAAATAGTATTAAACATTTATGTATATGTACCCACATATTTATCTGTGTCTTATACAAAAAGCATTATTAAAAATCTTTATTTAAAGTGGAGCCTAAAAACTGGAAAAAGTTTTTCGAATAACAAAATAGCATTAATTTTAAGAATTATGTCAAAAAATCTTTTCTTTTGTACGTTGTTCTTCTAGTACCTTTAAAAATTGTAATAAACTTTTCTTTGGTTGGGCTTTATTTAAAAGTTTTATTTTTTGATATTACTGGACAAGTGTGCCCAGATTGAAACACATATACTTATATACGCGACATTTAAGTTGAATAAAATAAATTTAACTCTAATCAATTATTTTTTGTTATAGGTATATCTTAACCTGTATCCCAATTTTAATTACTTATTTTCGGTCACAATGCCAGCGGGGCCGCATATGAAGAGCTGCTGTTGGGCGCGCTCACGGATCGGCTCGAATCCGAGCTCATCTGTGGGTATGCCATACTGTTTGAGCTTGCACTCGTATGTTTCGAGCAGATCATCGTGCGCCTTCCAGGCCTTGGCCAGCTGATAGCGCAAATCGATAATGGCTTGGTTCTTTGTATCGACAGTGTCAGTGATTGTTTTCTCCACGTTCTCCAACTTGCCGGCAAATTCGGGAGCACAGGTGGCAATTGTGTTGCGCAGCAGGATGCTGCGCTTCTCATCCTCACGCATCAGAGCAGCAATCTTGCGCTCTAGCAGCACATTTTTAAGACCTGTCTTTTGCTGCAACTCAACAATCACCTCGTTGAATCGAGCCTTAAGTTTGGCACGCTCGGCAACGAGAGAATCGTTGCGCAACAAAAGAGTCTCCGACTCCCACATCAGACTCTTTACTCTCTTCTCGAGCGATGTGTTGCTCTTTTTTAGGCGACTCAGCTGCAGCTTGTCACGATCATAAAATTCCAGCTTACGCTTTAGCTCCTTCAAATGGACTTTCGCATGCTCTAAAGGCTCCTTGAGGCGTCGCGTCTCTTGTGATGCCTCGTTAGCAATGCGTTCACTGCGATCCGCTTGGCGGCGCAGCAGCTCAATTTGCTCCTTCATGCTGCTTATGAGGGCCAAATTGTTCAATGTGATGTCATTGTAATAGTTTTTCATGTCGTTAAAAGACAGATCGTGATGATCCTGCAAATCTTTGATTTGCTGGTTTTTGCGCTCCTCCACCTCGAACATCTGGGCGTTAAAGAACAGCTCCAACTTGTTACGCTGCTCCTTCATCTTCTCATCGTGCAAACAATCATTATCTTTTCGCTCATTTTCAAACAAAAGTCTTTGTTCACTGTAAGATTTGAAACAAAAAGAAACGAATTGGTTTGGTTCCTGTTTGTACGTTTGTGGTTGTTTTTACTTACAGTAGCCGCTGATTATAATGCGCCTCCAGTTGGCGATGCTGCATATCGCTCATTTCAATCCGCTCGCGCACAATGCGTCGCAGATGACGCTTGTCGCTCTGCAATTCCAGTTCCTGCATCGCATGATTTTCCTGTGCCACCATTAGCTGGGTCATTGCCTCGGCGCGCACCTCACCCAGCTTGCCATGATTCTCGAACTGCAGATGCTTCATCTGCTGCATTATATGCTTGGATTCCATGTCCGCCAAATCCTGTGTGGCCTCAACATCTTTATCCTTTTGCTGCAACTCATACTTGGACTCCTCTGCAAAAAACGTAAAGATATATTTATATGCGTACATTTTGATGGCTAATTGGTTTCTGTATCACTTACCCAGCTGCTGGCGTGTTATTTCCCAGAACGTGCGAATCTTGTCACGCTCCAATTGGAAATAGTTTCGCTCCTCGCGCTCCCGATCCATTTCTGCTTTGAGGCGCAGAGCAAACGCCTCCAGCTGATCGCGGGTCATCGATGATGTGTCGACGCCATCGATAAGCACTGCAAAAGAAACCAAGTTGGCTTTAAGTTTTGCACTACAATATTATGAAAATTTAATAAGAATGAAGCGCCAATGTCTTTTACCCATTAATGCATTCGTATGTGTATGTATGAGTATGTGTGCACTCGTGCCCGCATGTGTACTGACCCCCCTGAACCGCACCCGTCCCACCTACCACCTTACTGTAATTGGTTTGTGTAATTGGCGTCGTTGGCCGGCTGGTGCCAAGCCTTGCCTTCCTTCCCTTCAGCTACCTCAGTTAGTGCGTGGCCCTGGCTGCAGGGGCTGCAACCAAACTTTAACCAGGCTCCATCCTCCATACATACTATTTCTCCGGCCATAGAAACAATTATGTGCGTTAGAGGCCGAACTGCGAGCGGGTTTGTTTACTACTGGAAATTAAGTGCACAATTTTTTTTTTGTACGTATTTTTTTTTTTGCTTTCTCATGTTCCGTCCACCCAGATGTGACTGGTGGAATGGTTCTGTGCATCTGGGTAGCCGCTTGCACAATTTAATTGTATTGAGCATGTGGCCAACATGGTCGCCACTTGTCACACTCTGTTTTCCTGCTGACCAAGCCTCAGATTATCATTTTTGACAAATTGTTTTGCTACCCCAAACTGAGACTGAGGACTCATTGTTTTAAACGAAGTTGAACATCGCGATGTTAAATCTTACATGGACAATTTAAAAGGCAAATCATTTTAAGTTCAAGTTGCTAACATTGTTTTTAAATGCAAATATTTACCATTTACCGTTGCAATAAAAACGCAATACAGAAATCGTAAAGATTGCCATGATTGCCACCTGATAAAACATCAACACAATTGGGACAGTGTTGTTTTTATGATGGCTTCATTTAGAGGATTTTATTTGCTTTGCTAGCTCAATGCAATTTATTGACTTTTCAGATGAGGTCGAAGAAGTGAATTAAATAAATGCATGTACATAGCTTGATAGAGAATCTATTTTCTAACATATATATCCTTTTCTCTATCTTAGTGATGGCAATTTGTTTCTATTAATCGATTAATTAATCAAATGGTCGGTTGCGTCCGACTGCATTGTTTCCACTAGTTTTTTTACATTTACTTAAATACTTAGTTTGAATATTATGCTACTGTTGCAACTTGCAATTGTGCAAATGGACCCATATAGTGGTCAGCGTTGCCGTTGATGTAATAGGGTGAGCTAGGACAAACATAGTTTGAATGTAAAAGCCGATACATATCTTTTAATAGATAAACGCTTAACAAATTGAAATATTCTTAGTTTCATCAAGATAGTCTTGAAATGGGACAAACGGATATTGATAAATCGACCTGGCTAGGATCAAAACAAAATATCGACAACGACACCTGCAGTGTACTAAATATTTTAATACTTGATATGCTTTATAATCTTTTATAAAAAGGGTTCATCAAAAGAACGTGTTATGTCTAATGTTCTTAAGAAATGCTTCAAGAACGTGGCTTATACAGTCAAACTTCCATATAACGAATCTCAAGGGGACAAGAAAAAACTTCGTTACAGAGAAAATTCGTTACATAGAATGCGTTTTTGACAGAACCAAATTGCAAGGTTCTGGTTTCTGACTTCGTTGTATAAAAAATTTCGTTATAAAGAAGTTCGACTGTAATAATATTTAAAGAAAGTTGTAATTATTATAAATAATTTAATTGTTATTTGGCTTGCAGTTACTCACCCGGCATCTTCTTGCCTTTTTTTGCCCTTTTTCCCCTTTGGCGGCTGTAAAATACAAAAAAATTATATTAGATATTTTTTAAAATTTGCGTTCATTATCTTAAATCAGATTTAAGTTCTGCTCAGACAAAATTAATAATGTTAAAGCCCTTGCGATGCAAATGGTATTAATGATTTTTTTGAAATTGCAAATTTTTTTAGCAGCACATAATTAATTTGACTCTCGGAGACTGTCGCACTTAACGTCGGATAATTATGATAGCGTTGAGAGCTTGGATGTTTTGAATGCAGCTTGAATACTATCCTTGACTGCTTAATGTTTAATTCGATTTTGTGATATTTTTTTTGTTTGTATTTTGCAAAAAGGAGCATCAACCCAAACAGTTTTTAACAACGCAACGCAACGCAACGCAGTCTCGCAAAAGGGCGCCAGCCAGCCACAGGACAGGACAAACAGAAACAGCAACAGCAGCAGCAGCAGTAGCATCGGATGTTGCATGGGGCAGCAAAGACTGAGGCGATAAGGCAGCAGGAGGTGTTTGATGAAGAGGAAGCGAGGCGAGGCAGAGGCGAGGCGAGGCGAGGCGAGGCGAGGCGAGGCGGCAACGACGACGCCGTTTTAAATAATGTGATGGCGCGGCTTTCAAAACAATTTCACAACAGCTGTTGGCTTATTGCATATTTTATGACTGCAAATTATTCAAAAATTTTCGAAGCCGCTCGGTTTGCGACCGCGCGTCGCGCTGCGTCTGCCACCCAATGTTTTGTCGTTGTTGTTGGTGAAAGGCGTAAAATTTTCATAAATAATAATAGTATACATATAAATGAAGGTATGTATGGAAATGTGGGGAGCTATGTTTATATGTTTGTAGAGTATTGCCTGAAATATACAAATTGTCGAAAACGGACAACAGCAACAGCAGCAGCAAAAGTGGCAACAACAGCAACTCCGCTGTTGGGTGCTGCTGAGATTTTAACTGGCTGCACAATTCTTCTGCAATATTACAACAGTAGGCACGAGGCAGAGTTAACTGCATCTGAGACTATGCATATTATGTATGTACATAAGTATATGCATATTTATATATGTACATATGTATTCATGAAAAGAATATTGTTGCAGCACAACAGCCTGGCTTGGCATGAAAAATTGAATGTGCCCAATGTGCAGAAGCAAGTTGCCGAAAAGGGCAAAAGGGCAACATAGTACAGCTTGTTGGTCTCTACCCAAATAGCTGGTTGCTAAATGCTCTCTCTTATCTGGGAATTGCGTCAAAACGACAAAAACAGGACATTCTGAAAGATGTTGTCCACTGTAGTAGTAAGTACTCTCTCACTCAGTCACTCACACACACCCCTCCAGTGGAATATTATGAAATTCGTTGATAACTTACAAAATCATTGGCAAACTTACCATTTTGTAGAATTCTTGATGAACGCTTGCAAGCTCTTAAAATTTAGAAAAATAATGTAAAGTTCGTGTTGTTTTTTATGTGGCTGTTTTAAATAAATGAACTCTTATTGATAGAAAGTGCCGATGACAACACCTTTGGTTGGCAATAGTTACCAATTTGGTTGCCGGCTATTAAACAAATGCCAAGCAACCAATATATAATATTTTTTGAACCTTACGTGTTAAGTGTGAATTTGGGAATTTGTAAATGTTTTGTGTCAGAAAAAACTTTAAATCTATTTCATGATGTTTTGAATGAAAACTTTTTCGGCGCTTACTTAGTAGAGCAACTTAGACAGGCAGGATAAATACACTTAAAAATATATGTGCTTAGTAACTGTGCTTAAATATATAAAAAATCATTAAAAGCTATAATTTATTCAAATGTTTTAGTTTTTATTACTACGAAAAAGAGAATTAATATTAGATTAAAAAAAAATGATTTCAAACTTCAAAAAAATTGTTGTATAACAAAGTACTACTTACCTTTTGGTTTTGATTTTCCCGAGTTCTATCTCCATTTGTCATTCGGTGTGGAAAATGGAAGGCAAGAGTTTCAGTTTTGTGCGATTTTTATTAAACTTTCGTTTTTTAAGGATAGGAAAAGTATGCTTTTAAAATAAATAAAATGCTATTTTGACTCTTCTGCCCATTTTTGAAACCAAATTAAAGTGCTCCAAGTTGATAAAGTTAAGGGCTTAACAACAACAACTGGGTCAAGTTGCATAAATATTCTCATAAGTAAGCCAAATTGAAGTCAACCTAATGCCGTGCGCTTTGATTTTGACCTAGAACACTAGCAAGTAAATAGTTTTGTAGCTGTGTGTCTAATTCAGTAAATTTTAAATACAAAAACGAATGTTTTTGTTTGCCTTTTGGATTAACTCAATTATGTGATAATCAAAAAGGGCCAAAGGGATGCTGAAGAATAAAAAGATTTGCATGCTTCTTGTTAAGTTTATGTATTATTATTTAATTTTAAGGCTTTTTTAATTAATTGGATCAGGTCGGCGTTTAAGTTGAAGCTAATTAAATTGTTTAAGCCACATTTTTTGATTAGATCATCTGGAAAAACGTTTAAACTACATTTTCTACCTACTTACATATTCCTCTAAGCGAATTTTAAGTCACACAGACGGAAAGCAAACTTTGGCGCAAATATTTCACGCCTTAATTCATGTGCCACTGGGCCAAGGTGAAGAGGTAGAAGGGTGAGGAGAGCGAGAGAGAGAGGGAGTTGAAGATGAAAGGCTCTGCTTTTGGAAATTATGCGCTGCTTTCTTGGCGGTTGTGTAAACAGAAGCCCCAAATAAAAAGGATATTGCTGGCTGTTTGGGGTTGCCGGTTAAATGCTTTAATTGAAATTAATAACCGCAACCCATTTTGAGTTCAGTTCAGCAGTTGAGCAACTCCGCAGTAGAGCAAAGCATTCAAGCGACCACTATTTAACAGTTAGGGATGGGAGAAGATAGCTGGCCACTTGGCTGTCAGGCTTACTTGGCTGTCAGGCTGCCTCAGAATTTTCAATTGTTTTCATTAAAAGTCAATTTTCGAAAGGCGAACACAACTTCAACCCTTTACTGCCGAATGCTTCACGGCCGTCTATAGGAAGATGGTGCAATAGACGGAGGAGGATGAGGAGGGTGGGTAGTGTAAGGTTGGAGAAGCAATGACGATGCCGCATAATTTTGTATTGGCAGATGCTCTCTTGTCCATGGGCCATTGGCACGGTTAACGGTAACGGCTGTCAAGGGTCACGGGCCTCCGTTTGAAGCGGATCTGATTGAAACTGAAAGTAAAAGTAAGTACGAATACTTGCACACAGTGTGTGTGTGTGTGTGCGTTTGTGTACTCGGGTTATTTTAAAACAGCTATATATATTAGATACAAGTTTTAAATTTTAAAAATTTAAAGTTTTTTTTAATGAAAAGAAAAATCTTATCGAAATCTGATCAAGTGTTAAGATGGTTGCTAATAAAAAATTAGAGATGGCACTTAATATGTTGTTTAGTTTTGAATGTTTAAAAACGGATAGATAAGATAAAATTATATATTTTAAAGTAGTTAGTTTGCCGAGGTAAAGTCTGTCTAAGGCTCACGTGTGTTCTGAACTTTTACATTGATCTCGTATATATCCGCATGCAAATATATGTATACAGAGCATACGCCCTCAGATTTATAACTTTCCTTTTATTGTCGAGTTTCAATACTTTTCCTTTTTTTATTGCCTAGTTTCAATACTCTTCTATTTATTGTCTTATTTCAATACTTTTCTTTTTATTGTCTACTTTCAAAACTTTTCTTTATAATTGTCTCTCACAATTTTGTGCGTTTACTTTGTTTTTACAGAGAAATTCAGAACAAAATTTTTTGGAGACTTCGATCATGAAAATATTTGAAAAGTTTAAATTAAGCAATATACTTGTCTTTTGAAAGGGTATTGAAAAGTTAAAAGAACAATTTTTATACATTGCAGCAATTAAAATTATTTCTATAACTGTATCTAATCTAACTAAAGTAACAGGGTGATTTATTAACAGGGTGATCAATATAATATAAAATATGCAGAATGCACTCACCGGCAGCAGCAACAACACAGATACAGTTCAATGCAAGAGCTCTCTCTTTCTCTCTCTCTCTCTTTTTTCACTGACCACTCTAGAAAAAACAAAAAGCACACCCACACACAACAATAGTTAAATGAGATGCATCTCATCTTTCTTTTTTATATATGTATGTACATTATTTTATTTTATTTTCACAGCATTTAACACACAAGAAAAAAATAATAAAAAAAGAAACGAAATTAATACCATCTTCAATGCTTCGCTTATTATGGAGATTTTCAGCGCGCTAAACGCAACAACAAAACACGTATGGGCGCGGTTATCCTCTCTCTCTTTAATTTTTTCGCGACCCGGCAAAGCAACAACAAATTGACGCGCGTTTCACAATTTTTCATTTGCTTAAAAACACTTTAAAAAGCAAATACACGGCGATTCTATAATGTTATAAACACTTTGCGTACGTTCAGTTCGTATAATAAACACAATTTGACTATTAATATAGCGCGTAGCAATTTTAATTTAATAAATAAATGGACGATAATCTCCCAGCGATGTAAAGACTCGCCAATTTCCAGGCTAACTGCCTTTGTATGTATATAAAGTGAAACAAGTGGAATTTGTAGACTTGTGAAAGGTTACGATCTCTCTCTGCAGTTCGAGAGGACAGTTCTTTTTATTTCTCTATTCGCGAAGTTGATGTACATTCGTGTGCAGCAACAACTAAATAAGCAAGCATTTTTGTTTGTGCATGTATTTTACTATTGCCGGTGTTCTTGGTTTAAATATAATGCTCAAAAGATTACAAATAAAAAAATATATATACTAATGAACAAGTTAAAAATAATTTACGTTAAATCAAATGCCGTTCTTTAGCAAAGGTTGGCGTTAGCACACAATTGAGAACTAACTGAAAACAGTTTATTAAGATATCATCTTCCAACATTATATGAGTATCCAACATTTATCTTTCGTCTAGTGCAATTCTGTTTTACTTCGTTTGTAAATACACACACACACACACTTAAAAAACTAATATAGCGGACTTCGTTAATAAGAGAATGAACTGCTGCAACAATGTTGCAGAAACATTGTTCGGTATTCACCAAGTCTCTCTATCTTAGTATTCACATATACATGCTTGCAGTAAATGTTAAAGATCTATAGCAACATAACGGGATCCTTCTTGTACGCATTGAAGTGAAGATGGGCATTGCCTTTGTTCTCGTGTACATCTACATATGTTTGTATGCATTTGCATACAGGCAGTTAGCCTGGAACTTTGCGCGTCTTTACATCGCTGGGAGTTTTTCGTCCATTTATTTATTAAATTAAAATTGCTACGCGCTATATTAATAGTCAAATTGTGTTTATTATACGAACTGAACGTACGCAAAGTGTTTATAACATTATATAATCGCCGTGCAATTGCTTTTTAAAGTGTTTTTAAGCAAACGAAAAGTTGAGACGCGCGCGTCAATTTTTTGCTGCTTTGCCGGTTCGCGAAAAAATTAAAGAGAGAGAGGATAACCGCGCTCATACGAGTGTGTTGTTGTTGCGTTTAGCGCGCTGAAAATCTCCACATTAAGCAAAGCATTGAAGTTGGTATTAATAATAATACATAACTTTTTTTTTTATGTTTTTTTTCTTGTGTGTTAAATGCAGTGAAAATAAAATAAAATAATGTACATACATATATAAAAAAGAAAGATGAGATGCATCTCATTTAACTATTGTTGTGTGTGGGTGTAAGTTTTTTTTTTGTGAGAGTTCTCAGTGAAAAAAAAAAATGTGGAGAAAGAGAGAGCACTTGCATTTATCTGTATCTGGTCGGCCGACGTCGGCGTCGCTGCTCAATTGTCTAACATTATCTGATTTAGCGCTGAAAATCTCCATAATAAGCAAAGCATTGAAGATGGTATTAATTACGTTTCTTTTTTTTATTATTTTTTTCTTGTGTGTTAAATGCAGTGAAAATAAAATAAAATAATGTACATACATATATAAAAAAGAAAGATGAAATGCATCTCATTTAATTATTGTTGTGTGTGGGTGTTCTTTTTGTTTTTGTGAGAGTGTCAGTGAAAAAAAGAGAGAGAAAAAGACATTGAACTGTATCTGTGTTGTTGCTGCTGTCGGTGAGTGCATTCTGCATATTCTATATTATATTGATCACCCTGTTACTTTAGTTAGATTGGATACAGTTATAGAAATAATTATAATTGCTGCAATGTATAAAAATTGTTCTTTTAGCTTTTCAATACACTTTCAAAAGACAAGTATATTGCTTAATTTAAACTTTTTACACAATGTGTATTACACATCGTATATCAAAAACTCACGTAACACTAAATCGACTACTTCTTACTTCTTGCCTTAGCATTGTGTCGTTTAAGGTATGTTTCGAACATTGTATTTAAGTAATTTCTCTGAAATATGTACACGACAAAGTAGCAGTTCACTAAATGCTGAGTGCTACTTGTGAAATGTGCTAAGGTGCTTGGGTAATTCAAATAGTATGTACACTTAAATATTTCAAGTGAGTGCAGTGCATTGGATAACTTTCAGTTAAGGATAAGCTTGATCTCAATTTGGTGACTGTGTGTGTGTGGATGCAGAGAAGCGTGCTGAATGCGGTTGCAGAAGTTATTTGCTGTGTTATTTTCAGAACAGCTTCCGCTTTTGCTCAGGAACGGACATCCTGTTGTGTTTGAGAGTTAAATTTGCGCAGCTGCTTGGACTAACGGACTAACTGGTCTTCTATCTATTTGCTTACCATGCACCACCCGCTCAGCTACCGACCAACCACACCGCCATCTACTTGGCACCCAGAGATGTAGAGAGATTTCCTCGTTGACAGTCTGTGCAGCGATTTTATTTTAGTTTTACTTCTCTTCGTTTTTCTTTACTTTTGTCTTTTTTTCTTAAATAATTCAAAGTTTGACTTTTACATATTTACTAGCTAAATAGAAATGTGTCCATGTTAAATCGTTGAAATAAGAGTGATTATTGTACTATATCGTATTGGACAAATTTTTGTTTATTTCAAAGCCAATCTTGAGGGGTTTTTCAAAATAAGCCTTTTCAGGATTATTTTTTTTAAAAATCTTATGTCAAAATAAGACGCCTGTCACCAATTTTTCCTCAGTTGCAAAGATCCACTAGCAGATTATTAAAATTGCAGTTAAAGGAAAATATTTGAAGATGTTTATAACAAAGACGCAACCTTTTCAACGAGCAAATTACCTTTTAAAGTTCACACAATAAAAAAAATATTTTTTTTGTTTAAGTACCAACTATGTTTCGACCTCTATTCTTATGTTTTTTGTACCAAACTTTTCGAGGCAAAAATATGTCAGACATTGCTACTATTTGCTTTCATCCTTAATGGCAGCTGCTCTGAACAGTTCTTAGCTATAATATTTTTATTGCGCTCGGTTTAAGTTTCTTATACTAAGCTCGAGCCCGATTTCTGGTCTTTTGTGAATTAAAACAAATTAACTAATTAATTTTCTACATACTGGCATACATGAATTCGCATAAATAGAAATTAAATTCATTTCCAGTTAAATGAAACCTTTAACCCTCCCTTTGTTAAAGATGTAACGTTTTTTTTTTTCTATAAATAATGATGAAACTAAATAATTGTAATAAATATATTTGTCCTTTATTTGTAGCATTTTCTTATGCCCTTTCTGTCAAATGAATTTCATTTTGTTTGTGTTAGTATTTATAAATTTATATATATGTATGTATGAATGCTTGTTTATAACTAAGTAATTTATGTATATAATACATACATAATGTGTTAACTTTGTATGTATGTATGTAAATACATACACTTGCCACGAAAAGTATGCGTACAAACATGTTGTGTAACTTTGGAGTTGGGAATCTTGTTTTTATCGAATCCACAATGGATCACAAGAAGTATATTGATATTCTCAAACAAAATTTGCACCAAACCGCCACGAAATTGGGTATGTAAAATGATTCTCATCACTTTGTTAGAAAAAATAAAACTATCGTTGATTTTTTGACCTGTAAGAATACATTTTCTTATTGGAAATCAGACCGTTTTGTACATTTTTTGTTATAGTATGAAAAGTTTAAGTGCTACAAGCTAGGAAGCTACATCAAAGTAAAGCTAAAAATTTTTAATATTTTTCATGAAAAATTGAATTTTCTATATCTTTTTTAAGTTACACAACATGTTTGTACTCATACTTTTCCTGGCAAATGTTTATATATATATATATAGGATATACTATATTTGATTTAATACATGTATATTGATTTATTTTCATCTTTTTACTTGATTTACGCTTTCTGCATTTGTAGTTATATGTGTTTGTGTGTGTGTGTGTGTGTGTGTGTAATTCATTAACACTTGAATATTTTGTCACTTTATCTTTTGTCGTTTATTTGTTATTGAAGTTCTTTGAATTGATACATAAAACAATTGTAACTGCCAAATACATTTGCTTATAACTAAATCAAATAGAAATATACAATAATAATTATAAGTCAATTTTAATTTAATGCGTCCCTTTATTTATGTACATATTGGTATACATACATGTATCGTATTATATATGATTATTTATCAATTATTATTTTATTATTGTTTGATTTATTGTGAACATTTTGCTGATTGCTTAGTATATATATGTTTATATACATAAACAGTACGATCTCGCTCAAAGCAACTCTCGTTACAGGCAACTCCTCGACATTTGCAACACCTGAATTTTTAACATTGTTAACATTGACTGTTAACGAAACCTAAGAAAAAATCAAAAAACCTAATTTAACGCAACTTCCTAAGGAAATCGTATGTTTTGGTTTGTTTTTGCGACTTTTCTAAATAAAATAAAATTAAATCTTTGCTTTGAAAACAGATACATTCGATTTACTTTAATTTTTATGGTTAGCAAAGTGTAGTATATTCAAATATGTAATTTCAAACATATTTAAAACTAAACTTGTAACACTTTGTAATACGAAGCCTCTGGAGAAGGCCAAGCTAGTGGTGACCAACGGTAAACGCTGCGCTTGCACTTTAGACACTCTTGAAGTGAGCATCCAAAAGTATGAGCACTCTCCCTCTCTGTTAACCAATAACAGCATGAGTTTCATAAATGTTATCAATAAGCTAGAAATATATGTATTTTCTGAATAAAAACACACTAATCGAACAGCATTGACGTGCCTATTATTACTTCTGAATAAAGTGGTAAACACAATTCATAAAACCTATCTGGATGAGGGCAGATGGGCATCTCTTTGCGGGAATAGGTCTCGCGGACAATAGAACATTTTCCTAAGTTTTTGCAACCAACTCAGTTTTCACAGTTGGCCAAATTTGAATAGGCTGCATTGAGCGAGATCGTACTGTATATACATATGTAAATGTTTTTTTGGCTGTCTGTTTATATGTATTTGTTTATAAATTAGATTTTGATTAAGCTGAATGCCCCTTCCCTCTTCTCCATTCCTCTCCGGACAATCACATATATGTATATAGCCACAATATATTCGTGGGAAGCATTTATTTGGCACACATCAAATTCATTTGGGTTACTTTTAATGCATTTCTCGATTCTCGATTCTCAATTTTCATCCTTTTTTTCTTTAGTTCACTTAATATTTTTTTTTTTATAGTGCTTGTAGCACTTTTTATTTTCTTGTTTAGTTTTGTATGTATGCAATAGTATATATACACTCAAAAGTTTCTACAACAAATTGAAATACATACATACATGCATATAAACATAAATATGTATGTTTATTTTTTTTCCAAACAAGTTCTTCCCACTGCATTAATATTGTTTGTAGGAATTGCAATAATTTTAAATTCATTATTATGCTACAAATATATAATATTAATATACGAGTATATGTACATAGTATTATGTCTTAGCTTTTACAATACGTTTGCGCTCGAATTAAAAAGGTACATAATTGAAAAAATATGTATTAAAAAGGTTTCGATATCGAAATTATATAATCATTGATGTAATTGTTTTATTAGACTTTGAGTTTATTAAAATATCATACAGATGTTGCTTTTAAATTGTATTTTTTCTCATGAGCTAAAAATGAAAAAAAAACACAAGCTTATTGATGTATAAGGGTGTGAATAATTCGGCATGCCGAACTGAATATATTTTTGTTTGTTTTAATGTCTGCTAATAATGGCACACAATATTATTGTTTGGCAACTCCTTAAATATTCTCTCATATTCATATATGTATATGTATAAGTATATATAGTATGCATGTATATGTACTATAAATATATTGTTTATGCTTATGTATACAGTATATACTATTTTACTTCAGACTATGACTAACAAAAAACAAAAAAAAAAAAAAAAAAAAAACTTCATCATATTACGATTTTTAGTGCACAATCCGTTTAACTTTTGAACAACCTTGTTAAATACATTTTGTTTTATATGCGATTTACTTATAATTTTATACAAATTGTTGTTGTTACCATTGTTGAAACATTTATTTTGTCGTACGGTAATTGTGTGTGTATTTTAATTTTTTTATTTTCAACAACAACAAGATTAAAGCCTAAATGTATGTATTTAACCAACTGTATTGCCATTATTTGTCATTGATAAACATTGAATATGCAAACGATCGAGAGAAAGAGAGGGGGTCTGTCCCCGAGAGCGAGATAGAGTTGGCTGTTTATTGTTACAGCCCCCCCTCCCTCCGGAAAAGCACAAAGAAGTGCTTAATTGAAATGCCGTAAGATGTAAATAACTAAATATGCAAACATATATAAAACGAATACCTAATGCAGTTAGATAGAGATAGAGTGAAAGAGCAAGAAAGAGAGAGTAGGTAGGAGAGAGCGAGAAACTTAAAAACATATTTCAACTAAATCAGAGAATACAAATGAAATTAAAATTCAATTAAAATCAATTGATGCATGCGACAGTTCTCAACAAAATAGTACATATATTTACAGTTGTTGCTTTTACTTCTTCTTCTTCTTCTTGGCATTACTGACATTTTATGTGTGTGTCATTAAAACTGGCAGGTGCAACAGTGAACTTGCCACAAGGCAAACCTGAAGCGGCCGTAATTGAATTTGAGTTTTTGTCGAGCTTTTTGGAATTTTATGTGTCCTTATTTCATTTTTATATGTATATTTTTCACATCTTACAGCAACAGTAGCAGACCTGACGATAAGATTACAGCTGCAACTGGCAGCTAGCCAGCACGCCACAGCCCCCAACCCCTTAGCTACCCTCCTTACCGCCTCAATTGCTGCTTTCTTGCGTACAAAACGAGCAAACTTTGAACGCAACACATGTGTGTGTGTGTGCTGTACACTTTATTATTAGATCAAAAAACTTAAGTAAATTTTGAAAACAAAAATGTTAAATGTATGTAAGTGAGCGTGTGTGTCTGTGTGTTTGTTTGTTACAAGTTAACTTGATTGCCATTTGTTTTTAAGCGAATTGTGCGGCAAATGTTATGCGGCTAACTGGCAGCATATAACAAGGGGACAAACACAACCACAGCACACACACACACACACACACACACATATATATATAGATATATAACTTAAACACAACTCGGCAGCAAGCGACGCATTCAATTAAACTTCCGCCAAACATGAAGCTTGCCGCTTGTTGCCAACACATGCCCCACATACCATCTTCTCCCCCAGCCCCTATAAGTAAACGCCTCCTCCGACACTTGCTCGCCTTCCCCTCTGCCACGTTGCCTATTTGGCTGTCATTCAGCTGCCTGATGCCGCTGCTGACGCTTTTGCTGTTGCCTTAAGGTTATAAAATAAACATGTTGCCACGCACAAAATTTAAATAGATACAAGTTTTGTGAGCGCATAAAACAATAAACCGCAGTAATTTAACAAAAAAGCAACAGCAAAATTATTCGTCTGTATATATTTATATATACATATATCTATATATATGTATGTATATAACAATAAAAAAGTCGAAGCAACAAGCAACAGAAACAAAAAAACAAATTTGAACACATGACATAAATGGCTCCTTCGCTTGCATTCTGTCTCTCATTCTCTCTCTCTCTCTCCCTCTTTTGAAATTAAAATACAATTTAAAAGAACCAAATAGAGCAATTAAGCGGCCTTTTCTTACAGCTAACACACACACACACACACTCACATACACACACACAAACGCACATATAAACAATATACATTGTATCAAGTGCTCAGCACATGCAAACTTCATTACAAACCGGAACAACTTAAGCAACAGCCTAACAGGCACAATCATCAAGTACATGTACTATAGGACAAGTACAAGTGCAATACACACACACACATTCATGTGTGGCATACATTTGTGCTTTGTCATTGGATTCAACCCCCCCCCCCTCTCCCACACACACACACACACACAATCAGACAACAAAGATAACAAGAGACGCACACACCATTTACAAGCAACAAAGTAGCAAAAGACAAGGCAGCAAAAGCAGTAGTAAAAAAGTGTTGCCTACTTTCCAGCAGCAGCAGCAGCAGTAGTTGTTGCTGTTGATGGACGCATTGGTGTTGCCGAAGCGGCTTATAATTTGAAACACTTGTGTCAATGTACACATCCCTCTCTCTCTCCTTCTCTCTCTATCCCTCTCTCTATCTTTCTCTTGCCTTGAACAAGAAAGCTGGCATGTTTTTGGTGTTTTTGTTGGTCTTGTTGATGTTGCTGCTGCTGCTGCGGTTGTCAGCGTCTTATTATCATCATCAGTGGCAGCTTTCGGCGGTTTTACATAGAAACGTGTTGTTGCTGTTGTTGCTGACTGACATAACACACAGCTGTGGCGCACAGGGCTGCATGTGTGGGTTAGTTGTCAACGGGCGTCTTCTTTTTCTTCTTCTTCAGCTCGACGAAACAGTAAAATTCACTTTGCCGAAAAGTTTTTATTTCATTAAAAAGTGTCTGCATGTATGTATATGTATATGTATGTGTGTGAGTGAGTGAGAGCGAGTGTGTCGGCCGTTTACTGGCAGGCAAGCAATTCATCAAACCAAATTCAGTCACCACACATACAAACATACAAAAAAACACCAACACACGCACGCTGAGTATCTGTTGCAAGGCAAAACTAACGGACTGACAGCTCAATGAAAGCAAGCAAGCAAGCAGTCGCCAATGCTAATGTTGCCTTTGGCTTTATCATGCTGCAAGTTGTGGCTGCAACCAAAAACTGCCAGAAAAGATGTTGGTCTCGCCCAGACAGAGACGCCACTCCATTCCGCTAACAAATGCATTTTGGGTAAAGTTTTTAACCTTTTGCATATGCATATGCGCCAACAACAAGAAAACACTGAACACAAAACAAAGAGAGAGAATGGTGAGAGAATGGGCAGAAGCGGGAAAACGGGTGAGTAAATGGCTCAAGTTGTTGAAGCGTGCCTTTAGCTTGTGCTTGTGTCTCGATGTCTCGATGTCTGCTGCAGCTTACAGGCATAATGAAAGCTTCTTTAGCTCGCACACACACACACACAAAAGCTTGAGCTGCAGCTGTCCGCTTCGTTGAAAAATGAGCTGCAGTCGGCAGAATCGAAACGGGTTCGCAAGATTTTAAGGCGACTGAAGAACTGTTTGGAGAGAGAGAAACTTATACAGATGTATTTGTATTTTTTGTGTGTGTGCGTGTGCGTGTGTATCTGCGCTGCAGAAATATGACATTTAATTTGCATAAATTATGTGCGTTTCCCCTTCATAACCCAATCCACCCCACCGTTAATTGAAGGTGCACTAAAGTTGTCAAAAGTTAGATTTCATTTGGGTTTGAAGCTAAGAAAAAATGAAAAAAAATAAATGAGATTATTGCCGTTCATTATTAACCCGAAACTCCAGCCGCTGATTGATGTCAATCAACAAAAAAGAGTAGGCAAAACAAAATTATGAAGGAAAAAAAAAACAAATCAAAAGTTTGACACTTTTGTATTAATTGACTTTTTTGGCCGTGTCCTTGAGCATTTCGGCTTAAATATAAATCGACTCAGGAAATTAAAAAAGAAAGCTGATTAATGCATTCCATTCCGAACTGAATGTTAGCTATATAGGTATGTACATTTGAATTAGTATATTGAAGAATAATTGTAACAAAGAAATAAGTTAATAAATTGGCATCAACTTCGGCCTTCGTACGTTATTTTTATCAATGCAAACACTTATTAATGCTAAGTTTTTCATTTTTTATGCTTAACGATTATACATTGTAAACACTCTAAGCTAATGTATATTAACAAGACCATGAAGACAGTTTATAACTATTTTATTCTCAAGTTATATGAGGTTTTTTTTCGTTCTTTTTTTCTCTTTGCTTGTTTATAGTACAAAAAAACATTTAAATTAAGGATTCCAGCTGTGAATCACTTATTCTTTATTTTATATTTATTTTAAGTATATATATATATTTGCAAGTATACAGTATAGCGCACTTTATTGAGTTTATATGACATTATGTTTGTTTAAAAATCAAAATAAAATAAAAACAAAATCTATTAATTTACTAAATGGAGTCGAGCCCAGCATTTCATATGGTTTTAAGTTCACAACAAAAGTTCACTCAAACCTAAATAAAAATAGTGCAAAATCGCAGATTTATGTTATAGCCAAACAGACTGATGAGCTTTTAAACTCGCCGCCAACACTCTTACAAGCTTTCAAAGAGCGCTTTTCATTTGACCTAACTCGATTAGAGCTCACAAGTTCCGTTAACTAGTCATGTAAGTTGTTTTACTCTCAACAAGGCTTATCTTTATTGTGGCTAAATTTCAAGGCGTCAAATAAGTAAAAACAAAAAAATGTCACATTGACATAAATAGATAGATATACATGTGTACTATATAGTATTTGTATTTTTTCATTTGTAGATGTTTTATTTTTGCACTTACATTAAGCTAGCGTCATTTTCCTGTCCAAAATCTGAGCAATACTAAGGAAAGGTGCCACATACTTGATAGTGTGCATATGTTTGTGTGTGTTTAGTTTGTTAAAAAACTTTGTATTTGTGTGTGTGTGTGTTTGTGTATGAACCTAGTGCAATGCTGTCAGCATGTATTATAAAAGTGCGAACGCTGCAACTACGCCGGACAAACCCATTAAGAGGGGCTGTCGTGTGGGACAGTGGGAGAGCCACAGCCACAGGGAGAGCCATAGCCAGAGCCATAGCCGTTGACTGTGATAGTGCTGATAGTGAATTCCCGCACCATCGCTGTTGGAGTTAACTTCGTTGTTGTTGTTGTCGTAGGGGCCGCGAACATCTGAGTTGCCCGTGGCACCACCAATGCCCCCGGCAACGCCACCGCTGCCACCAAAATAGTTTGGCTTACGGGTATTGCCAAATGTCAACTCGATACCACTTCCACCCGCTCCACCACCCATTTGCGTTTGTTGATGGTGGTGCTGATGGTTGCCGCCAGCGCCACCAATGCCGCTGGGCTTATGTGTCGGTGGCTTATTGCCGCTGTTGTAGTAATGGTGAGGCGATAAGGGCGGCATTCCGCCCGCGAATTCGCCATCATCGAAATCCTCAGCCGAGCCGTACAGCTCATCGTCGTCTGGCTGGTAGGTGACTTTGACTTGTTGTTTCAGTTTTAAAATGTCATTGGCATCCGTGTCGGCGGCATTGCCACCGTTGTTGCCAGCGTTGTTGTTGTTGTTGTTGCTGTTGCTACCGCTTCCTTTGCTATTTGATGGACTTTTACGATTTGGTCCCGGGATTTCTGTCATGGGCGAAAACGAAACGAAACGAAACAAAACGGCGGAAATGTAACGGTTATGCCGACGGTAACGGTAACGGTAGCAGTAACAGTAATTGAAACAAAAGGTGCAAAATGCACAAACACACACACAGATTTCCCTCGTAACTGCCAACCCCCTGGCAGCAGCTACTAACATATGTTTGTATGTATGTAAGAGTGTGAGGGTGTGTCTCGTTTATAACCCATAAAAATAGCTCCCGTCTCCCATGTGTTGAACTTACCGTATAGCCGGATGCTGCTGTCAACTTCGCCCAGCGAGTTTTTCGCTATGCAACGGTAGGAGCCGACGTCGTCCTTCTGGAATTTGCGCACAATCATCGACATTTTCGTCTCGTACATTGACTGAGATCCTTCCTGCACATGATATTTGACCGATGAGACAATCATTTCACCTGTTGATTAGCAAAAAACAAAAACAAAAATCATTTACAATTGTTTTTAAACAATCAATTCCGATGCAATGAATGCAAAAAAACAAAAATACTTTTTTATTTATTACTAAAAATGAAATACTTATAGTATTATGCAAACATCCTTCTTTTTTAAGAATTTTATATATTCATGTTGAATTTTTGAATAAGGAATGAAAATTCTCTATTCAGAATTCTATGAACTCTAACTTTAAGTACACATGGACTTAAATCTTGTTCCAGAACTTTGAAATACATAAACAACATTACTTAGGATCCGAAAATACTTAACTCAAGAATAAACTAACTAAGAATATTGTATTTGAATTAGAAATGACATTCTCGATTTTAGCATTATCTTTCTTAATAAAATTTCTTGCATTTGTTTTTCACTCTCCTTCCTACTTGATTTGATTCAGTGAGAGGATCCTTCTCTGGTTGCTATTCATATGTCTCTACAAATTTCGTTATTTACTTTAACTTTAACAGAAATAACATATATCGATCAAAACTCTCTTCTACTATATGAATTTTTTTTTTTTTTTTTTTTTTTTTTTTCTTTTTTTTTACCCCTTTTTTTTTTTTTTACCCCTAAAAAAAAAAATTTGAAGGGTTTTTTTTTTTTTAATTATTTTTTAAAAAATTTTTTTTTTATTAGGGCCTCCATTAAAAAAACTTATTTTAAATATTTTTTAAAAAAAGAATGTAAGTTAAAATTTTCTTTTTATAAGTTTTTTAAATTTATTTATTTTAGAGTTTTGGTTTATGTTTATTTTTATGTTAGGGGGGTTTTGCATGTTTCGGTCCGACTACATATATAAATTCATTAATTCTAAAATGGGACTAACGATGTGTGCTAAAACAGTTATTGGGTCGGGTCGAATGCAACTGAAAGAACGCTTGAGTAAATACCAGAGTCAATTATAAATTAATTCATTTACTGATATTAAAGCCCCTAACAAAAATCAATGGATTGCATATGATTTATGATAGGGCGAGGAGCAGCAATCAGGGCATAGTGCCAATGCACAGATTAAGCATCGATGTGCATAATGCAGACGATAAAACCTCTCTTCTGGCAAGCGGACAGCAAGTAGCCAAGACAACCACAGCATTAACACCAAGAAACGCACATATAGTCAAATAGACAGACGGACAGACAGAGTAGAGACAAAGAGAGAGAGAGAGAGAGAGAGAGAGAGAGAGAACGGGAATCATTGAATAGAAAGTAGAGGTAATGGAGATTCACTTGACAAACGCATACATATGTACCTAGTGTAACCTTAACAATGTACAATGGACCGGGTCTTACCATATTGTATGTTGTAGTCTGTCTCTCTCTCTCTCTCTCTCTCTCTCGCTCTTTGTCTCTACTAAGCGCCATGCAATAGATTTCATGCTTAATGATTGAGAAAACAACTGTTGTAGCAGCCACGTGGAGGATTTGGTAATATTGTTGACTGGCAGCAGGTCACGCTACTGACAAAGTAATTTATACGCCTATACACAACACAACACACACACACACTGGTCTCGCTAGTTTGTTTGTATGTTGAGGCTTGTGATATGTTTATAACATCAGCCTTCACTTAATCGTCATTAAAACAAGGACAACATTTGTCTTTGACAACTATACTCGAATTCAGCGCTGTTGTGCCTTCGAATTCTTGTAAATAGATAGCTCTTCAATGCTCTAGCGTTTAGCTTTTAACCAAAACTTAAAGACATAGTAAAGAATATACAACACAGAAATCAGGTAAAAGCAGAGAGGCTATAATCAATGAGAGGTTTTCTTATTTAGTATTTTTTAACTTTGTTGGACAGAAACGAAAGATATTAGGATTTATATAAGAAAGTATTTACAAATTTTGTTGGCCTTTAAATGATTTTGAAGTCAATGCAAATTAGTTTTTTGGTTTATGGCTCTGATGTTAAGAGCTCTTGCTCTCTACCTCTTTGGGCTTAGTAGACGTGACGATCGAACAATGGACTAATGGCAATCCCACAGCATACACTATACATACACTAACTAATGCATTGTTTGTTATCTTTTTTGGATGGTTATGTGCATATGCCACTACCATATGTCCATATGATATGTAAAAGTTCGCCCAAAAGTAGGCAACAACAACAGCATGAAGTGGAATACACAAACATTCAGACACACACACACACACGCACATGTGCGTTTACTCACCGGTATCCTTAATCCAGTAGTTAATTGATTTGGGCGAGGCCTCAACGTGACACTCGATTTGAACATCAGTGCCAAGCGGTGCTCCGACTAATTGATTCGGCACTTGTATGACTGGATGAACTAAAAGAGGAGAACAAGAAAAAACAAAGAATATAGATAGAGAGAGAGTGAGAGAGAGAGAAAAAGAGATAGAGACAGTAAATGAGTAAGAGATAGTCGTTACGTTATTATTTATTATTGTTGTTGTTGTTGTTGTAGCAGCACATTATAAAACCATTTTTTAAAACAAACCCAGTCCCATAGTCAGAATTTCTCTCTTTTTAACACAAAAGCTGTTATGATTTCAATCCATGTCTATATGCACCTATTGCACAAACATACACATATCTTTATTGCGTATTCATATGCATGTGTTGACAATTCGTACACATGCTTTTAATAGCTCTGATTCCCTAATACCTGTATATAAACTTACTCTTGTGATTAACTCCTTTAATGTCGATTATCATAACCAAACGAGTAAAATAGTTTGTTAAGTAAGTATATTTTCAACATAGTAAGCAGTATATCATTATGATTTATTTTATCTTATCTTTAAACTAATACAACTGAGTTTCTTAGCCATTCTTTTTTTAAGTTTAAACATCATTATTTAAAATAAACACAACAAGTAAAAGACTCTAATGAAAAGAAGAACAAAAATTACTCTCAACCGACTTTTATATGTAATTTATTTTACCAAATAAAAACCACGTAATTTTCTTCTCTCTCTTTCTCACTCACTCTCTGAATGAGTTCAATTACTTTCTATACACAATAAATTCTTAACCATTATTTTATTTTATCGTAGATCGTTGAAATACTTAAATTTTGTAGTATATATTTGTAAGAAACTCTAACAAAAGCGACTGCCTTTTAAATTGTTTCGACATGAAATTGAAAGAAGTATACTATATGTATGTATGTATGTATGTTGTACATGAATACATATTTGTACATATGTATAACTAGATGGAAGTAGAAAGCCAATTGGCTGTAGAATAACTCGGTGCGGTCATCAAAATGCAATGCAGATGCAATGCACGTCGCTCTTTTCCTTCTCTTTCTCTCTCTCTCTCTCTCTCACTCTATATATTTATCTCTATGGAGTTGAATGGCAACTCTTTTGGTAGTCTGTGTGCGTGTTTATTGTCACTTAGTCAGAGACGTTGGAGCAAGGGGACATGTTGCACACGCACACACATACGAACGCACATTGTCTAGCAGACATCCACCGAGCTATAACCAAAATTGGTGGTTTTGTAAAACTGCCAAAGCCGCCACAGGATAGGCATTGTGTGTGTGTGTGTGTGTTTTAGTGTTAGTGTTAGTGCGATGCACAATTTCTGGTCAAGTGCTTTGATAGTCGATTGTAGTGCAACAGCAGGTTGCAACCATGCCGTGTGCGTGTGTGTGTGTGCACAGCATACGACAGTTTCGTAAGTTGCAAGGATTTTAATTGATTTCCATGGCCGAGTGCATATGTCTTATCTATCAACTGTCTATTTGCTCACTCGCTGTAACCATTTAAATCGAGAGATGCGAGTTCAAGGCTGTGCGGGTGTGCGGGTGTGTGTGTGTGTGTTAGGTGAACAAACTAAAGCTTAAAGTGCAACATGTATATGATTATAATAATTGTCAACAAAGCAAAAGCAATTTATTTTAACCAAATTGTTAAGAGAGTTGCATTTCAAGTTTTAAATGCACTTAAATGCATTTCGAAAGCTTTAAGCTTAATTTCACACAATTATATTCTTTTCAAAAACCTTAGAAGATTTCGCTCGCTGTTCATTCCCTAGATTAATCCACAATTTTTAGTGTCAGCTGCAGCACACACATACACACACACACAGCAGAGTATTGACATGTATGTAAGTCACGCACATGACAGCAAAAGCTGATGCTAAAGCTGAGGCTGAACCTTGCTCAAGTATAAAAAATTTACCTACCGTTCACTCTCCTCTTCACTCACGAACCACTCAACGAGGCAGCCTGTCCTGCAGCTTGACCAATGCATGAGTGCTGGTTGACTGCGTCTATTTTCAATCTGCATACACAGGCACACACACGTCCACACACACCTAAGCACACGCACACACACACACACATTGTAGATACACGTAGTGCAATTTTTGGGTGTGGGAAAACCTGGCAGTCAGGTTGGTTAGTTGGTTGGTCAGGCTTGGTTGGGAGCAATGGGCAGGCAAACACTTTCGCTTGCGATTTACAATTTTGCCATGATTATTCCGAGCATGTGCCTTGGCTGCCTGCTCAAACCACGCCCGCAGTCCTCAGTTCACAGTCCACACAGTTCTCAATCCTCAATTCTCTGTCCACTCAGTCCACACAGCTCCCTGCTGGCTCAGTTGTGGCAAACAAAGCCACAAATATGCACTAATGACGTCGTCGCAGCAGCAACAGTAACAGCACCAGCTGCAACTACAATTACAATGTACACATACATGCACGCATACACACAAACACACACACACCTCATAACATTTTGGGCCCATTGTATAAAGCTTTGAATTAAAGGTAACGAGTCCAGCACAAAACCCAATGACGTGAATTTTTCAGCTCATTGGCAGCGTAAATAGAAAGTCAGCCCGTTCGGAAACCTATTCCTTCTCCGCCTCTATCCTCTAGTCCTTCTCCTAACTGGATCTCACCGTGTCCGTGACTAAGATCCGTTGCTTCAATACGGCATACGGCATGTAATCGTATGTACATATAGCACCCATATATCCATCACCTGAACTGTTAATTTCTGGCTCTCAGTCTTTCTAAGCGTACGTGATTTTTAGCGATTTGTCACATTTATTTGCATTGGAAAAATACGAAATACGAAATGCGAAAACGTTGCAAATGGCGAAATTTAAACATTTGAATTGATGCACGCGATTTTTAGCTATGCAAATAAACATATTGTATATAGATATATATACTATAAGCGACATACACGCAGAACATTACAAAAAAAAATTCTCAATCATTGTTATGTTTAATTTTCTTTAATTTTTTAATAAATTCAAAGGTTAAAAGTAAAAACCTCTACCAAATTCAGAGGACCTTATAGAGTCAAACTTCCCTATAATGAATCTCAAGAGGACAAGAAAAAACTTCGTTATAGAGAAAATTCGTTATATAGAATGGGTTTTTGACTGAATAACCTTGCCTTATTGTGAAATAGTTGTTGTTGTGAATAAGTTGTGAAAGTTGTGAAATAGGGCTAGAGTAAGCCTCCCCCATAGTTATTTTTCTATCAACTGGACGAATCGCCTTACATGTAGGGTCGACTTTATGATGATTAAGTTAACAAATACGCAGGAAAGGGAATAGTTTGTTCGGTGTGGAAAAGAACGAGCGTGGATTCGCCACAGTCAATACCCCAATCACCCAGACGACACATAAGCGTAACCTTGGTTACTTTTTACAATCTTTGCCTTACGTTTTAGACTGAGATCAATACTCCGGCCTGTAACTGCTTTACAAGGTTTATTGTTTTGAGGGCGAGGACGCTCCTTTTTGGACACGAGCCGTGCGGCAGGAACTAAGAAACGAAGAGAACCTTTTGCCGAAAATGAGCAAGGACACCAGGACTCAGGCAAGCCAAATGTCTCTTCAAATGGTAAAAATAGCCTTAGGATACGCACTGATCTTCTAACAGGACATTGAAGACTAAGAGGTCCCCAAGCTAAGCTCGGAATAGCCACTACCGACATCCGTAGGTTTTGCGACATAGTAGAATGCGTTGCCTTAGCAGGGAAAACTAGTTGTTTTCTAGGCAAAAATGTCATGCAAATTAAAGGTTTTGAAATCATTGACCCATAAAGGATACTTTCTTTCATGCAGGACCTGGGTCTGATGGAAGCGCTAAAGGCCAAGAAGGAGGCACAATAGACCTCTTAGGTCACAGTGAACTGTGTCAAGAGTTACTAACAAGCAATTCGATTGTGTAATCGATTCGGTCATTTAAGTATCTTAGCTCAATACCAATTGGCCATAATCATCCATAGGGATGTTAGCTATCTTATTAATTAAGAGTAATAATAATCTGTATGCGGACTGTTGCCTGCTAATTGTGTGGCCTAATTGTTTGTTGCGCGTCCCGGTTGTGTCTTCCTGCAACAAGCAGAGGCACCAATTCAACGCTCCTAATTAGACGTGCAGGAAGGTGCCTAACAAGGCAGGAAGCTTGAGCAAATGGCGCGGAAACACGCAATGGGGATATGCACTGTCGATGTCGATGTCGGTGTCGGTGTCGGTGTCTATGTCTGTGCCACACGCGGCGGCAAGCTGTAAATGCAGCTACATTTTATCAGCCAGCTGCAGTGTTTTCTGTCTGTCTCTGGCAGAAGAAGTTCAAGAAGAAGCAGGCCATGCAAATACATATACTGCTTCGCCAAATGAAGGAAAACTTTGTTTTCACTTACTGAGGCTGTGGATGGGGATGAGAATGGGAATGGGGAGGTTGGCTGCGTTGCGTTGCGTTGGGGAGAGACGCAACATTTGCCAAACAAATTGTGAGTAAGTTCCTGCAAAAATAGCAACAGGAAGAGCAAACACTCGAATATGACGTAGCGGGATTTACAAAATGCGAAGAGGTATTTACATACAAACATACATACATATATCTATCTCTGTACGTGGCATGTGGCAATGCGCTTTGGTAACTTTACTTTACTGGTAGCAGGCGGTTAGCTCAAGTTGATCAAAAAGTTTTTGGCACAAGGTTACTACCAAGCGCCCTAACTACATACAGATGGTACTACTTCTACATTTAAGAACTTTAATATTAAATATATGTATGTATATATTGTATATATGTATATTGAAAGACTACTCGTTGTGGCCAACACACTTAAAGGCCACATTAACAAAATGTCAAAATGTTAAAAACCGTGATTTTGCCACCTAACGAAAAGGTTGAAGGATGGAGGTGGGGGAGGCGAAGGGTGGTGACAAGTGTAGGTCTCTGCTACTGCAGCAAGTGACAAAAGAGCAAACAAAATAAACAGCAAAAGAAATAAAGGAATGAGGAGGCTCTGTTGCTGCTGCACACGTTGGCAAACAAGCGCAGTGTGGAGCTGCTGCTGATGTCGTGATGATTGAGTGAACTGCCACATGGCAGCAGAGCAGTCGACAGAGCAGCCAGCAGTCAACAGCCAACAGAGAGCAGTTAGCGAAGGCAACAAACTGAGCAAACCTCACCCAGCGTCGTCGTCATCAACTAGGACAGCAGCATGCCGCACGTGCTGCAGACAGGTTGACAAAAAACTGTGGCCCCAACACCAACACCAACAGCAACAGCAACAACAACAACAACAACATCAACAGTATAGCAGCACATAAACAACAACACAATGCACACTGGCATCAGGTAATGCCCGGTATCAGTGACTGGATTTAAACGGATTACAACAACGACAACGACAATCGAGTTAGCGCCGCACAGAGCCACAAGCTGTTCACTGTACACTCTACTTCCCTCCCTCCCCCGCCGCTGCTAGCCAACTCTACACTGAGAGCACTAAAAGGTTAATAAATATATTATTTTTTGTTGAAGCGACAATGAAAGTTCTGTCAAGATTGAGTTCAGCAGCCGAAGACAATTAAGTTTTAAGATGTATCCTAATAAACTTTGACTTCTAATTCAAAAATATATTATTTCAATTTTTAAAAAATTACTTTGCTAGACACTTAAACTATGATTTATATTTAATATGGCTTAAGGTTATTTAGTCTGATTTGTAATCATTAATTAATTCTTCAAATCTGAGTTTTCCTTTTTTCTCAGTGCAACAATCTCTGTACTTTGCTCTATTCTATTCTATTCTATTCCGAGCTTTGAGTTGCCCTTTTTTTCGCAGCATAGCTGTGGGCACTGTGTGAGTAAGTGTGTGTGTATGTGTGTGTGTAGTTGATAACTGTGGCTAAAGCTAGGGGCACGTCGGGGTGCCAGTAGACTAAACTAGATAAACACCACGAAGCTGGCCAGCGCCAAAAACTGAGAGTTAAGCTCAAAGGATGAGGATGTAGATGAGGATGAGACTGAGGCAGCAGGCAGCAAGCAAACGGCTCAGCTTTGTCGACCACTGACTAATGATATGTACGCGTATGCTTGTGTGTATGTGTGTATGTATGTGTGTGGGTGCCAAGCAGCAAAACTCAAAAAACAAAAAAAATTTAAATAGAAGAAAATGGAGCAAAAGTTGACCAACCACAGCTCTCTCTAATTAATGCCACCACCCATCAGCAGGCCGCTTAACCAGCAGCAGCAGCAGGCAGTCGACAGCCAAGAGCGGATTGCGGACATGATTTACTTACAGTGTATGCTGAGCGAAATGCGCTTTGAAACCGATGGGGGCACTCCATTGGAGGCGATGCACAAATACGAGCCCATCTCATTACGTGAGATTTTTGTCAGCTTGAGCACCTCACCACGAAACGACGAAACTGTCATCGAGAGATAAAAGGAGAAGGGCAAAGAATGAAAGAATGAATTAAGCACTCAGTTTCAAATGCGGCTTGCTAAATACGTGAATTATTCAGTGAACAAATAGCATATATACCCATACAAACATATGCATGTACGTACCCAGTGTTTTAGTGCCCGCGTTATCCTTAAGCACTATTTCGCTGCCATCCTCACGACGCCAGGTCACAATTGGTTCCGGATATCCACGAGCGCTGCATTCCAACAAAGAAAACCAAAAAAGAGGTTAATACATTAGCAGTTGTAATACAGTTTTTATTATATACAAAAAATTCGAGCAAACTCATTAACATAAAATGTTATTTCCTGCCAGTTTTTCCCAACCAACGACCATCTTCTGTTCCTGAAAACAAAACTTATATCGATGCCATTCAAACGTTCCTTAAACACTGCGCAATCCCTAATGAAATGTAAGGTCTCGTAACTCGTTGCCCCACTCAATTATTAGTTATTCTATTAATATGTTTTTTAATTAATATTGCAATTAGTTAGTTAACTGTGCAATACTCTAAACCAGCAAACACTTTATAATTTTAAGCAATTTATGGCATTAGGCATAAGCCGTAAGAGTGCATGAAAACTAACTGATCAAATTGCAGATCAGGAACACGTTTATTTAATGTAATCAGTGCTAAACTTTAGTTCGAAACAAGGGACACTTAAAGGCATTTTCGTTTAATCGCTGCGCTTAAAAGTAGGCAATGGAAAATTTTGTTGCGTAAACGAGTTTTGTTCTATTGAATTAAATTTGTGTAGCGGCATTGGAGGACATTGTGTGTGTTTCAGGGTGGCCCAAAGCGCTAACTTCTTGTAATGTAGACGCAACGCTTTTGGCCAGCAGTCGCCGTCTGTGGCTGAGATTGTGAATGGTGTTAAGAACACGCAAGGAGGGAAGGTTGAAAAGGAGGAGATAGGAGGAATTGGACGACGTTGAATGCATGTTGAGACAGCAGTTTAACAGCGCACCAGACACGGGTGTGGTAAATTTTTATGATGCCGCAAACAGATGCAAAATAGCCAAGCAAAATAAAGTCTTGCATACAGACACACACACATAGTCTAAGACATTTGAGAGTTCGTCCTGAGAGTGCAAGACTAGAGCGAACACAATAGCGACCGCCTGGGCACCAGTCAGCAGCAGTTGCTGAGTTGCTAACTTGGCCAAGACTAAACGACTGCCAAGCTGATTGTTTATGCGATTCCCTATGCCCTTCTATCTCTCTCTCTCTCTCTGTGTGTGTGTGCGTGTGTATGAGGTGTTTCTTGTAACATGCTTATGCATGAAAAAATGAATGCAAGCCCAAACACAGAACCACACACACACACATCAACAATAGACTAAAACGAGCTTTTTGAATATACATCCGTACGTACACATGTATGTGCTTTGCAGTATGTATATGCATATGTATGTAGGTGATCATTGTAGTATTTAAGCGAATGTTGGTCCTTTATCTGAACATACAATGCACATGTTAAATTAAATAACAGTTGCGTATATTTGCATTGTTTACATCTATTAGCTTGCAACTGAATAAAGTTTAACAATGCTAACAAATGGGTTTTGTAAAACATTATCAACGATATGTTAACTTTTAAAAATACGGCAAACTCAATTTGTAAATTGTCTTGTTTTCATGTCATTTAGTAGATGAATACTAAATACATTTCTTACAAAATGAACTTTAAATATCAATAAAGAATGCAGCTCCAAGACACTAAATTGGTATTTGAAGAAAAAGAGTTGATAAAAGAATCAAAAATAAAATATGATTTCATGAATGTCGAAAAAAAAATATATACATATATATTTGACGGCATTAAAGGAAAACCAACTGATATATTGAAGAAAAAACACGACTGCAGTTAGTAAATCCATTAATAACAACTAAGACTAAACTGACTAGATACACTTAAAAAAAAAAACGATTTGACATTCAAAATATGGTATCAGTACACTTACTTTAGCTCGTAAGCTGTTGCAGTTTTTTAAAAGAGAGTAATAAATCCTCTATTCAAGTAAATATTATCTGAAATACGAATATCGAAATTGAAGTTTTAAGTCTTTAATTTTAAAGGGCTTTGTATACACCCATTTTCTTCTTCTTTGTTTTTTTTTTGGTATCAGTGTATATAAAAAAATACACAGAGCTAAACAATCTGTTCGGCTGGGCAACTTTTGAGCAGCCGGCGGTTTAATTTTGTTTTGTTTGCCACATGCTTAAAGTTAAATTTCATTTAATGGGACTTCGTCCTAAGTGGTATTAAAATGAAAAAAATTGCAGACTATGTCTCTAATAGCTTTCCACATACACACACACACACACACACACACACATATGCATTGAAACTAGCGAGGAGGAGTGAGCGTTTATCGCCCTGGTTCTATCATTCTGCGGTTAAATCGTTAAAATTACTTCGTGGCCGTGGTCAAGTTCATAAATCAACGGCGACCAAATGCGTTGCGTTGCGTCGCGTCGTTGTCGTTGTCGTCGTTACTGTTGCCCTTGTCGCAGTTAGCTAAAAGGAAAAACCGCTAAAACTAACAAAAGCTAACCGAATCGATAAGCGAGTCAAAGTATTAACCTTAAAATACCCTATAATATGTGCTTTTCTTTGAAAATACTCCAATAAAATGATTGTTTTAATTGTTCTTATCCCCATTTGTTGAGTGACTGACTGACTGCTATCCACGCACAGGACATTTGGAAAGCCATAGCGATATATATTTTCCCGAAATATATATGGATCGTAGGTGAATACTATGATTAGATGTTTCAAAATGCACCTGCAGCTATCAATATTTTGGGATCGGGCTGATATTGGTATACATGCATAAAATAGTATTACGTCATACGACTGCTGAATGAATATTTTTTTATAAACTTATGTGTGATAGACAAGCTGTGTACTGTGGCTGTTATACTCCATTTGTAGGAAGGACATAAGTGAGCATCGACCCAAATCAAGAGAAATGAAGTGTCGCTTAATTTGCTGACATTATTAAATGATGATAATGATGCGGGTGAAGTTGTGCATGCTTTTCTTGTATTGGTGATGATGGCCATTTGGTTGGGATTTCAGCTGGATAAAAGCTGATGCCAGTTAAAGAACTATACGAATTGCTCTTGTTAGGCGATTAGCTTATAAATAGACACACATTAATACATATACATAGATGCATCAAAATTACACAGTAGTTTGTTTACTTTTCTTATTAATTTTAGCTTACTTATAGTGTTTTTACTACCCTGAACTTACCGACATGTTAAACGCACTGAACTGCCTTCGGGCACAATTACATCGGACGATGTATCTTCGCTGATAAAGTCCGGTGGTATAACAACATCCAGAAATCCAATCTTGAAGTTAATAGAATGTATAAAAATATATATGTACATATGCATAGTATATACTATTTTATATTTTAATATTTTTCGGGATAAAACAAAAAAAATTAAATTCTCAATTTAGACACAAAAAACTGAGAGAAAATGCAAGAAAGAAACTATAGCAATAATAAAAGTAAGCTAATAAAACAGTCATCAGTAAATGGTAGCCTTAGAAGTAACATATTAAGTATACACTCAGCGAAAATTTGCTGATTATGCAGGCGGTCATAAAGCAGCTAAAGGAACGACGAGGCAAATGTTTTTATGTGCCGAATGGGGGCACTGAGAATGTGGCATGACATACACACACACACATACGTACCAAATACATGCTATGTATAAATAACGAAGCAAATGAAATGACGCTAAATAGTTTAGGACTGTGACAGTCAGGAGCAGGGACAGCAATGGCAAGGACTCTTCACGGTAATAGAAAACAAAACACAAAGCAAACTCAGGCCACAGCAGCAGGGCAGCTACGAAGAAACGAACCAAAAAGATAGCATAAGACAATTGGGCTTCGGTTGCGTATGCAGCAAGCAGCAAGCAGTTTTCGCTATGCTTTTTTCGGTTGCAGTAAGCCCCCCTCTCTTAAACTTCCCTTAAACTGGCAGTGCTGTGTTGTCCTTGTGAGAAGCGTTAAAGTAAAAATAAAAATTAAGGAAGCATGAAATACATTTTATTGGCGCCATAAACTTCACTTGGCTGGACACATGAGTGTACGTGCGTCCACACGCACACAACCAAAACAAGTGTACTTACACAAACACACACACACACTAACTCACACATTTACTTGTGTTTGTGTGTGTGTGAGTATGTCTTTCGCCTTGTTTTCTATAGTTTTCGCTTTCGATTTGCTGCGCTTTCTTTCACTTGCTCGTAATGGTGCCCTAAGATGTGGATTGTGCGGCAATTGAGGGAAGGGTGGGTACGAACGGGAGGGGTCGACAAAGCAAGTCGTAAGCACAAACGTTGGCCTTTAGAATGAAAAGAGAAAGGGTGACGGCGTGAGGGAAGCGGGATAACGACAACGCGTACGTTGCATTCCATTTTACTTTTGCTCCTTCAAATGCTGCATGAAATTTTTTGCTGGACACTTTGGAAAATTGCTTTCAACATCAGCATCATAAGCAGCAAGCACATGGAAAATATTTGTAAACATTTTCACTGTCTTCTTAGCTGGGGCATTATTCATTAGCTGCAACCTTTGTTATGCTACTTAACTTAAGTACAGCTCAAGTACTATCAATATAAACACACACCATTCTGTCTGAGAATATTGATAAAACATATGCTAAAGAAATCCTGTTGCTTTTCTGAAGCATTTCTTACTTTATATGTTCAAAAAAGATTAAATTAGTTGTATCAGTATATATAAATGTAGTGTTTATTAGTAGTTTAATAAAATATCAATGTTTGTAAACTATAGAAATTGTAAAATAACAGTAAAAAAAATGAGTAAAAGGCAAAATAAAGAATCAAAAAAAGAGCTATTAATGTTGTTTTGGCTATATGTGTTAACATACTTGACTCTTCATTGGATCTGTATTAAGCTGGCACATATAACCGCCTCGATCCTCCTCAGAAACGGCCTTAATATGCAAATTCCAGGTATTCTGATCCAAATGACTGACCGTCACACGTGGATTGTGTGTAATAACGTTCTCGTGTATCGCCTGGATGGCTTTGGTATCAGCTTTAAGCCAGCCCACCTGTTGAAGCAAACAACAAAAATATCAACAAACAAAAAAGAAAAATAAAAAAAACGAAATCTCTTTAAATAGTTCTGTTAAGGGTCGTGTGCTGTGTGTGGCTTGTGCTGAGATTTCACATGCTTATTATTATTGTGCTGGCTGGTATCATTAATTAAGCTGGATAAGTGTGTGGGTTTTGTGTACTTAGTATGTATAGAGTAGAAATGTGTGTGTGTTTATGTGTTTGGGGTGGGAGTGGGAGTGGGGAGTGTTTGTACTTACACGATAGCCACCCAAATGACGCACGTGACAGGTGAAGGTTGCGTCGCGACCCACAGCGACCGACACATTTGAAATGCTTTCCACAAACTCCGGTTGAAAGGCGCCAATCGCTGTAAATGTGCAACGAAAGAAACAGAAAACGAAGAGAAATATTGAAAGAAAGAGAGGGAGAGAGAGAGAGAGAGAGAGAGAAAGAGAACCAATGAGAGATGAGATTAGAATGCGTCTGCGGTGTATTTATAGAGGAAGGCAGCGTGCGGTTAGTTGTTCCGAGTTAATGATATCGCACAGGCACCACCAAGACCACCAACACCAGCCACAACAAGGGGCAACTGCAACTACTGCGCCTGCCAAAAGCTCGGTGATTTATCGCTTTTAAATGTGCCCGACGCGCCACTTGCCAAGTAGTAGCTGGCAGCCAGGCAGCCAACTAACCCACTACTACCAACAACCACTACCAGCTATCAACAGCCAGGCAGCCAACAGGCAACTACAATCAGCCAAGTGGCAGTCAAGAGTTTGGCCCTTTAATGCAGCGCTGCGAGGACTAATTGAAGATCAACACTCATGAGTAAGCGACGCGTCGCTTCTGAACAAAGGGGGCAAAGGCGCAAAATGAAGGATCACAAAGGATGTCACACGCAAAAATATATAAATAATTTATTGAATCATTGAAAATCAAACATTTCACTTGCAAGTGGTTGATAAAAAAATGAAAAATAAAGGAAAACTTTAACAGCCTGGGCTACAAAAATAAAATCGCATTCCAGACAGCCGCGCACGACCTGCGACTAGCGAGGCAGCCGTTGCCGCAACAAAGTGCCAGCGCCACCCCATTCACCGTCGACCCGTACCCACACTCTTTGGCTTGGTAATGCATGCAAAAAACTTTTTGCCAAACTTGAAATTTAAATATTTATAGACAGTGCCGCTGGCAGCGGCAAGTGCGTCGACCATCTACATCCACCGACAGAGCCACCCACACACACACACACACACACACAGCCACCATACCACCGCACCACCGCACCACTGCACAAATCAAATGCCAGCGTTTGTATTGTATGCCATTCACTCAGTGGACTGCGGGATTGCGGGGCTTACGGGTTTGGCGGTAAGTGGAAGAATGTGCTGAATTGACGCAATTGGCCAAAGGCATGATTTATTTCATACTTTTCCCAATCATTTCTTCTTATTTTTTTCATTGATTCTTTTTTATTGCAAAAAAGGAAAACAGAAAAGAAAAGAAAAGGACATCATTTGGTGGACAGTTATGAACTGTTCATTTACATAGGTATATGTATATATGTTCGTGTGTGTGAGGCTATGTGAAATATATTATTGTTTTCCTATTATTGAAGAAGATTAGTTTTTAAGCACTTTCGAAGAAGCTATAATAATATATTGAATATGCTATGCACATACAGAATGTTTGTATACCGAACACCATGTGAGTTAATGAACTTTGATGTTCGATATCTTTGCTGTTGCTCAATCGATTTGAAATAAACTATCGTAAATGAGAAAATGAGAAGCGATTTATTTTAATAATAACCGGTTTCAAATATATTATTTTCACGAATATAGACTACTAATTATACCCTTAACCCATAAAATGGGTAAATAAGGGTATAATGGTTTTGTGCAAAAGTATGTAACAGGCAGAAGGAAGCATCTCCGACCCCATAAAGTATATATATTCTTGATCAGCATCAACAGCCGAGACGATATAGCCATGTCCGTCTGTACGTCCGTCTGTCCGTCTGTATGAACGCGTGGATCTCAGAGACTACAAGAGCTAGAGACTTAAGATTTTGGATATAAGTTCTCTTATAACATGAGCAGAACAAGTTTGTTTCAAATTATCGATAACTACTCTGGTTTCCGATATACACATAAAAAAATATCGAATTTGGAAAATGTAAAAATGAGGGTTGAAATAATGGGTAACGATAGATCTTTCTGAAAATTTCGTCCAAATGGGTTAAGAAACAACGGAGATATCGAATTGAATCGATTGAAGCTAAGTCAGTATACCAAAGTTTTACATAAATTTAATTTATTTATTGCAACAGGGTTCAGGGTATCTTCTAGTCGGGCTCTCCCGACTAGAGCCTCTTACTTGTTTTACTTTACAAATAGATAATAAATTATTATTAATTAAATTTTCTCTCTCTAATATTCGAAGACTTGCGTATTTATGTATGATCAGAGCAGTGAAAAACGTACTTTTAAACATTCATCTTTTTTTCTGTTAATTTAAATCCCTTTCAACAACACTTAGTGTGATGCATTAGTTTATAAATTTAGTTTTGTAATTTATTTGTTTGAGTTTTGTCAAAAATTTTAAGTAAAAATACCTTTTAAATACATTTAAATTTCGAAAAAAGTCCAAGTACCAATATTCAATTTGGGTTAAAACTTAGTTTTTTAGCTATTTTATCAAAACTCAACCCCGGCCTAAAAAACTGGTTAACCAGACATTACTTAATTTCTAAAATAAATATATCCGCAAAGAAACTCAGAAGAAGAAAAAAAACCAAAACTGCATATATAGCTAAGAAAATGAGAACTGAGTGTTGGACACTGCTGTTCGGAATCTGTTGGGAGTTTGTGGTTGCTGACGAATTTATTTGCATGGATTTTGTTGCTGTAGTATTTGTTAGAGCGAGAAATCCAAGCAACTGACTGACTAACTAACTGACTGACTTAGACTAAGTTTTTCATTAACATGCAGAGGGGGTTGGAAAGAAGGAGTGCGAGCAGCAGTGCTGAACTTAGATTTCGTATCAAAATCAACAACACAGCCATAAGTTCAGGCACAAACAAATCTTTGCTGCAAATTGCAGCAGCACACGCAAAGTCACATATACTACAACTACTACTACTACAATTACAACAGCCGGACAGAGCCGGGACTTGCAGAAGCAGAAGACGACACCCACATGCACACACACACACACACACACTCGCACACTCATACACTCACAAAACCAGCTGCACTCAAATGTACTAGTTCCTGCTTGGTTGGTTGCGGCTTGTTTGTCAATCTGTTCAACTGGATGCCAAAAACGTGGGGTCTTCTCAGCATTGTGCCAATTCCAATGAACTTGTCACCCCCGAGGTTGAGGCTCGTTTTCGTGTCGCAATACTCAACTCCCAGCCCCCTTTCAGCTCTTGCTGTGAGCTTTGAGCACTTTGTAGTATTTTCCGGTCACAAGAAATGAAGTTGCGCCAAGTCGCGTGTGCAGGCAAAGTCAATTAACCCATGCCCGTCGGTCAGACTTGACTCCCTTTCAGCGCCACCGCCTCCTACCCTGCGTCTGTTACGTCCAGTCGAATGTTTTTCACATTTTCGCACGTTATCATAAATTTTGGCGTCTCCATTGGGACTACGCGGCCATGCAGCAGGAGCAGCCGCAGCAGGAACAACTTCATTTCAATTTTCTTAGCCTCTCTTCGGCTGTCGCGGATCCATTTTGAAGGTGGATTCCGGTGGGTTACATTTGGCCCGGTTCGAAGGCTGTCATTTTGGCCAGGCCAGGCCAGGCCAACAATGAGCTGGGCCAGGCCGGGGGATAAGGCATTGGCAATGGGGCCGTCCATACGTATACTGTTGGCAATGGCGCCCCAAAAGTTTAAATCACACAACGACAATGAGGATTTACCAAAGCAAATTTATGGTTAAGGACATTGGCAAAAGTTAAGCTTGTATTTGTCAATGTGTATGTTGCGTGTGCGTGTGTGTTAATAAAGTGTCTTGTCCTGCGTATGTGTGTTCATAAGAGGCAACAAAATATATGGCACGACACGCTATTGCCATTGCCATTGCCATTGCCATTGCCCAAGGTAGTAGAGAGACCCAGACCAAAAAACAGATACAAAGATGCCAATCTGCATGGCACCTTTTTTTTATGGTAGTGCTCACACACAAATCCCAGCGCCAAAGCGCCAATGATAGGTGATAATGGCAAATTTTTGAGACGGCATCTGGTATTGAAATTCTGCCGGCTGGCAGCAGGCTCAATAATGCCAAAGCCAAAAGACAATACTTGAATAAACAGCCAGCCATGAGGCACTGACAAGGCATTAAAGTACTGCAGTTGTTAATATATAGTATATACACTGAAACATAGATTTGTTGTTATTATAGCAGATACCCAGTAGGTTAGTTTAAAGTTAGTTTAGTTTAGCTTTAAACCATAAACTTATTTCTCCAACAAAGCACTTTCTTAATCAATCTTTTTGAAAAAGTAGTCTCGAAAATCTTGAGATATGCATTGCGAAAAAGTTCTTACAGTTCTTAAGAGAATGGATAAGAAATTAATTTATCTTATTAACGCCCACAGATTAACGCCCTTTAATGCTATCCCCATGGATCTAAGGTACAAGTAAATAGATTTACATATGTACTTCAATATATTTACAAGTACTGTATACAACGTGCAAGAATACATAAAATCGAAAAGCCAAGTTAGTCTATGTTGCCAGCGACAGAGCTGGGCGCTGAACTACCAAATGGCAAATAGCAAATAACAAATGATGGCTGCAGCAAGTGGTAGCAAGTGGCTGCCGCGGTTGGTGGCAACTGCGCCTAATGGCCGGCCGACGACTTGGGGGCACATTTGCATTTTTTTAACAAATCGTCGTCTAAAACTTGTAGCACTAGCAATTGAATTTGCACTGGCCAACAAGACAAAAGCGAAAAGAAAAGAAACCAACCAAACGTAAAGAAAAATTCAATTTAATGTTTTTCTGTATTATTTTTACATTATTTTTTTCTTCGTTTTTATTTAGTCTTAACAAACGTCTTGCAATTAATTGTGTCTTGATTTTTGTTTCACATTTTGAAATGGGTTCGCAACCCTTTTTTCTATTTTAGTGGGCACGCATTGCAAATGAGCGACGAGTTGCTTTTAATTGCCAAAGTTTTCATACCCATTTGTTGGAGGGGGAGCTGTTTTTTTATATAGCATTTCCATGCTTCTGTTAAAATAATTTTAAAATTAACCTGACGTATTGGCATCCACCTTGCATAAACCAATTTAATGGCCAATATTGAATTAAAGACAAAATTTGTGATCGAAAAGAAAGAAATCTTATGTGTAATCAATAAATAGTCGATATCTTGAATTCTTCAATGCTTATAGATATAATAGACGATGTATATTTCAATATATTATTTAATTTTTACAGATTGATTTTTTATAAGACACCTTGAACACTGAAAAAAAAAAACAATGCAAAATACAAGAATAAGTTTTTTATTTTGAGGTTTTTGTTTTGATTATTTTTATATACATATGTATGTATAAAAATGGTGTGAAAAATGTGTAATAATTCATCTTGGCTCAATTTTTAATAGCTTTTAATTAGCTTCACTTGGACTATGTTTGCTTGTAACTCCCAGAAAAGTGAAAACTATTATAAAGCATACTTTAGGGGCAGATTTTATTTTTTTAAGGAACATCTAACTGTAAAGTTATAATAAATACATACTTATAGTTAAAAAAATCTAACAAAACAAAAAAATCTAAAACAAATATAGTTTAAAAAAAGCAAAAAATTTAAAAGATAATTTTTAAAATGAGCTAAAAAAAAAACCGATCGAAAAATGCTACTATCAGGGGTGTGCCAGAAATCTCTAGATATTTTGGCTCGAGCAGGTTTTCAAATCTCTAAAACAAAACCGTAGGTGTGCCAGAAGTTAGGGAGATTTCATTTTTTGGTAAAATTTTTTGGATCAAAATGGCCAAAAAGAGTTGCTATCTTTCAAAAATAAAAATTGCGTAAAATGTACATATTTGCCATTTTTGTCATTATTTTCAAGGTTGGCCACAGGGCATAAGTGTTATACATATTTAATAAATGGTAAACTAAAAATATGTAAGGTCTTATCTCTTGTGATTCTTATACAAAATAGATATTTAATATTTTGCCCGCCAAGTAACTCATGTTGCTTGACAACCCTGCCGTGATAGCTTGCTTGAACAGCTGTTCTACGTATTTCGTGAAAATAGTCTTAGAGATTTGTTACAGAAAAATCCTGAAATAAAATATGTATTAAATTCAAATGTATTTGCAATATGCAACTAAGCTTAAAATTATCTTTCGAAAAGGAACACTTGTTAGGCATTAGACGTTTTATATAGCTTAAACTAACCAAATCTCTGACCAAATTTGTTGAGATTTCAAAACCATCTCGAACTCTGCTCTGGTACACCTAAAACCAGCTCGAAGTTGGTTTTAGGTTGGAACTCGGTTGGTTTTGATGGCTGGCACACCCCTGTATTATTGTGAAAAAAGCGTCTGACGCTCGATATACGAAAAATACAGTAGTAGGAGCCCACGCTTTTTTCTTAAAAAAACTAGCACTTTTCGATCATTATTGTTTTAAGCTTATTTCAAAAATTATTTTTTAGAATTTTAGCTCAATGTTTTTAAAAATCGTAGTTTTTTAAACTATATTTATTTTATTATCAGTTGTTCGTAATATCCAGAGGCTGGTTTTTACGATGAAAATATTGAGAAAACCCTCGAAGAAAGTGGCACAAAAACTATTTTATTTTCCCCATACAAACATGATGTAAATATAATTATGAACAGGTAAATTCAGGTAAATTGTTCACAAATCCAGCAGATCTTAGGCCGATTAAAAACACCACAGCATCGCAAGCTCGGTGTCCACTAGTACAATATATATATCCATAAAAATGATTCTCAATGTTTTCAATCATTTTACACTAGCAAAAAGTTGGGGGAAACAAGCAGATATTAAAAGAAACAACTTTGACATAGACTCCTTATTATCAGGCCCAACTAAAGTCTGGAAACTTGTGATAAACTTCTTGACACTAAATATAAGGTTTTTTTTTAGAGGATTGCATAACGAAATCTGTTAAAAAAAACACTTCTCAGTATCCAAACTCACTCGAACTTAAAATCATGTAAAAATAACGAAACAGTGAGCTAATGTATGCAAGTTTGTAGTGCTACGCAATCCACAACTAGTCTAAAAAGCTTACTTATTGTGCTTTTAAATTTAGCCAAGTGATCTTAAACACTTGCAACACAATCAACTGACACATTTGCTTTTAAACATAAGTGTACAAGTATATACATATGTATGTAAGTCTGTCTGTATATGTTGTTAAGTACTTAGTAACGAATTTGCGCAAGCTTTTTAAGCAACACTTTTTTATAAACATGTGTTGCCAAAGTGGCGGTCAGCACAGCCAACCAAATGCCACAGCTAGGACGCGGAATGTGGGGCAAGTGAAAGAGCGGGTATCGCTTTGGGCGCCCGCTTGCGGCTTTGCGGTCGCATGCTCTAAAAGCAGCAAGTGCCTGAACCAGAACCAGAGCCATCATCCTCATCGCTTTCTATGAGGCGTATCAATTAAGATACTCAAGGGACAACAAAACTGAATGCATACAATTTACAAAGTGCCAAAAGGTTTCACCATACAATATAGTAGTAGTATGTCTAACTGACTGTCTGTCTGTCTGACTGCAATATTGCGGTTTAGCTTACAGTTAACAGTTTATAAATGCACATTGCGTATTTGTTTAAAGAGAGAAAGACCGAGAAAGGGCTCCCAAATGTGTGTCTGTGGCATGGTGCACGTGGGGCAAGTAGTAGCTTATCATTTATGGTCGTTCTGTACACGTTTTCCAATTGCTGCCACATGCTGGGCAATTAATTTGCATTTCATTGATATGCACACTCACACACACACACACACACACAGACACACATTCACATTTGTTTGGCTGCATCCACGAACTTAACAGACAGACAGACGGACAGACAGACATTCAGTCAGTCAGAAAGACAGACAGTCCTTATTTTGCAATATTTGTTTAGGATTATTATCGGTTATTAATGTTGCTGTAATTGAAAATTATTTTCACTTTAATGCTTATCATTATCAGCGGCCATAACAACCGCCAGCTGCCACAACTGCGACAACTGTCAATTGGCAGCGTGCAGCATGCAACATGCAACGTGCTACAGCCACTGTAGCATGGTTTCACATACGCGGCTATTATCACTGGGGAATTATTGTTTACCGTGATTTAAGAGCACATTTTTTCAAACACACTTACTAAAGAGCATACAAATTAAATTACGAACTGTGAAACACACAAAACAAAAGGGACATGCATGCTTTTTTTAGTCCTTTAAACTAAACTAATCTGACAACAATCGTGAACAATATTAAAAAGCTTTTATTTCACATATAAGTTCATGTTCGTACTAAATTTGTCTCTTTTATTGCCAGTTCAGAACCATTTAATATAAAACTTTATGTCTAAATTGACTGACTTGCCAAAACGGTAGGACATAGCCATATTATTATTTCACTTAATGGCTACATTTGGAGGCCAAAGGTTTCTGTGCCTTTATACATTTCAGCATCAAGCAAGTATTTTGGAAAGTTGATAAAAACTTCTGTCCCAAACCATCTTGCTAACCAGCTGCTCATGTCACCAAACACATTAAGAAGCCCAATTCCCATAGGAATAACTAGGGAAATAGGTAGCTATAATTTGAATACCATATTAATTACATTTCTTAAGACAAGCAAAATGATTATCGTCAGGGTATTTGAAGTGCCAACTTTCGAACGCAAGTTCTTTCTTCTTGTTAATTTCTGTTTCAAAAGTATTTACATATGTGTATATGTATGTGTACACACAATTCACATTTGTACATATGTATGCAAATATTCGTTATGGTACATACATATATGTATGTCCATATACTTTGTTAATATTTATGCAGCGCCCAGCGCATATTTTGCCGTTTGTCAATTTGCCACATTTGCATACATTTACTTTCCGCTGTTTGTTTTTTTGTTGCTGCTGCTGTTGTTGTTGTTGTTTTAATTATCTAAAAAAGCAGTTAATTGAACATGATTAAAGCGATGATTACACAGCGCACAGCATAACATTTAATGGCTTTTTGATAAGTAAAATAACTACAAACCAAATAAAACAAACAATAATAATAATAGCACAATGCATGGGCATTGTAATCTTTGTTATCAAACTTAACCATGTTCTGAATTCAAATTGTTTCCTAAATGCTTAACTCATTATGAAAAAACTAAACTTAACCAAAAATCGTTTATGTTAAATTCTCTTTTCACATCATTTTGTGTTAAAATAGTTTATTTTTTGGAACAAAACTGGTTGAAACTGTTATTTTTTCTTACAATATAAAAAGTATCCTTGCTATAAAAAGTATTCCGCACAGAACTGAAAAATAATAAAATATTTCTTCATATTCTTAAGGAACGCGAATATAAACTTATTTATATTTTATGTTGAACATCATATTCATATGGAAATTTATGTCTTTTCTGATTACAATTTACTTTAATGAACAAAAATTTCAAGAAAACTCCAAGAAATAACTGTATAAAGTTCCATTGAAACTATGTCAAATAGAATTTAAATATTATGTGCAAGCTAAGTGACTTATATCCTTGTTTAAATCCTAATTATTTGTAATTATTTGTCTAACGATTTATTGAATAAAATCTAAAAATGTCAAAAAGGCAACAAACATAACAAGTCGAACTCGGACTAACATTGGCTGTAAAATATATAAAATATGTACATTGCATAAAGTGAAAATTATTTAAATAATAACACACTGGACACTCTGCATTTTTTGTGATTACTTTTGAACGGAAAACAGAAATTTTGCGCAATTAAATCAAAAGATAATTCTGTTTGTAAATGTGTTGTTGTTGTTGTTGTTGTTGCTGTAGGGATCGGTTCGATATGGTTTGGTTCGCCCATTCAATTGCAGGCTGCGGACTTTGGACCACGGACATAGGACACTGGACACAGGACAACGGACGATGGTCAATTAAACTGCCGTTGTCTTCATTTGCCGGCTTCTGTTTTTGCCATCCACGTTTTTTTTACTTATTTGTTTGTGCGAGTGTGTGTGTGTGTGTGTTATTTATACTGTTTAATTCCAATAGCAACGATGCAAAATCCCAAACGTAGATGACAGACTGAACAATGACACTGCATTAAAAAATGAACAATAAACAAATAACAACCAACTGCATTCGCACTCGCTTCATTTATTGTATTCAGCATCAGAATTAACCCGACCGATTTGCCATCATTATGGTACAATGGTAAATACATATCTATAAATTAGTTGTAGTTTTATGTTTAAAACATAAGACAATGCTCTACATTAAACTCTCATTCAGCTTATGTTTCACTTTTGCCCCGCAAAATGTGCAATAATTGAATATTACAAAATTAATAATTCATTTCAATTACCAGGCTGATGAGTATTAAGCCAATTTATGTCGTTGACAATCCATTTAATGACCATTGTATATTGGTTAATAAATAAGCAATGCCGTACACGAAAATTGTTAAGTGGGATTCACAAGTTAATTTTCCATATCGTTGTTGGCCGACATTAAAACATTAAAAATTATTCAATCACAACACATAACATTGTCATTGCCCTATGCTTCAATAATTTTTATTATTTCCTCCATGGCAGCGATATGTCTTAACAAATTGAATTACTTTAACTACGCACAAATTGGAATTGGGAAATGCGAAAGTAATTCGTTATTTTCTTAAGTCGAGTATGAGAAATATTTATATTAGCAACTATTACTCACAAAAACAGGGTCCTGTCGATATTAAAATTGCATTTTATAAAACAAATACAAAATTATCAAAATGCTGATTGGAAATACAAAAACAAACTTTTCAATATAATTATAATGCCCCCACCAAGTGTAAATGTTGATGAGGTGTTTTTTTTATTTATTTTTTAATTGATGAGAGAAAAGTGATATCAGTCACCGGTTTGGGTGACAACTGAATTACAAATACATCAAATTTTGATTTTAAATTTTCACAATGGATAAAGCAATTCTTTATTAATTGACATTTATTAATATAATTGATTTCCAAACATGATTCAAAAATAGTTGGTTTTTATAGTCAGGCCTTCTGCATATCCCGAATGCTTGTATCAAAATAAGATATTTCAAATCGAAAATCTCTCTTATTTAAACTTTAAAATATTTCAATTTTGGACACCAGAAAAAATTAAAAAAAAAATCGAATATTGTTTTCATAATTTAAGAACTTATTTGAAAAATCCCAACATTTCACATCACATCATTAACTATTCAGAAAGAGACAAAGTTAAATAATTTTAACAGGTTTCTATATGATTTTTTTTTTTTTTTTTTTTGTTCTGGACATATTTGTTTTACCTTCGATAAGCGCCACTATCAACAGAACCACGATCAGCATTTTATCATTGCGATTGATGAGCACCAGATAATATCGATACAAATGTAGTTTTGAAATTATGCACATTTGATTGTATTATTTTAGATACTTAAAGGCAAAATTTTCAAAATTGTTTCAAATATCTATTAGACATTTGGAAAATTCATGCAATTCGCGTGCCTCAAAAAGCACAAAAACATTTTTTTAATTCAAAACTTTCACAATTCAAGCACTATTTGCAGTCGAGTACAAGAAATTTAAAAAAAATAAATAAAAAATATTACACACACGATAAGTCGTTATTTGTTTATACTATGAAATGAAATGCTATTTATGATAATTTGTGATTTTTATTTGCATTCCGAGAACCGAAAACACGCGCGAAACTCTCAAATCACAATTTGAAATGTTGTGGCCAGCAGAGCCCAAAGAGCAGCGTGTAAATCAACTAGCCGATAGAAGCGTTGTTGATCAACTGAAAACGCATACGCTAGTACAGCATCCCGAAGTGTTCAAGCAAGCGAACGTGTGTCGTTCGGCTTTTGTAACGAATCATCGTCGTAGCTGGTCGCTTGCACAGCCGTTGGATGCTGGATGTTGTCGCGAAACGAGCTGAGCTGCCGAACGGACGAGCTGCGAAACGTCGTTGCCAATTGTCGAAGTGGATTTTCGAAACGAATGGAATACACCATGTGCCGGATGACATCCACATGGCTGGCACGTGGTGGAATGCATGGCTTATAGATGGCATCGGTGAGGCGTCGAGTTTTAACATTTCTTGGCACATGCGCAGCGTGCCGCGAGGGAGGAGTGTCAACGCGTGCTTCTGACAAATGGTACGACAATTGCTACAAGCTGTGGTGGCATTTGGCGGCTTGGTTTGGTTTGTGGCAAGCAGCAACGCGGTTGGGCGCCAGTATCGGTCGGCCTTGCCTGCCTGCCTGCCTGCCTTGGGAGACTTTGGAAACGCTTCGGCAAATGTGCTTCGACTTTATGCTTTGGTCGGCTATCATAGTAGAGCTGCTCATGGCCTAATCATGATGCCAAAAGGTAGTACGTACATACTACGACTGTAGATGAAAGCCTGCCATTTAGTGGTTGATTAACTGCCGCAACTGAATGGTTGAAATGCCGTAACTGACAAGCCTGTAACACCACCCACCCACTTTATTCTCCCTTTATGTCGCATCTAGATTAAACTACAGTTGCAACAACAATTGCAGTCCAGGAAATGGCAATAGCGTCAATCATGCAGCCGAATGCCAAAAACTTTTCTGTCCATAACTTGGCCAACAGAAAGTTTTTAATGCGAATTGCATTTTGCAATCAGCGCTGAGAGAAACATGCCAACAAAAAGTGAGGGAGACAGTGATTGAGACATATCGATAGCATCAGCAACATAATTTTCAATTTCACAATGACTCTCTCTCTCTCTCGCCCTTTCTCGTCTTTCAAGAAGCGGGAGCGATCAAAACAACAACAACAACAGCAGCAAAAGCAACAGAAACGCTTAAAATTTAATTGAACTTCAACTTTTTGGCATTCAATCGCCGCCAGAGACAAGGCCAAGTCCGTTTTGCCCTCTCTCACTCTGCCTTCCTTTCAACTACGTCGTTCTCATGTCCCAAAACGAAAATCTGAAGTTGTCTTCAAATGAAATTGAGCGCATAGCGCCACAATGCCGAAAATGCCACAGCAGCACAGGAAGCAGAAGCATCAACGTCTGCATCATAAGCTGACAATTCAAAGTAAGGCTGTCAAACCTGTCGCAAAGTGGCTTAATTATCCAATAGACGATAGACGTTAACTTGCCAAGGGTGATCGGTGCGGTGGGCGCTGGGGGTGGGGGCTGCATGGCGGTATTAAACTTGTCAGCGAACACACGAACAGAATAATGTCAGTCATATTAAATTACGAATATTGTCGCGAGGGAGGGAGGGAGGGAGGCCTTGTCTTCTCGTTGACTGCTGAACTAAATTTTTGGCAATAAATGTAACTCAATTATAGAAATGAAGCAAGTTTTTTTTGTTTTTTGCCTGCACAGCGTGTGTAATTATGCAATTATGACGCAACATTATTCGCCTAAATGCAGTTTGCAGCTGCTACTAGCTAGCTGGCCCAAAAAGGATATCAAAATGCGTTGGCAAAACTTTAGACAGCTCTTCAAAATCTGCTGCAATTATAACCAAGCACAAAAATATGGTTGGGTGTTGGGTTTTGTGGCACTATCAACCACAGCATATGGCTTTGCTTCAATAAAAAGTTGCTGTGACAAAAGCATCAAACATAAAAAAAAACATAACAAACATAACAAACAACAACCAACAACGGAGGAGAACAAAGAAATCAAAAACTTTTGTTTCTAAAACTCATGTTGAAATCCGCACACGTTTACATTCAAACACACACACACACATATTTACAAAGGGCTTGTGAGTTTTGGATTTTGGAAAAATGTCAGGAGGTGGAGGAAGAGGAGGAGACATGCTGCAGCTATAATAAGTATGCAACGGCAGCGCCAGTTGTTGCTTTCTTGGTTGTTAGGTGTTAAAACAGGCGGAAGCTAGAGGCCATAGCTGCTCGTAGTCTGCCTCCCACGCTGTTGCAGGTGCTGCTGCTGCTGCTGCCGCTGCCGCTGCCGCTGCTACTGCCTCAGCAGGTGTGCACGTATGTGTCTCAGACTCATGTACTCAGTACGTGTGCCAAACAGTTTGCTGGGCTACAATGTGACAACATCTGTGTGTGTTGGTGTGTGTAGTCACACATTTCAATTTGCATGTGTTAGCAACAAACTTTTGATAAGTGTTACTCGTATTACTCCTACACACACACACACACTGAGAAACACAGACACTCGCTGCAGAAATTGAAACTTATTGTCACAAAACTCTCATAGGCAAATCCAGTCAGAGGCGCACACACACACAAACACACACACACACACACACACACACACATATCAATAACTGGAAGTGCATATTGCCACAATTACATTCAGACACAAGTACGTGCCATACAAAAAACTTCTAAAATACCATAGCTAAAAACGAGAAACAAATAAAAATTGATCATAAAAATATATATTGAAACCCACAATGATACTGTGTAACATTGTTTGCTGACTGATAAGAATATTCTAGTTTAACATCAGCTTAAAAAAGTTTAATAATTTTTATTTTTTACACTCGGTTATCTCCCATGTAGACCTACCTGAATGGCACCGATATCCCCTGGGAATATAAAGGTTCGATAGCTAGGAGTTATACTAGACACAAAAGTTTACTTTAGATAAAATAATCACTCCCACTAGACAATTGTATCCCCTCATAAATAGGAATACACGATTGTCCATCAAAACCATCTGTCACGCAGTTATCTTCTATGGACCTCCAGTGTGCTCAGATGTTGCAGACTGTCACATCAAGCTACTCCAAAACGGCCTGAAACAAAATGTTGAAAATTATATTCAAGCTCCCATTACATCATTCCACATCTGACTAACACTGCAAACCCAATATTGAAATGATTTTAGACCGACTTACCCGACCGACACTAAACTTCAATAATACTTGCAGATACTCAACGTAAAACCACATAAACTTAATTATTATGTACATTTTTTATATAAGGGAAATGAATGTGAAGTAGCTTTTTTGCCTAGTGTACGTTTGGGACTCATTTTTAACTTGAATTTACAGAAAAATCTATAAAAATGAATGAAAATATCGAAAATGTGAATAAATAAATAAAGGAACACCAACGGTGTCCAACTCAGGAAAAAACATCGTTTTGACAAGAATAAACAATGTTTCATTGCAGAATATTAAAGAGAATGAAAAAACGAATAAGAAAAAACAAAGTTAACATCGAATAATCAATGTTTTAATTGTTTTCTCTGGAGCATCCAATATACTGGGTATAAGCGCCTGTAGACCACATATAAAGCAAGCTGACACTGAGAGCTATCTATGACAGTAATTACAGCGCGCTGGTATCAAAACTCGCCAAAATAGGTGGGGTGTCCGACTTAGGGACAGTGTCCACCATTGGGACATCTCCCTTACACTTATATGTATTCCCATTTTTTTTTTTCTCAAACGTACAATATTCATTGCATATACATATAAACATAAATTAATCAAGCATGCAACTTAAAACTTTTCTTAGTTAATACAAAAAAAATAAAAAATTATAAAAACATAAAAAAAAAACAATTTTTGTCAAATAAGTAGTTTGACGTTTATAAAATAATTATAAAAACAGAAAAGAAGAATTATGACCATGACGGGACTCGAACCCGCAATCTCCGGATTCGAAGTCCGACGCCCTATCCATTAGGCTACAAGGCCAATACGTAATGAGCAATCTCAAAGCTTATGTCAGCTTTAAGCTTTAAAGCCAACAGAATCAAAGAAGAACACTCGATTGAAAATGAAACATAATAAAAACGTAATGGGACCAGAAATTACCAAAAACAACTAAAAGATATTATATTAATCAAGTTTTTAGGATCGATGAACAATTATTTTTATGAATTTAATTATCTTCATTTGCTTATTTAATGTAATTATTTTTGAAAGGTGAAAGTTAATAGGAACAAGTCTCAAATAAACATTTTAAAGTCAAATAAAGCTCAAATAGTATTAATATAATATCGCTACTTTACTAATATGTTACTTGGTACCTGCTGTACTTGAACTAAAAAAATCCTTTGAAAAAAATATCAAATGTTCTGCTAATATTTTAAGCATGCCAAGGGCAGGGGAAAGTTAAGGGGCGAAGCGGGCGGGCGATGGCAGTGTGTGCTTAAGTAAATGTGAGAGGCGCGGCGCACATTGTCCGTTTTGCAAAATTATGTACATATCCTGTAAATTTAAAAATGACATCAACACAAACATACACAGAGAGTTAGTATGTATGTGTGTGTGGCAGACAAAAGGCAAAACAAATTGAGCGTTTGGCAGGCATATATGCGCAACATACGCGGCATGTCTGGTGGCATGACTGGTGGCAAGGTTGATGGCAAAAGCATATGCTAGCAGCATTGTTGTTGGTATTGTGGGTCGTTGCCTGTGTTGGTTGTTGCTTGGGGAGGTTGGGGTGTTTTTTGGGTGGGGCCACATTTACAGCTGCAACATAAAAATTGTTGCAGCTCCTTTTAACAGTGAATGCGACGTGTTATCTCGGCTGTGCGTCATTTCACAGCACAACGTTGGCTAGCTGACTGGCTGGCTGGCTGGCTGGGTGGCTGTCGAAAGCAAAACACAAAGCAAAATCTGACAATAAGTGTGAAAATGGTTGCGCCTCAGTCGACGACGACGACGACGACGACGATGCGATGCGATGCGATGCGACGCGTCCTAGCCTGCCGTTTCATGCAAAACTAAAAGAAAAATGTTTAAATATTTCCTGCTTTTTATTGTGGTTACACTGCGAAAACTCTCTCGTTGCAAAATCAAAAGGCAGCAACAGCAAAAGTACAGCACAAAAAAAATATGTATAGTATGTATGGCAACACTTTCCGTTTGTTGCTTTGTCGTCATTGCGCTGTTTACTTTTGCTCCATTGTTGCCTCTTGCCTCGTGCCGCTTGCTGCTGCTGATGCACCCACGCGCTAAAATATGAAAACTTTCGACAGGAAACAGGAACTGATAAGGCTATTTTTGCCAGGCAGCCGCCTGTCGACGCTTCTCTTCCACCTCCTCCACCTCGTCCACACCTCCACCTCATGCTTCTTCTTGTTCGCTTTTTTGCTCGTGTCATTTGCGTTACTGTTTTGTTCCATTTGCTTTTGTTGTTGGTCGCTTTGAGCGTTTTTGACGCCATCGCCATCGCCGTTCGCCAAAACTTATTTTTGCAAGATTTATTTTTGCCTCCGTTCATTTTTTGTATCCTCCTCAACGCCTCCCCGTTAGCCCTAATGCCAACAGTTCAACCTGTTTCACACTTGCATCTCTTCTAGTTGCGGATCGTTAAGTTATTGCCACAACCCCACCAAACCCAACCCATTGTCCCCCCCAGCCAACCTAGTACATACATACATATACTGAGATATGCCCTAACATGGATGGCATTAGAGATGAGCACGTGCTCTAACTATCATACGCTAAAACTTAAAATAAACATGTCACCATGCATAAATTTGTAAGTATGTATGTATGTACAAATATACATATATATATATGTACGTATTAATTCACAATATAAATTCGGTTCTGTTCTATTTTTGTACAAATTCAAAGTGTACTGCATACTTTCAGGTGCTGCAATTAAACTAGTAAAAAATTCTATAAATAGCCATAAACAGTCATAAACCTTGCAATGCTCGATAGATGGGGCTATTAGTTATTCAAAATTTCAAGTTTACAAAGAAAACAAAGATGAAAACGATAAAATTCAATTAAACTAATTAACCAGTTAACACAACTTCTTTAGGATGAAAAAACTAACCAGAAAAACGAGCACTTTTGTTAAGATTTAAGAAATGTTTATAATATGTTAATGTTATTTGGGCATAAACTGCGAAAAATCATTTAGATTATATATGCATGTATGTATCTGTGTAGTTGTCGTGTCACGAGATGCTCACACGCACACACACTCCAATGTAGCACGAACAATGTTGTAACATCGCTGTGCAACAATTTTTGGATGCCACACTCATTCGAAAGCATTCGACAGCAGCAGCAACTGTTGCAAGTTGCACATTTTTATGATATCTGTGATACGAGTTTTCTTGTTTTATTTTTGTTTTTGTTCTGTTTCGAATTTTACTTTTTTTCGGTTTTTCTGTTTTTTATTTTTGTCACCATTGCGGTTTACATTTCATCAATGTGCTGCCGCGCAATTTGCAACTTTTATGAGCAGTCTTTGGGTGTTGTTTTTTGATTCAATTTTTTGTTTGTTTTTTATTTTCACCTTGGCTTTGGAAGCTGGTCGTTAGACTAACAACAATGCCAGAGTCCATCATGTTGTGTTGTTGCCTACTTAGCCAGGCTTAGAGGGTCTTAAAGTGAGAGAGAGAGAGAGAGTGCCGCCAAAAAACTGATTAAATTAAATAAGTCAAAGCAGCAGGCCTCAAGGTAAGCCGTACAAAAGCCATTCATTCCATTAGCGCAGACAACCTGAAGACCGCAAAGAATAAGTGGAGAAATCTGCTTATTTAGTAAACACTTTAGCGTTGCCTTTGGGCCAATAAAGGCGACGTGGCGTCGTGGCATCGTGGCATCGTTGCGCGCAACGAGTGCAACATAAAAATACGACAATGAATTAACGTTAAAACATTGCCAAAAAGGCAGACACAACCCGGACAGTCTGTGGCAGCCTGTGTGGCAGTGTTGCTTCGTTCTCCTGTTCGTTGTTGCCACAAACAAACACATAAAAATGTTGTAGACGTACGCACCGCATGGCGTGGTTGGATCTGCTATCCACAGACTGGCTCTGGCTCTGGTCTGGCGTGAAAAATCATTTAATTTACTTACACTAACACAGACAACAACACACACATACACAACGTTCAACGTTGCGTTGGCGACTCACTCGCGGCCAACTAAGCCTCTAACAATGTGAAGTAAGTTTCATTTAATGGACAACACGCTTGTGGCCAGAGGGCCAAAAGATGTTCGCAATGCAAAAGCTAAGCTCTCCACTATTGTGGTTTACCTTACACACAAACACACACACACACATACACACACGGACACAGACACATAGAACAACTCCATTTGTGTGCGGTTAAAAGTGAAAGTGCATGCAACTGACCCCCCTTCGCACTCAGCTGGCTGGATTTACAAACGTCAACTAACATACACTGAGCAAAACTAAGTCAATGCAAACTAAATGGCGAATGAAATCAACTTCTTAGTGCACCGAACCCAAAGCACAATGCAGTTTATCCAATCTTTATACTTACAATGAAATAATTCGAACTTCCATTGAACGAACCTTCGTATAACAAAGTTTTCTATATTACAAACTCATTTTTCTCGACATTATTATTATGACTTTGATTTTGAGTGAAATGATATTTAGTTTAATTAAGATTCTAATATATTTTTCTCACTGAGTAGCCAAAATCCATTTGATAACTGTTGCTGGCGAGCAACTATCTCAACATGGTTAAGGACTGAGAAGGGAGAGAGAGAGAGAGCAATCACTTGCCTGGGCAAACAATAACAGTGACACTTTTAAGCAGCAACAGCAGCAGCAGTAGACTGCCTGACTATCTGTCTGTTTGTCTGCCTGCCTGCCTGTCTGTTGTAGTCTATACGTTTATAATATTTCTATCAATATTTGTGCAGAAATATCACAGCCAAAGTAGAGTTGAGTTGAGCTTTGCAGTGTCTGGACGGCTGCCACGCACGCACGACCAAATACTACGACAGCCAAACAAATCTCACGTAACTGCGCCGAGTTGAATGCACATATTGACGGTTTGTATTTGCTTGGGGAGGGAGGTGGTGGAGTGGGTTGGTTTAAGGTTGTGTAAATATATTTTGAACATTTGCGACATTTCGACGACACGTCGAAAGGATTTACAACAACAACGAGAACACGAGTCAAAGGCATTTTACTGTCAAGCTAGGCTCGAGTTTTGGCCAAAAAACCAAATAACAACATACCAATAACTGGATAGATGGATGTAAGGATGAATGGATGAATGGATGGAGTGTGACCGATCGATCAACCAATCCATTCAAGCTGCCAAATGCAACAAGAAAACAACAACAACAACAATAATACGGTTGGTCAAATATTTGCACAAATGACAAAATGACTGCTGCGGAGGGGGTGGTTGCTGTTATGGTGGTGGGACGGGGGCGGAAACGTGCCGGGGCAGCAATGCGTCGAATATCATGGATTCAATAAACACTTCAAACATAAACTTGACGATTTATTGCTGCGACTCTGTACGTGTGTGTGTGTGTGTGTGTGTGTGTGTCATATTCGTATGACAGTTCTCTCTGTGGCTGTGTCTCTGTGTGTGTGCTGGGCAACGCGTCGTATACGCAATGAATTATTAATTCGTCGCTCCGGCTCTGTGTGCGTTCTCTCTCTCTCTCTCTCTCTCTCTTTGCAGGTTACGCCAAAGCATTTAGCTGCTGACAAATGATAAATTTATTATTTACCACCAGCAAACACATAGAGAAAACGATAGAGAGAGAGAGAGAGCAAGAGAGAGATAGAACTATGTTGAGCATTGCATTTGCTAGATTAAAATATGTTTTAATATTTGCTTTCTTTACACTTCGAGCGACACAACGCACGCACGCACGCACGCACGGCCACACACACACACGCACATGCACGTAAACTAACACACGCACACTAACACAACACACACACACATATACCAGCTAGCATCTTTGCTTCTTCTTCTTCTTGCGTCGTCTGGTTTTATCCTTGTCGCGCCAGCATGCGATAATCACGCACCTTTTTTTGATTAATTGCCAAACGCGTCGGAGCAGTTGACTTTAAGTGACGCGTCGTGATGTTACCCCCCCTCCCCGCTACCGCTCCTTCTGCCTTCTCTAAACACCCACTTGGCAGCTATGCAGAATGGATACTACGATGGATTTGGGCGTGAAGGTGAAACACAAACGTGACGGCTAAGTGCAAGTTCAAACAACGCAAGTTGCAAGTTTTCTTATCGCCAAGGGAAATTTTGTTAGTTCTAGCAGTAGTAGTTAAGGGAAAAGTTGTAAGTTTTTGTGCGTTCTACTCTTTCACACCCACACACACAAAGACTGGCCAACACACACACACACACACACACATAGAGACGTGTCCAAAACGCTAGTCGAGCGCTTATCATGCCAAAGTATGCGCGATTCTTTAATTACGCGCTCGCCTTCGACTTTAACCGCCTTTCTGCCATTGTGGCGAAAATATGTCCGTTGCTGTGGCAACTGTTGGTGGAGGGCGATGATGGAGGAGTGATGATGGGGGATGGCATGGCAGGTGTATTTTTGTTTGCATTTGCCACAATATTTGCATAGTTTGGCAGCTTGTCGCTTGGCTCAGTCAAAGCGATTTTGCAGCTTAAATTTGAACGAAAGAAATACGCAGAGATTTGAAATTCTAAACTAAAAACTATTTAAACTTTTTAAGAATAAATAAATGTTACAATATTACTATGTTACAAATTCCAGTTCCATTGCATTTAATGCCATAAAAAAGTAGCAAAATACAAATGAAATAAAAATTTATTTCATAAAACTGTTGATTGATGCCCAGATCCTGATTCATGATATTCAAATTTCCCAGTATCATGAACTCAAGATATAAAGTTTAAACCGTTCTTGAATCAGTTGCAGTTCCTTATGTTACTTTTTAATATATATTCCACTTAATATTCACATTATGCATAGAATACGAAAACTTGTAGCCCAATTGCAAAGTGCCAGCTTGTTCTTTTGGATTCTCCAGTAATGATATTCATAATATAACTGGACTAGAACTTTGCAAAAGTACATTTAAATAATATTTAATTTTATATATATTAATAAGAAACTATTGTGTATTGTTTGGCTGGCTCGAGTTCAAATGAAATCAAAAAGAAAGCTTGTTCTTTTAATTTTTCAATCTTTCACATATAGTATTTTGACTGCTCATCGGCAGGCGTCTGCAGGGCCAACTGCAACATTGCAACATATAAAATATACATTAAAAACAAACAAATTTAAGTAGAGTTCTTTTTCTAGTTTTGATCAAAGTGTTTCTAGTGATAGGTAAGCACAATTGTCGGTGTGGGTTGTATTGTTGTTGCAGTTTATGTGTATCATTTTGTTGTTGTTCTTGTTGCACTATGCTTCGCTTTGGGAAGGGAAAGCTGTTTTTGTTTGTTATTTTGATGATTGATTTCTCAGTTTTATGTACGATTTGTGTGGTTGTTGTGCCTACGCATGATTTGTTGCACGAAAAGTTTCCATTGCTGTTGAATGGTATTTATAAATCACGTTGTCCTTGACAATAGTTTTGATTTCATAAAAGTCAAACAAACTTTTAGGTAAAATAGTGAAATTCTACTTTACATAGTTAAATATATATGCCTCTAAATTAATTAATTTGCACATTTGAATTTAAAGTGTTGGCACAACAAAAAAAAATCTCAATTCATGTGTATGAAAATGAAACCAGATGCCCCATGCACCGTTCGAATCCAGCCAAAAGCCAGTTTTGTAGCCGTTATCATAAAACGATTTTCTCATTTATAAGTAAGTAGAAACAAAGCGTTGCCATAGCCTTTGCCTTTGCCTTTGCCTTGGGCTTGGGCTTCGGTAGCGGCATCGATTCACCAGAACGTGCGGCCTGGGGGTACAAAAAACAACACAAAAAAAAGTAAGACAAACTTAAATTATGGCAAATCAATTGCCAGGGCGCCGGTGCTTTAGCAGCAAGTGGTAAAGAAAACATAACCAGACCTAGAACCAGAGCCAGAGACCAGGCCATATAACTGGAACCAGCTGCTGTGCGCAGGAAGCAAGCGAAAGGACTTTTCAGAGTATCAACAAACATTTACTTTTAGACCCTTCGACACACCCCAACTCTCCCATCCCCCTTTCGCTTCTGTCCCGTGGAATGGGTTGTGCCTGTGTCTGCTTTTTGCTGTGCTTTACTGTTTTTGTTTTCAGTTATTTTCCATTTTTTTTTCTTTATTTTGTTCTCCTTTTTTTGCCATAAAGCACATTTTATTGAGTTGTCGAACTTAAGCACCAAACAGAAACAAAAAAAAAAAAAAAAACTTAAGAAGAGGCAAAAAAAAAAAGAGAATGCCAAGCTGGGGCCACACGGGTTGCCCCCGAAGTGTGGGGCAATGTGTTGCATAGACGGCTCAATAATGTGCCAGGCAGAGGGACGCGCACTATGGACATGTGCAACACACATACAAAACGGGGTCCAGGCAATTGGCAGCACCCACACACACAAACACATTCGTGTTCATAAGGACTGATAAGTATTTGTATCGTCCCGAATCGCGACAGGGGGGGGGGCTGCATGTGTGTGTGTGTGTGCGTATACGTAATCGTTTACAGCTGCTCGAATGCGCAAATAATTTGAAACGAATGTGCTCAAATGTTCATACGCAGAAGCTACTAGCATTCAACCATTTTTACCCACGCAACCCAATAAAGTAGAGCCAACCACCCTAATTACCATGGCACAAAAACATTATATTTATTTTTTATGTATTGAATTTATTTTTTATGATATGAAAATATTTTATATGTACTATTAAGTGTTATTTAAATTTTTGTTTTCACTTTAGTTTGAAAAATAGTAACAGTACTAAAGAAAAAATATATAGACTATCTAACTGATTGATTGACTGACTGCTATCAACGCACAACCCAAACGCTAAGGCATAGCTATATCAAGTGTTCTCACCCGATATAGTAGCATATCGGTCGTGGGTAACAACTACGCAAAACTTAGTAAAGTCACAAGCAATAAATCCGCAAACAAACAACATTTTGTGCCACTGTGCCGTACACACAAATTATGGCCTTGTGGGAGTCTGCTTTTGTGCTCCAGTTTTTGCACTCCTTGACTGCGTGTCTTTGTGTGTATCTGTGTGTGTGTGTGTGTGTTGTGTGTTTGTGGGTGTGTATGGCTCATTAGTACGAGTACTATTACAAGCACATTGCTTCGTCATAAATGACTGACGCCATTCCCGGAACACAAAACCAAAAACGACAGCTTGTCCTTTTGCCCGTCTAACATTACCGGAATGGCGCCCCAGAAACTCGCAACGTCTCTTCCTTTCTCTCTCTATCCTCTCGGGCTATTGTTTTGTCATATTTAAAAATGAATTTACGTTTTTGCTTGTGTTGCCATTGATTCAACCCACACACAAGCAATCAATAATGTACTTTTCTTTAATACCAAGCAGCCAATTATGAGAGAGAAAATACAGTGTGGAAGCTCAGAAACACTTGTGACTCAATCTGCAATCACATGTGATTTTGTGCCATAAACTCGACTTCATCGTAAATATGACACTTTATTAATTACTGTTAAGCAACTTAACATAAACTTCAGGCGTGGGCAACGCAATTAAAATGCAGCCAAAAAACTTTAACTTTAACTTTGCCGCAAATGTTGACGGGCTTTGGTTATGATGATTAAGCGGGGAACAAAGAGGGCAGATCGTTGGCATTTGATACCATTGTGGCCAGTTTCCCTTCGCATCCCCGCCGCTTCTGCTGCTGTAATTTTAATTGTGCCATTGGGTACGCTGGTCAACTCAAGGATAACGATTTAACCAACTCATAAAAGATAATCAAAAAAAATATATATAGACAGAGTGAACCAAGAATCTCACTTGTTTCACATCGAAGGGTGTTATGATTTTGTAATAAAGTCTGTATAGAAAAATAACTTTTTTAGCATTTTGTAAGAATTATATTTTTCATCACTTGGGCAGTATCAGTCTATAAATAACATAAATTAATAATATCATAAACATGCCGATCAGCGCTGCTCGTTCCTCCAGGCTAGAATTCTAAGTACCTATCAATCGATCTTTTCTTCAATATCGATAATAATTCATAAAAATACTAAAATACTACAAGTGTTCACTAACGACAATGTTCGATAGTTTGGCGCGAACAATTAATATTTAATCTAATGGCGCGAACATAAATATTACATGCTAGCATGTATTGTTAAGAGTATGTTATCTTCGGCAGCCTACAAGCACAAACTGTCCGTGCTTACCGGATTACCGGATTAGCAGACTTTCAAGTTAACAAGTCCATTTTGTCAAGTGGAGCAACGACAGACAGTTGCAGGCAGAGGCAAAGGCAAAGGCGACGGCAAATGCAAAGGCAATGCGTGTAATGAGCTGCGAAACGTATTGAAAAAAACGGAAACAAACAATCGTCAGTATATGGTGAGGGGGGAGGGGGGGAGGGGGGGTGATGGTCCCAGCGCTCTGGTTGCCAGCGGTCCAAATCAATTGCAACTGATTTTAGTATGCATCAAACGTTTTACAACTATTTTTCTTAACGCATTTTATTAGCGCTAAGGGAAACCGGCGACTCCAAAACGGGAACCCCTTATCCACGCCTGGGGGATGACCACGATTGGGTAAGGGGAGGGGATTGGTCTGTGGCACGTACTCATTTAAACCAACGCGCCTGACGAGCTAATGGAGTCCGCTTCTTGTTATTATCGTTGTTGTTGGTGTTGTTGTTGTTGCTCTTCATAGCCAACCATTGTCATATTGAAACCGCAGTGACGAAAGCAAAGACAAGTGAGGAATGTACCAAAAAAAAGAAAGGGGAGCGGAAAGGGGGAAATGGTTAGCATAAGGTTGGGGGATAAACAGGGTGCCAAAGCCGTGCATAGCATTTTCTATTAACAGCAATAAAATGTAAGCTTCACTGGACGAACGAGAACGAGAACGAAAATAGGAGCGGGGATGTGGTACTTCAGCCACTAGAGAGAGACATGAGCGGCAGGACGATAGAGGAGAGGAGGAGGAGGGGGAAAAAGACACAAGAGGCTCGATGCTGCGGCGGCAGAGTGGCGAGTTTATATTTTCCCATTTTATTGTTATTGGGCAGCCAATTTGACACGATGCGTCGTCCTAGCTGCCTGCCTTGCTGAGTAAATGAAAAAAGGCGGCACTGGCAGTGCGACGACGGGATAGTGGGACGGACAGATGGATGGACAAAATAAACGGCCACGCTCATGGAATTCTCAATATACATATGTATTTGTCTGTCAAATATAAATACTTAAACATAAACATACTTATTATACAAGAATAAATATTTATGTACATAATTGTTTTGCATAAATATCACAAATGTTTGTCAAGTTTGTTTAAAATGTTGTGAAAATCTTCAGGATAAAAACGTTGGTATGCTCCTTGATTAAAAGTATTTTTAATATTATTATTATTTTGCACTTAATTTACAATTATACAAATAATGTACTTATCATACTATTCGCACAATTGACAAGTTATTTCGGGGTTTTAGTATGAATAAATTCGTTAAAAAAAAAATATTCTTCAACTCTTTCATTCGCCGGCTTTTGCTTTATTTTTATGACTTAATTCGGGGTCGGCGATAAAGCACATAAATCTGCTAAGCTATGCTGTAAGAAGTATTAGTAGCATAAGTAATACATTTGTATGTATGTATGCGTGTAAAAAATAAATATGTGTGTTGCAAATATTTATGTTTGGAGACGACGTGTTTGTAATACACAATAACAGCTGCCTTTCAACAAATTAGGTTAAAGGCAAACAATGACAAACTGAAAATTTTGCAAATTTTCGCATTGAGCCAAAGCGAACAAGAAAATGAACATGGTAAGGGGGCTAACAGGGGGGGATATAACAGGGATATGTTGGATGGTGGGGGGGTGGGATTGAAATGAAGCAACAACAATACTGCAATTAAATAAATGTTTTTGGCCAACTGTCGCAAAAATGCCAAAGGACTTGAAATGGTTTCACAAACAGACTAACAGACTAAAGGACTTCTAGTCGAAAAGGACTAAGGACAGACAATCAGGCAAATAGGCAACAGGCAACCAACAACCAGCAGGCAAAAGTACTCAACCAAATGCAGTTGGTGCCATGCAGTCCCCCAAATAGCGCAACACAAAAACACAGGCAAAAGAAATAATTTAGCTTAATTCAATGCAATGGAAGTCACCAAAGGACGAAATGGGGGATGGGTTGACGGGTAGAAGAAGTAAAGCGAAAGGAGTTACGCTGAGTGGCGACGTAGAGACGCTTCCTCTGACGCAATTAGTGCAACATTGTTCAACATTCCCTGCTACATTCTCTTTTTTTTTGTTTTTTGTCATGTCGTTTTTTGAGCGTGGTTTTCGCTTGTTGCTTATGCAACGGCGCGGCGCCAAATGCGCCTTTAAGTACGCTTTATGGCTAAGAAACAAAGCAAAAGGGCAAGTTTAAGCGCAAAGTCAAAGTGGATTTTGGACACAGTTCTTATTTTGCTTCTCCCTTTTATTTTTTCCATTTTTGTATGCGCATCAAGTGGCAACATCCACGCCACAAACTCAAAAACAACAAAAACCAAACCCCTTTCGAGTGAAGTGCGGCGCGTCATTGCATGAATGAGGATAAAAATATGTGAATGTGTAATACATACAGATGACGATGATGCTGATGCTGGAGTTAAGTGTTCACTTTTAATATCTCTGTGACGAGGTGGCGTCACTTGTTTTGTTTTTTGGTGCCTGCATGTTAGTTGATGAGGCCATTGTTAATAGGCAGTCAGCAAGCAATGGAGCAAACGATTGCACTGTGTCACAATATAAGTATACATATACATACATACTTATATATGCATACACTGAGCACTATTTACTACAGAAATGCTACACAGTTTTTAAAGCCTTAACGCTAACATAACATTTTAAATGCTACTTTGTCATAATTGACGGACTAACTGATTTGTAATTCGAAATGCAGCTGCAAGTGAATAAACTTTGGTGTTGGCCAGACAACTTAAAGTGTTGATTCTAGTGGAAATAAACTATATTTTCTTTTATCTGTGTGTTGTTGTCGACCTTTGTTTTTCAAAAGCAATACCTTAAAAGTCGTGATTTGACCCCTAGAATGAAACTGCATTTAAATAAATACATTTAAATGAAATTGATTTTGGTCAGGATTCATGTTAAAGTTCTATGCCAAAAAATCTACTTGGCATTGGTAAAATCTTTCGACTTCCATAACTTCGCAAACTGACCCGATTTTCAAAAGCAATACCTTAAAAGTGTGGTTTGACCCCTAGAATAAAACTGCATTTAAATAAATACATTTAAATGAAATTCGATTTTGGTCAGGATTCATGTAAAGTTCGTGCCAAAATCACTGCATGTAAAATCTCGACTTCCATAACTTCCAAAATGACCGATTTTCAAAAGCAATACCTCAAAAGTCGTGATTGACCCCTAGAATAAAACTGCATTTAAATAAATACATTTAAATGAAATTCGATTTTTGGTCAGGATTCATGTTAAAGTTCTATGCCAAAAAATCTACTTGTGCATTGGTAAAATCTTTCGACTTCCATAACTTCGGCAAAACTGACCCGATTTTCAAAAGCAATACCTTAAAAGTCGTGATTTGACCCCTAGAATAAAACTGCATTTAAATAAATACATTTAAATGAAATTCGATTTTGGTCAGGATTCATGTTAAAGTTTATGCCAAAAATCACTTGGCATGTAAAATCTTCGACTTCATAACTTGCAAACGACCCGATTTTCAAAAGCAATACCTAAAAGTCGTGGTTGACCCTAGAATAAAACTGCATTTAAATAATTAATTTAATGAAATTGATTTTGGTCAGAATTCATGTTAAAGTTCTATGCCAAAAATCTACTTGGCATTGGTAAAATCTTTCGACTTCCATAACTTCGCAAAACTGACCCGATTTTCAAAAGCAATACCTTAAAAGTCATGATTTGACCCTAGAATAAAACTGCATTTAAATAAATACATTTAAAGAAATTGATTTTTAGTCAGATTCATGTAAAGTTCTATGCCAAAATCACTTGCATTGGTAAAATCTTTCGACTTCCATAACTTCGCAAAACGACCCGATTTTCAAAAGCAATACCTTAAAAGTCATGGTTTGACCCCTAGAATAAAACTGCATTTAAATAAATAAATTTAAAAATTATTTTGGTCAGAATTCATGTAAAGTTTTATGCCAAAAATCACTTGGCATTGGTAAAATCTTCGACTCCATAACTTCGCAAAACTGACCCGATTTTCAAAAGCAATACCTTAAAAGTCATGGTTTGACCCTAGAATAAAACTGCATTTAAATATTTACATTTAAATAAATTCGATTTTGGTCAGAATTCATGTTAAAGTTCCATGCCAAAAAATCTACTTGTGCATTGGTAAAATCTTTCGACTTCCATAACTTCGGCAAAACTAACCAGATTTTCAAAAGCAATACCTTAAAAGTCATGATTTGACCCCTAGAATAAAACTGCATTTAAATAAATAAATTTAATGAAATTCGATTTTTGGTCAGAATTCATGTTAAAGTTCTGTGCCAAAAAATCTACTTGTGCATTGGTAAAATCTTTCGACTTCCATAACTTCGGCAAAACTAACCAGATTTTCAAAAGCAATACCTTAAAAGTCATGGTTTGACCCCTAGAATAAAACTGCATTTAAATAATAAATTTAATGAAATTCGATTTTGGTCAGAATTCATGTTAAAGTTCTGTGCCAAAAATCTACTTGGCATTGGTAAAATCTTTCGACTTCCATAACTTCGGCAAAACTAACCGATTTTCAAAAGCAATACCTTAAAAGTCATGGTTTGACCCCTAGAATAAAACTGCATTTAAATAATTAAATTTAATGAAATTCGATTTTTGGTCAGAATTCATGTTAAAGTTCTGTGCCAAAAAATCTACTTGTGCATTGGTAAAATCTTTCGACTTCCATAACTTCGGCAAAACTGACCCGATTTTCAAAAGCAATACCTTAAAAGTCATGATTTGACCCCTAGAATACAACTGCATTTAAATAAATTACATTTAAATGAAATTCGATTTTTGGTCAGGATTCATGTTAAAGTTCTATGCCAAAAAAATCACTTGGCATTGGTAAAATCTTTTGACTTCCATAACTTCGGCAAAACTGACCCGATTTTCAAAAGCAATACCTTAAAAGTCATGGTTTGACCTCTAGAATAAAACTGCATTTAAATAAATACATTTAAATGAAATTCGATTTTTGGTCAGGATTCATGTTAAAGTTCTGATGCCAAAAAATCTACTTGGCATTGGTAAAATCTTTCGACTTCCATAACTTCGGCAAAACTGACCCGATTTTCAAAAGCAATACCTCAAAAGTCGGATTTGACCCGTAGAATAAAACTGCATTTAAATAAATACATTTAAATGAAATTCGATTTTTGGTCAGAATTCATGTTAAAGTTCTATGCCAAAAAATCTACTTGTGCATTGGTAAAATCTTTCGACTTCCATAACTTCGGCAAAACTGACCCGATTTTCAAAAGCAATACCTTAAAAGTCATGATTTGACCCCTAGAATTAAACTGCATTTAAATAAATAAATTTAATGAAATTCGATTTTTGGTCAGAATTCATGTTAAAGTTCTGTGCCAAAAAATCACTGTCATTGGTAAAATCTTTCGACTTCCATAACTTCGGCAAAACTGACCCGATTTTCAAAAGCAATACCTTAAAAGTCATGATTTGACCCCTAGAATAAAACTGCATTTAAATAAATACATTTAAATGAAATTAGATTTTTGGTCAGGATTCATGTTAAAGTTCTATGCCAAAAAATCTACTTGTGCATTGGTAAAATCTTTCGACTTCCATAACTTCGCAAAACAACCAGATTTTCAAAAGCAATACCTTAAAAGTCATGATTTGACCCCTAGAATAAAACTGCATTTAAATAAATACATTTAAATGAAATTCGATTTTTGGTCAGAATTCATGTTAAAGTTCCATGCCAAAAAATCTACTTGTGCATTGGTAAAATCTTTCGACTTCCATAACTTCGGCAAAACTGACCCGATTTTCAAAAGCAATACCTTAAAAGTCATGGTTTGACCCCTAGAATAAAACTGCATTTAAATAAATACGAATTCATGTTAAACTTCTGAATAAAAATATATTAATTAGTTAATAAGATACAATTTAAATAACATATAAACTGGATTGTACTGCCACTGATCTGTTACAGGGTATTGATTATTAAGGTGAATGTGCTTTGAGTCTTTTGAGTGGTTTCAGTTATGTTTAGCATAATCTTTGGTAATCTCAGCTCTGCCCATCAAATATGGGTTCACTAAAATGTAACCGCCAGCAGCTGAGCGATAGCTGTACTTGAAATCAAGTGTACAAAACACAGTTGCATTTCCGATTTATTTACAAAAAACAATTAGCCTACCGCCACAATATGTGAATTTTTCAACACTTGTCGTTACAATCGTAAAATTCATGTGTACGGTACGGGAGCTGTACGGGGCTCATGCGTACAGGCCTTAACACAAGAAAATATATTCTCATGCAAGCCAAACTCTTTTACAACTGAGTGCTAAGCCTTAAATAATCAAAATTAATCATTTAAAGTAGTCGAATACATTTTTGATTATTTTTTGAGATCCTTAAATAATCATGATTAAAATTTGATTACTTGTTATCGTAATCAATAAGTAATCACAGTTCATTTGCTTAGGAATTGTCCAATCAATTAACTTTTTATTTTTAAATAAGTTAATAGATAATTTATCGTGAACTACATGTCATAAGCTTATGTATATAGGCTATGTTTAGATTTCTAGTTATAATAAAATAAAGTCGACAAAAGTCAAAGTTTCTCTACGATGTGGAAACAAATTGTAGCAATTTAAGAGACTTGAAACCAATCAAGCGCAACAAAAGAAATCGAACAAAACAGGGTCAGAAATAAAGGCAAAACATACTTTAGAATACGTAAAACAAAAACAAAAGAAGATTCTTCTCGCATTCACGAGCTGGGTGCCACAATCAGCTGCCCATTGCACCAGAGCTTGGCGTTGAAAACTCATTGAAAACTAACTTGACTTAAATATTGAATATTATATTCAGTCTGGTTGAATGTTTATATACAAAACTAAAACTTATTTCGCATACAATAAAGAGTTACTTTATGTTAAAAACTATATCTAAACTGCTAGGTTTTGAGCCCACAAACTTAAATAGAATCGATTTAAAATCATTTTTAATACTTTAATCTTTTCAAGTCAAGCAACTTTTAGTAGTAAATCTTTTAATTACTATAATACGTTTTCCTTAACATTTAACTAAATAACAAACAATAAAGAACGAAATTATACAAAAATACACAGCTTTATTTACAATTCAAAGTCTGCTGTTGAACTATTTGTAAACTATGTAAAGTACTGAGGGCAACATCATCATCATCATCATCATCATCATCATGGTACGTACATCACACATTGGTTATGCAAAGTGAAAGTAAGCATTAACTCTCTTTTCCTAAAAACACACCGTCTCCCCTTTTCTCTCGTTGTTTTCCCTTCGCCTAGGTTTCTGTCTCTTTCTCTCTCTCTCTCTCTCTCTCTGTCTTTGTCTTTGTCTCTGTCGTTTTGGACATTATATATACAAAACCTCATAAAACAAAGTTGGCCAACAAGCATTTTTAATTGATTTCCACGCCAATGGCCGGTCACCAGTAACTTCATCCCGCAGCTGCCTCACCTCTGAACTTGCCCCTCCTCCTCCTCCTCCTCTTTCGCTCTCTATCTCTATCTTTCTTTCTATTGCACAGTCAACAGGACCATTGATGTGTGATGTGTGTCTGAAAAGTTTACAATAATTTTTGCACATTCAATAGCCGCAACTAAACGCCAAAAGCCAACGCCGTGCGGTCGCAGCAGGATGAAGGACGCAGAAACTAGAGAGCCCAGGGATACTGGGACGCTGGACGAATAGTGTCCGACACAACTGTGACCGACAACCGACAGCGATGACCAATGAGGACGATGAGGAGCAAAAGAAAAGTTTTTTTTGAGCCCGAGCACAGAGCAAAGCACATTTCTGTGTTAGCATATTTTGAAAAAGCAGTTTTCCGAAAATGCTCATACACACACACACACACACACACACACCAACACACATGCAGACACATGGACAAAAGTTCAGAGTTCAACGCATGATTGTGAAAATGGAATTGCCAAAGTTGCGGACGAGGGTGTAAAAAGTTGCATACATTTTTTTGTTGTTGTCGTTTTATTTTTTATTTGACATTTGCCAAAATAGTCTTCAGCCCAATGTCATTAGTTTTTGCATATTTTGGGTATGTTGGATATTTTTATCTTTTGCAAGAATACTAAAATCCTGTGCTTTTTTACCTGCTAAATGCGGTGAAAAATTTACATTTATTTTAACTTAGATACCAAATAGTTAAAAGTAAAAAATACTATAAAATGTAATAAATATTTTTAATTATTCATTTTATTCATTCGATTGTATATCTTTTAACTTTATTAACTTAAAATAGTTTCAAAAGGGTATCTGTTTGTCAAGCATTCTCGCATTGAGTTAACATGTCTATTTTTATCACTATTTCTATTTTATTTGTTGTCATTTTCAATGACAGCGGCAAACGCTGTCCCGGTCCCATTGTAGCCAACGTCGTCTCTTTCATACATACACTGCTACAAATATATATATATATATTGCATATATATATGTTTGCATTATGCTTTTGTGTGTGTGTGTGTGTGTGTGGTTGAAAGCGCAGCTGCTTGCAAATAATTTAAATTTCATATCTCTGTGGAAAGTTCGTAATTGAAATTGCCTTGAACGCTGCTAACTGCTTACTGCTGCTCAGCTTGGCCAAGTATTTAATTTCAATTACAAAATGCCAATTTGGCAATTACTGGTACACACTGGACACTGAAAAAAGTGACCAAACAGACCTTCAGGCAATCAGTAGGAACAGCATTCGATTAGATTGGCTTTGCTCTTTATACATATGTGCATATGTGAAGTTCACATACTAGGTTAGGGTGGGTCAATTTTTATAAAGTGCATGTCAAAAGAGTTACGTAAATGTGACGAGAGAAAAACAAACTACCTAATACTAAAACATAAATTTAATTCAATGACCGTGCTTAAATAGAAATATATCAACTTTATATATAACAATTATTTGGAAATTTAAAAATATTTATTAAGTTTAAGTTCTATTATTCAGCATAGTAACAAAATACATACTAAAACATATTTTTTATGGTAATTGGATATATTTTATGGGCTATACAGTGGTGCCAAATACAAATTTCTTATGATAAAAACAATGTATTTACTTTAATATCGGATGATATTCTCTAAAAAATTAAATCTAGAACAATTGCATTTAAAATATGAAAAGTTTTGGATGCAAGGACTTTAAATTATACATTTTTTTAAGGCTTGATGAGGACCTTAATTTAATAAATCCCTAAATGTTTGGCATACAAATTGAGGCACCTTTTTTTAAACGCAGACATGTACAAATCTATCTTACTTGGTAATACCAAGTACTAGTACTCGTGTTACTCCATACTTTCGCGAAAAATGTTCAAGGACCATTCAGTGTGTTGCATCACACATCAGAGATCTCACAACTCATCTCAACTCAAAGCAACCCAAAAAGGGTGGTCAACCAATCAACATAAAACAAAAGCGTGAAACAGTGGGCGTGGCATCGCACGAAGCAGGGCGAGCAACTGTATAAAAATTAAGCTCAATTACCAGAAATTTACAACATCAATAAAATAACTGAAGAGTGCTCAACAAAAATCACCACACACACAACCAGAGGTCGGGGTGTAGCAAGTGTATGACGTCGTGGCTGCTGCTGCCTGAAACGGGGGGGAAATATATATGTTAGGTGGGGCAAAGGCAAACCAGTGTACGTACAAACTCATCACCGGATGCTGACATATTGAAACACGTACCGACAACATGCTACACCAAAATTATAGTCACTTCCTTGATTTTGATTTTGAGTACTGCCAAAGCGCCACACGGGCGATGGGTAGGAAGTGGGGCTGGAGGAAGAGAGGGAAAAAAAGAGAGAGAGAGAATGCCTGGGCCTGGCACATAAGCAGCCTCCTGTAAGTGTTGCAAAATATGTTGACTCAACTCATAAAATAAAGGCAAAAGGGCGTCGGTGAATGTTGACGAGGTAGCGACGATGGTTGCGTGGGGCGAAAATTCAAAAAAAAAAAACAAAAAAAAAAAACACATAACAACAACAACAATCTAGTCAATGGCAACATGAAGAAGACAAGTGTAGCGCAGCAGCAGCAGCAGCAGAGGATTTCCTAATGAGTGCTCCATGAATGAATTTCAGCCACAGAATACTAATTCGATGGAAAATTCATTTTTCCACACGATTGGCAATTAAAAGAGATTTTCTACCACACACACACACACACACACATGCATAAGAGAAGGACGCGCATAGATTTTGTGTAGTCATTGACTGAATTGACAGGACCGGCGAATGGACGAAAGAACAGGGTAAGACTGGTGGGGTGAGGGGGCTGGGACAAGCTAACGGTTAGATAGATAAATGAGACGAGAAAGAGTGACGACCACTACACTGCACAGTGGAGCAAACAGATGCATTCAATAAAGAAGAAATTTTTAAATAGAAAATAAACTCTATATCTATATTTTTTAAACAATCTGCTGTTCAAGTATGATATAATAATTGTTGGTTAATAGAAAGTTTATAAGATGGCAAAATCTATCTAAGATAACATAATAATAAGCTTGTTTATAACTAACTTACTAACTCTTATTGAATGCTTAAAATAATTTTTAAAAAATTATCATAAATATACGCCAAAAAGGCGTTCATAAACATTTACATATAGTTTTATTACATTTTAATTTGTATCACTGATCAGATTGCAAGGCTGATGAACGTAACTTATTGTACACATTTTTCACGACGGACTTAAGTCGTCTTTAGTGTCAATTCTAACCTGCGTGCAGTTTGTATGACTATAACAGGAATTTAAAAAATCGAACGCTATGAAACTTAAGTCTACCTCGCATTTTCACTCAAAGTCAATAATCAATCATCATTCTACAAAAAGGGTTGACTGTGCCCATAGTAAATTGGTGGCGTTGGCTTGTTAGTTATTTGACGACTGGGCACCTACTGTCGTCAATCGGCAGTCGTCCATCGTCCATCGGCAATCGACAGTCGTCGACAGTCGACAGTTGAGCGTTGAATGTCGCCTTGCTTACTTGATTCCCTGCTTGCAGTGTGTAGTGTGTTGTGGGGTATGTGCGAATGGGTGTGCGACTAAACACCATTCTATTCTATAGCATTCCGTACAAACCGGATGCAGTGTTAAAGCCAACTTGTCAATGTGGTGGCAGTCAAGCAGGCAACCGACAAGCGTTGATGTATTTGACAAACAGCATGGGACACAGACGGCAGACAGAACTTGTAGCACCCGCAGCCCCTACCAACCAACCCTTCAATCCCTTGTCCCTCTTCAAACTACTTATCAAAGTTGCGGTGATGAGGGGAAAGCCGGTGAGTTGTAACGCATCGAAGGCTAATTTCTTTAATTGGTTGTCGCAACGAGGGCCCGTTAAAGTGCCCTGGCAACGATTGCAACTACTATAGTAGACGTATTGCAAAAAACTTGTGTTGTCTGTTACGAATGATGATGATGAAAATGATCAGGGAGGGTAAAAGGGGGGAGCTTATGCCAATCAGCACGACCAAAAAGTTTGCAATCTAATAATGCCAATGCCAAAACTAAGAAGTTCACGACAAACGCATAAAAACAATAAATTGCACAAACGCTGGCAAAAGGGCCGAAGCGAAACGAAAGGCTCGAAGGATTGCATTGAACGTCAGCTTCGTTCGCTTTCAATTTGAGTTAAGCGCCATGCTTGGTTACAGTCCGCTCCATAAAGCGGACAACAAACAAAACAGACGCGAACTGCGACCCACAGACTGACAGACCGACAGACAGACAGACAGACAGAGATACATACAGACAACAAATACTCTATAGATAGTAGAAGCAGAAGAAGAGTGTAATGAAGTTTTCTCTGTGCCGCCTTTTGTGGCCGCTTTCGTTTCCGTTTCTCCACTCATATTGAGCAACATCAGCAACAAGAAAGTACAATTTGGCAGCTGCAACTTAAACAACTTAATGCTAGTAGAATGAGGGCCAATATAAACGATTTTAATAAGTGCGACTTAACTCATTGTTGCGCTCTTATATATGTAAGGGATCTGTTATAATATTATAACACTCTTATACCTAAGATTATTAATCTTAATATGTATAAATGTTTTTATTGAACCTTGGAAAATATGAAGAATAAAAAATATATATCGAAACTTGTTTTAATATCAAAAATTTATTTGTTATATGCTGACAAGATTTGGTTGTTGAAGTACTTAGTATGTTTGTTAATTTTTACCTTTGGCTATGCCAGGCACCTCAGAATACAAAATACGTGGGAAAAATAAGTAGCTCGACTTGAAACAGTTACCAATTTTTACTGTAAGATAGTTAGATCCTTATATAATAGTTTATCTCTTAATTGTTCCACTACAGCAAGTTTAAGTTTTTAGCCATAGATTTAGTTAAAAGAATCCGAAAAGTAAATAAAAAGCTAAAATGCTCTTTTATTACTTAGTTCATAATCTGACTATTCTTTATTAGTTTATTTTCGCCGCCTCTTTAAATTGGCTTTTTTCGATGTTCTGGTATGTTTTTGGCACTCGCATAGCCTTCCGCATCATCCTTCTCATAACATCACTTACAATAAAGCATTGTTTGAAACCGAAAACACTTAAAGTAAGCTGAACTTGAGTAGTCAAAAGTTAGACGCTGTCTTAGCACACTTTACAAATTGCAAGAGGAAATAACTTAACTCAATTACGCTTAATTATTTCCTAGTTGGTAAGGAATTTCGCTCGCTCACAGACAATAAAAGTTTCGTTTAGTTTTTGTATGTTACATATACATATGTACATACATATGTACATACTTGGCAAAAAGGAGCCAACCAGCCGACTGAACTTGCTTTTGCCGGACGACCCAGGCCACAGTTTTACACATACCCCATCGCCGCAGCACCTTCCTCTTCCTCAACTTGAGACTGGTCTCATATGTGAGTGTGGCACATGTGTGTATAAGGATTTGTTGTTAAGGACGCGAACAAAGTGTTGGAGCAGGAGGAGGAGCATGTGGAGCATGAGGAGCCACAATGCTGATTATTATTATTCACTTGGGCATTTTTACGAGCTGCTTTGGACAAAAGTTCGCCTCGCTCTTGCTGCCAACTATTCAACTGTCTCACGAGACGACGACAACGACTACGACACAAAATCCATCTCTCTTCCCCCCTCCCACCTATCACCCTTCAACCTATATAGATTTTTTTATGCACAACTCTAAAAATTCAGCATGGCCAGGAAGACGACGGCGGCGTTGTGCTTTTTTATGAGCCCAGCTGCTTGATCTTGGTCTACCGGAGCAAGTGAGGCAGGCGTCTGTTGCTATTTTGTGCCCAACTTTAGAGCCTTGAGAATTACAAATCAGACTCTCTGGCTGTGTACCAATAAAAAGTGCTAATAAGTATGTGTGTGTGTGTGTTTGTCAACTTTATGGGAACCTAACCTGAACGAGTTTGTTTATCTGCCTCCTTCTTTGAATCCGCTGCTCTTTGCATTCGCAACGCCATGTGCGAACCTTTAAATCTGTGTTACCAACTTACACATACTTATTCGGATATCGCACATTTGGTTCATTGTTGTTGTTGTTGTGTTTTGAGTTGCAAGTGTAAAGGGTTAAAGTATGTTGTCTCTATATCGTGTCTTTGTTCTTACCACAGATTACAAACTCAATCAAACTTGTTTCATAAAAACGTATTGCAGCAATTATGTTAAAACCGATTAGTATCGATATTTATCGAGCTTCAGAGTGGGTAAGAAAATTTCAGACCAATCTCTTACATTTTCAGACTCAACTTTACATTGCTTAATGACATCATCAAATAAGATTAACAAAATCACTCACATTTACACTGCAATTAAGTAGCTGGTGCATTGAAAGCAATACATTAATCTACTAAGCGTTTAACATCTCAAATGTATCTATGTTTGTACACACACTCACACAAGCACATGCACAGTTTCACCCAAAAAAAAAAAAAAACACAAACTAAACATGCATTCAGTGATGATAATAATATTTATGAGTCTCCTCAAGGACACTTTCGAGCACCCCACTTATGTGCCTGGAGTTGGGCCACTTTTCGAATTACCCTGGTGGCTACTTGCAGCCGAAATTTTTCACAACTTGGCCACAATTTGCGCCTTAATTTGCCACAGCATCAACAAAAACAACAACAATAACAAGTATAACAAGTTCGAGTAATCTTGTCATACATGATTAGCCAAGAGATATCCTGTAGTTTCAGCATATACCTTAAAGATACATTTTCATAGCTCATATAATTGTTAATAGAGACAAATAGCTCTAAAGCCCTTTAATTATGCCGAAAATTGTATAAAAGCTATCGATTCTTATTGGTTTTGGGCAGACTTGAAGAGCTATCGATAGTTGACTATTGAAATTGAAAGTGCTATCGATCAAAATCGTCCTAATCGATTTTAAAAATTTATCGATAAACCTTAATTCAGTTAATTTCTTTAAAAACGTTTAGTTCCTAGTCGTAAATCGATTCCTAATTGCTTACAGAAAACGCGATACTGAGATATCAAGCCTTTCCGATTTAAAGGAAACTAAAGTAATGATCGAAAAACTCAATTAAACTTGATTTGTCTTGACTTATTTCTAATCAATCAATAAATACTTTAAGGATCGGAGATGCTACACTTTGCCTACAATATCCTTTTACAGGGTATAAAAAGTGAAACTTTGTACAATAACAAAGGGCAGCCGCAGCCAAAGGCAAAGTGCCCCGGCTATAGGCAACAACAAGACATCAGTATCGTTCACTCACACACACACACACACACACACCAAAAATATGCCCCAAGGACTCTCTGGCTTGGTAAGTTGTTGCCATTGCCACATTGTTGTATTTTTTAGTTGTTGCTGCTGCTTTAAGTTGTTGTTATTGTTATTGTTGGCGCGCTGGCATAACAAATATTGCTGCTCATCATTTTTATTTGTTTGCTTTCACTTGACTGTCAAAGGTGGCCTCCCGGGTGTCCAGTGGAATGCTCATCTCGCCCCTCTCATCAACCACTCCTTGATCCTTGCCCAATGTTCTGTAACTTTGTTGATTTAACTCGCCTTCCTTGACTTTGGTTTCTGGCTTTGGTATATTTGATTTTTTGTTTTTTTTCATTTTCATTTTCTTTTTTGGGTTTTTTTTTTTGGCCCCTTTGCTGCCAGTTCCTTGCGACCGCATTGAAAAGTTTGTTTACCTACGAAATTGAAGTGTGAAATAAGCAAAGTTGAATTATTCCTGGCGGACATGATAAACTGCGGCCCAGCGGCCTTGTGGGTTGTTAGGATGAAAGGGGATGGTTGGCAAATACACACACACACACACACATACTCAATCATACAAGCATACATATACCTAAATCATAGAGTCAGCATTGAAAGTATTTGTGTCAATTTGATGATTTGACTTTAACTTCTATAAATGCCTTTTGGGCAAAAAATAAAACAAAATGAAAAAACGCGTAAATGAAATTGGACGCTGCTTGTGAATTTTCATTATAGAAAGTGTTATTACTTTTTAAAATATTTTGATTACTCTTATAGATCGGATTGTAGTTGAAGGCAAGGTGGCAAAGGGAAAAAACAGGAAATTTTAAGCTTACTTGCGAAAAGTTTTGGTCAAAGTTGTTTAGAACTATTTCAATAAAATAAAGTTGGTGTTATATGATCTATATGTATCACATAAAGTGGAAAGTTTAGCTTTTAGACACATAAATAATATAAAATTTCAAAACAAAAATTTTAAGTATTTTCCTTATGCATTCTCTCAAATATTTGTCTAGGTTTGAGGATGCCATAATTTTAACTTAGTTTTTGTCCATAAATCCAAATACTTATAGTATTATAATTATTTAAACATTTTGTTAGAGTAAAAGAGGTGTTCTTTTACTAATTAAGTAATGATTATGTTTTAAGGTATTTTTAGTTTTGATTTTAAATTTTTAAGAATCTTTTTGTTTTTAATGGTTATTAAGGGCACACATGCGAGGTATTCCTTAAGTTCCACCCATCTTTTTTATCATCTAAAGTCGAAAAGAATTTTTCAAATTCCAATTTCTCTGGGATATTCATATAATTAAGGCTTATTTGGCACTAAGATGTCCTTCATTATACCATTTTTACTTTTTCTTTTTTCGTTTGATTTTTTTGGCTTTGTATTAGAAGTATTAGTAATTTTGGGGGCCCAGCAAAATGCTGCTGCCACAGCAACCGGCTGCATGAGCTAAAAACTTTTCTTGAAGTGGCTAATTTGATTATGGGGCATTAATGGCAAAAAGTCGATTTTAATTAACTGAGATCGCCGACTAATCGAAAGCACAGCAAAGCTAATAAAATTAACAACAACAAGACCATGTGTATATGTATGTGTATATGTATGTGTGTGTGTGTGTCCGTGCTGTAATACGTATTTGTGCATTGGCCGTAGGCCTGTCATCGCCCATAATTAATGGGAGCGACATGTTCTAAGTCGCAGTCACGATTTAGATAATTCTTTTATCGATATATGTGTGTGTCGATAGGACGTGCGAACAGCCTTGCAGTCGACAGTGGACAGTAGGCAAAAGTGTTTGAGACATTGAACAGCTGTGAGTGGACAGTGGGCGTGGCAGGCACCCCCTCAGCAAACAGCAAATGCAATTACACACACAGACACAAAGCTTACAGTTTTCGGTTCATCCTGTTTATCCTGCGGCAGTTCATTTGATTTTTTTGTTTTGTTGCGTTCTTGCTTTTTATGATTCTTTAGCTTTGCTGTTGCCGTTGTTGTTCGGTTTGGTGCCAGCAAAATAATTATTCTTGCCTAATTTGCAGTAAAATAGAAATACTTTTGTAACGGTTTTATTAGTTCGCAGGCAAATCCAATTAGTCAGCATTAGCAGCAGTAGCAGCAGCATCAAAGACGCCGCACGACTTGGAATTTTCTTTTAAGTTTTCACAAATTTTGAAATGCTCTTTGTGAGGACAATATGAAAATATTATGATGCGTGAGATACTATTTTATGAAGTATCAATAAGATGCCATAAAAACAAATTAAATGTTTTTCATATTACAACTAAAACCTTAACCAAACTCCCAGCACATTTTTGTTGATTTTTATACTATTGCATATTGTTATTTTCTTGCCTTGTCTTTAAATATTTAAACTTAAAATCAGAATCCATATGTTTTTCAACGTAAGCAAATGGACCTAACCCAGCAAGAGTATATAATCTTCGACATGCCTAAGATAGTGATTTTCTTGCTTGTTCTTATATTCTTATGCGCTTTGCGCTGGACAGCAGAATTTAGTGGTTCGAAAATGCACCAAGTGATGATGGTGGTGGTTGGTGGTGGTTCGGACTTGGTTGCTTGTGCCACATGCAGCTAATGGCACAAGGCACAAAAAAAATGTGGGCGTTACTGTCGTATGACAAAAGTTTTGAGCGCAAAAAAGTGCGCTATAAAAATTAATTAATGTAAAATGTGCAACTAATTAGCTAGACAGACAGACCGACAGACAGTTAGATGGACAGACTGACTGACAGCGCAACGAATGAAAGAATCTGATTAAAGCTTTATAAGTAGTCGTAGTAGCTCAGTCTCAATTCGGCCCATCGAGCAGATCCTTCCACTTTTCTGCTGAACTGAAAATGCAGCCGCTTGGCACTTAACCTCAAAAGTGCACCGCAACATGACTAAGCCGGCGATTAAACAACAATTGGCTGACAGTTATTTACACAAGTAGCTGTTAGCAGAGCCATTGCTCCATCCAATGCTCCATATTGATGCACATTGTTCGATGCCTCGGCTTATTGCAGACAATTGCGAAACGCAGCGGCATTGTGATTGCGATTGCGATTGCGATTGGGGCTCGGATGAAGGTTTTGGCGTTGGGTTTGAGTTTGGGTTTGGGTTTGTGTCTGCCGCGACTGCTGCTCGATTAAAACACAACAATTTGCTGATTTCTTATTCACCAGCAGCAGCAGTAGCATCAAAACAGCCGCTATAGCTATTGCTATCGACATCGCCGCCGTCGTCCTCGTCGTCGCCGTCGTCGTCGCCGTCGTCGCCATCATCCACAACGTAAACACAGACAAAAAACTGCTAAATCATTGCAATACAAAACCAACAAAAGCCACACTGCTGCGTACACTTCAAACTCTTTGCCGTTTCCATGATCTACGCTGCGCAAATATTGAAAATAAAATCCGTCTATGCGAAGTATTGATATGCGCAGTCATATACATACACACACACACACACACACACACACACACACAAACACATACACATTGGCATAGATACGAAAAGAGTGCTTTTAACAACGCGCTCCGTTGTCTGTACAATGATTTATTGACGGGCTCGGGACAGAAAACTTCAATGTACTCTGTACTCGTTCTTTTCGTACTTTTACCGCATTTAGTTGCAATGCATCCACACACACACATAGATGAGTCGTCTCAGCGTCATCTTCCCCGGCCCTCTTATCCATTGTAGACAAAGTCTTTAAGCCACCGCAGCGACTCTCTCCCGCTCTCTAAGCAAAAATAAAATAAAAACAATATTACAATGCAAAATTTAAGGCATAAAAAGTCGATTCTTGAATACCCTATAGTCAAATATTAAATATACTTAAAAACTGACTTGACAAAAACAAATTTATAAATTTTTAAGAATTATTTTTGGTTTTGGGCTCAAAAATATGAGGAGATGCATATTTATTTAAGTAATATTAATTTATATTTAACTTAACAAAAGCTTCTTTACGCGCTACTCTCACACACACACAAAGTACATAACGCATTTGCAATTACAAAGTAGACAAAAATATTGCTTTAACTTCTTAATCATTTCAGACAAAACCACCAACAACAGCCAAAGAGCAACAAAAACGTTAATAAAATTGCAAGCAAAGCAACTTGGCCACATTACTGCCAACCCAAAGGCAAAATTGTACAATAAGAAACCACGAAAAACAGTTATAAGCAAAAACCCCAAATAGATATCAGCACCAATGGATAAATACACTGAGAGGACAGCATTATTTTAATAGATTTCTAATGGTGGCTACGTTCCAGAAAAATTCCGTGTTATGTGATTCGACTTACAGAGACTTAGCAATTATATATATATATATATTATTCATTAACAAAATCATTAAAGTGCTTTAGCTAGTCAGTATCACTGTCTTCGAACATCATAATTCGTTGAAATAGTGAGCGCTTTGGGCGTAAAATTACTTCAAGTGTACACTTGACACATTGGAAACCCATTCAATTCATTAGCAGAGTGCATTTTCTCGTACAAAATGAAGAGAAATATATTTTTTTTTTTTTTGGTGGTCTGCTTTCTCATATGGGGTACAGTGGCTGCTTTGTATATGCGCATGAGTCATACAGTTAACTGTTTTTATGGCGCAACAAATACGTAAATAAATTAATGCTTAATACTGATGATGCAGGTCAGAAAGAGAAAGAGAGCGAGAGGGAGAAAGTGTGGTAACGAACAATATTCATTATAATACTGAAGAATATTTTATATAAAGTCCAGAGTTAAATATACATACATATACATTTAATATAGAATTTATTGTGGCTAAAGGCCTGAAACATTCGTGCACAAAAGACCAAAAGTAATAAAGACGTGCTTAAAAATCATTCATTGAATTCGTGACAAAAATACTTCTTACCCTAAGCATAAAACACACATACTTACAGAGGGGTGCAGTAATCGAGAGGGGAGAGGGCTGCAACTGCACGGTAAAAGCAAGGGGGCGGGCAGCATAAAGATGTCAGTTGAAAAATGCGACTGAGAAAAGACAATATTTGCTTGTCGGCAGCGCAGACACAGGCGGTAGCCCAAAATGAAAATGGCACCGGCAAAAGTATAAAAAAAAGAAGAAAACAACGAGTTGAAATAAGATGGCTAGAAGAGCAAGAAGATGGCGGAGAATAAGAAGAAGATGAAGAAACCAACTGCAGTCGCATTAAATGGCAAACGCGACAAAAATTCTGAAAATGGGAACAACGATTTGGGCGGGTTTTTTTTTTTGTTATTATACTCTTATGCCGAACGTAGAGAGTATACTGGTTCTGTGCAATGGCTGCCATGCTTTCTGTCCGCCTGTTTGCGTAAACGTAATTTTGTTCGACATCCTTAAAGCACGAGAGAGAAGAAGCAACGCCTACTCGAGGGCTAGGAAATCGAATGAATCTATGACTGAAAACGGTTAAACCTTATATTACCGACATATTAACATTTAGAGTTACCAAACTTGGTGAAAAGATACTCTCAAAAAACTGCATTTAACATTTTGACGCCCCCAGTTTTTACAGTTTTTGAGCTAGAGCCAGCAAATTTGGTGCAAAGCTATTTACTGACATTTATCGTCCAACCCCTCCGCCAATTACGTTTGGAATCGTCTAATCCTTACACAAATTTTCAACTAGAGCCACCAAATTTGGTTTAAAGTAAGCTGCTGTTGTTCCCCAAAGTTCAGCATCATTAATTTATATACTGCGCCCACCCTGGCCACCCGCCTTTTATTATTCAAAATCCCCATATTGCCCTTGGAACGCAGTCACTTTACTACCAGTTTTTACACTGGCATCAGAGTATTCCGCAGTCGGTTGCCGCCGAATAAAACGTTTTCACTTGTTTTTCTTTTAGATTTTCTTCTTTTGCAATTTGTTTTCTTTTTTTATTATTATTTTCTACACTGTTCCCATTAATATTTGGCGTAAAAGGGTATAACAAAGTTATGCAAGTGTTTGTAATTGGCAGAAGGAGGCCTCCGCGACCTCATTATTTAAATCACAAGGACGAGCTGTGTTCGATTTTCTTTATTTTTTTTTATAGTAAAAACAGAATTTATAAGTGATGCACATTAAATGCCCTTTAAGTCGCATTATGTTATTCAAAAGTTATTTCACTTGAAAAACAAATGCGATTAAAAAGTAAAGGAAAAATGGAATCTAAATATCAAATGTTTTTATTGATTGCCCTTCTATGAAATTCTCAAAAATATAGGTAAAACCCACAAGTTTACAAAAGTGTTCAAAAGTAAAGTTTGTGTCAATATTTTTACCAGCTTTCAGAAGTGTTTCTTACCTTTAATAACCCTAAATTTCCATTCATTTTGAGCTTTGACTAATTTTTATACATATATATATTTTGGGTGTTCTGATGCCTCTAAAATCTATAAGATTTCATATTTTATTTTATGGGCTAATTGAAATAGTTTTTTTTTTTTCAAACCATATGAATTTGCATATTTTCTGTTGATGGCTTTAATTATCATTTAGTAGGTATGTCAATAAACAAAAAACTTTACTTTTTTGGTGACTGCATGATGAATGAAATAATATGCAGTGACCGCAAGCACCGCAGCCTGCCCAGCCAACCACCCACCAAAGCTATGCTTAATTTGAACAAAAGACGTTTTCAGTAGGCAACAAAAGCAAAAAACAAGGCGACTCAGGTGCAGCGACCAGGCTAACAGGCTAGCAGGCGAACAGGCCAGAAGGCCAACAGGCGGGCCAGTCAGCCCGCCAAGCAACCAAAATAACAGCGTCTGCCATTTTTGCAGGTCACTGCGCGCATACAAAAGACAAAAGCAAAACGCCAACAGTTGGCACAAATCGCTGAATGGGCAGCTGGAAAAGGAGAGGGAGATGCGAGAGAAGGGAAGGTGGAGCTGTGGCTAGATAGAGCTGAATCTATTGTTGGCATTGCACTGCAAGTGACAAGCATTTTGCGTATGGCAAAACGCGTAAATTGTTGTCGCTCGAGAAAAAAAAAACCATTGTAGAAAGAAATCAACTTATTTTCTAACAAGTACGATTCGAATGAGAGTGCAGCCGTGAATATTTGTAGGAAATTGAACACGAATACTGATTAAATATCATTAGGAACAAACATTTATATTTAAAACAAGTTAAGTTTGCACACAAAGTGTCTGCGGCTATAATCATATCTTCCACAAGACCCCAGAATGGAAACCATAGATAACCAAGTTGAGGCTTGCTCCATCAGTTATAACGCACGCTTGCAGCGACACCGGAGCGGGAAGTCAAAAGACTGAACGCGCAGGACATCTGCTTCAGTAGCCACAGAAAGCGACTCGAGCAAGCTCTTACCGTCCCATTATTCTCTTGGTGATAGTTTCCAAAATATTCGAGAGAATATTTTTGCGTAGACTTTTACCTATATTGGAAGAGAAGCAGCTCATTCCGGACCACCAATTCGGATTCAGAAAACATTATGGTACACCTGAGCAGTGCCACAGGGTCGCCAACTATATCTCCAACGCACTGGAGAAGAAAATGTATTGTTCGTCAGTGTTTCTGGATGTCCGACAGGCCTTTGACAGGGTATGGCCCAGGACTCCTGTACAAACTACAAAAAAGGCTTCCTTTACTCCCTGTTCAATGCCGACCTACCGGTAACCAACCAAGATCACTCCCTCGTCGCTACGTACGCGGATGACACTGCTTTCCTAGCCTCAAATACCAGCCCAACTGAATCCTCTGTTATTATTCAGACGCAGCTGTCAGCCCTAGAGCCTTGGCTAAGTAAATGGAACATAAGCATCAACACTGAAAAATCCGTGCAAGTTGACTTTACTCTGCGAAGTCAAACATGCCCAGAAGCACACCTCTTTGGACAGCTGCTTCCAACAGCGTCAAGTGCCAAGTACTTGGGCCTTACTTTGGACAGCAAACTGAATTGGAGAGCACACTTGGCAAACAAGAGAGCACAGCTCAATATTCGCTTCAAGGGTCTGCTAAGATCCTCCTCTCGTCTCAGTCTACTCAACAAAGTCTTTTGATACAAGGTGATTCTCAAGCCTATCCGGGCCTACGGTATACAGATCTGGGGAACTGCAGCTGACAAAGTTCTTCGCACAATAGTGGGTGCACCGTACTTCGTTAGAAACGACGTACTTCATAATGACCTAAAGAAGCCCACGATCCAAAATACAATCACAAAATACAGCCTGAAACACATGATAAAACTTGAAAACCATAACAATGTGTTGGCGCTACAGCTGCTGGACAGCAGCAATCAGATCCGACGGTTCTTAAGATTCCATCCCCTTGACCTCCCTTTGCGATTTGTCACGTCATAAATTTATTTTACGTCCATGATAATTATAAGTATCCGTCAATTACTCCACAAAATTTAGCCATTGTCAAAACATGATTCTTCATAAAGAATGTTTAACCAAAAAAAAAAAAAAATTATAAACAGTTCTTGCTCCCAGAAAATCATTAAACTAATCAATGTTGGCAAAATTAGCAAAGATAATGCAACTATTGAAAAGCATTAAAACTTGCATGCAAAGTAAACGAAAAATGTTTAAAAAAATATCAATTTTTGTATAATTTTTATGCTTCGAACATTCGTATGCATTCAAAAGGAAAGACATTACGAATTGTGAGTGTGTGTATGTAAGTGTGGGCGTGTGTGTGTTGCAAACTGCAGTCCTTGTTGCAAGAAGCAACTCGCAGCTGACCTCAAATTAAGCGCACACAATTGCAACTTGAGGCTATGTGCGTTGTTCTTGTTGCTGTTGTTAGCCAAAAGACCAGCTTCAGCTGCTGATGTTGGCCTGTTGTCATTTGTATGCACACACGCACACACACACACATACACACACACACACATATTAATAATTATAAACACATGTTGCGCCCACACAAAGCACAAACATACACACACACAGCTAGTTGCCTTTTCAAAGGCATTGCAGTTAAACACACACACACACACACATATATACACGCACATTATGTCCATGGACCATGTGTGTGCGAGCACTTTTGAATTTAGCCATCATGTATTTTGTTACATGATTCGAATTTCTAAAAAGTTTTTACTGCACTCAACCAGACTGACCGCCCGTTTAGTTATCCTCTTTCAGCTATCAGCCTTTTCAGACTTTAGGCGCTTGGGTCTTTAGCCTTTAGGTCACAAACACACACACACACACGCACACAATTTGCGAGCTAGTATTGAATTCGACACCTTCATATAGCACGAGCATGTAAACATACATACACAACATACATACATGCATAAATACTTTGCTATAATACATACATAAATAATATACACTGTGTTGAGCAACTTGAAACCATTTAAATATCAGGCATGTTCTCGGTTCGCAGAAAAATGTCAGTTTCGAACATCATTTTGCGTAGCTTAAGACGATTTTGCTATCAAGCTGTTCAAATAGCTATGAAAAGTTTCAAATCTCAAGCATTTATGAACAAGAAAAATACATATGAATTCCTATTGGGATTTATTGTTCCAATAATTTTACCTGTTTGTTGTTCCTTGTCCAAACACCTATAGTCAATATATTGACAAATTTAAGACAATTGTACTTTATTTCAAACATTTTTGTATAATTTAAGTTCGTTCTTTTGCCTTAAACATTCTATTAAGTCCTTTGCATTATTTTTTATTATTTCCATATAAATGTAGCATACTTATTTGCACATTCTTTTTATAAGTCATTTACTTAGTTCAAATATTAAACTCGATATTTTGTACCTTATCAAGCTTATATGTATGCACAGTTTCCAAATCGTTCATAAATTTTGTGCAGCATTATTGAATAAACATCTGCGTCTATTGATAGTCAACATATTGTGTGTTGTTGTTGTCCCCAATCCCTGGTGCTCCATGATTTATTTTTTTACTCTGTGTTCAAAAAGAACTAATTAATTTCAAATAATTTGAGCTCGATTTACCGTTATGATTAATATGCCAACTGAAATGGTGCTTGTGGTACAGCATACACTTTAATAAGCGAACGCTGTTTAAATTACATACAACTTTACGAAGTTCGGAATTTTTGGAATGCATTTATTTAATTTATAACATGATCATTTTTACTCAATATTAATTTTTTTGACCAACAAACAGGTGTCTGTGCTAAGGAGTTTTTACTGTATTACCAACTGGCGGATATGAAATTTATTAGTGCATTTGACAAATGCAGCAAAACGCTGAGCGCACATTTTTCATATTTCAATTCAGATGAATAGTCGTGTTTTTTTTACTTTTTTTTCGATCTAATGCTCTTATTATGCTGGAGTTGTTTGGATTTTTGGCAAGCTTTGTATCGTGTAATGCAGAAAACATATATAAATCTAGGAGTATTTATCGATTTTGAACATGTTTACAAGAATTTTGAAATGATTTTTGTACATACATATTTTTTTAGTTTTATAATAATGTACCTTATTCGAATACAAATAATTTTGTTAGCATGCACAAGTGTTCGATGTGATAAGGTCAAGTTTTCGAACACACACACACTTTCACACACACCTACACACAGATTGCAATGCATATACACCAAGCTTAGCGTTTTGCAATGCAATTCCAACAAATCCATAAATACTAAAAAACGAAACGAACTTCATGATGCACCTTCCTCTTTTGCTCGACTAAGCCACCCACCATCAGCACCCATAACCCATCACCCAACACACACAACACCCGTCAGCAATTGCAATTGCCCCAGTGTGCCATTTATCTATCAGAGCGCAAGCTTATTGCGCCGCGCCGCATACTGGACTTATAATAATGGGCATGAAATATGACAAACAGCAAATCGCGCGAGTTATTACATCGAACGGGCTCAAAATATTTCATTTATTGTCATGGCAACAGTTAACGGTGATAGGGGGGGCGTAGGGAAGAAAGAGAGATGGAGGTATAACCATTGCTAATGAGCAATATCGACGATGCTAACACACACACACACACATATACATACATATGCCCATTTTGTTGTGGATTGGGTTGCAAACAAGCATTTTGAAAGGCATCTATAAAATTGTTTTGTGCTTTTGTGCATGAATTTTTTTTTTTAATATGTTTGACAATGCGCATTGCCTATGAAATATACCAGCAGCTTAATACCTAAATTATGAGTAACTTTTAATAAAGCAATTTTCAAAAGAGACGTTTATAGCAGCAAATTTGTAATAATAATTGGCATGTAGGATCTCACTGTACTTTATTCTCATTAGCAATCCACTGTTCTTAAGAAATTTGAGCCACTCATAAATAAACCAATGGAAGAAACAATTTTTAATAAGAAATCTAAGTAATCCGAATATATTGATAGTAAAAAAACAAGTTTAAGATTTAGCAATCAGTATCTCAAATATTTAAACTCCAATGCAGATTTTTATATTATTTTACAAGATGGCTTACAAAAATAGTTATATAATTTTATTGGAAAACTCGATAATTTTTAGAATTTAACTATGATTCGACCGCGAAATCATTTACTTTTCAAAGTTTCCCCACTCAGCTATGTGGCTTCACGAAAATGAACAGCTTACAAAGTAAATGGCGAAAACTAAAGAATTTTCCAAAAACATGTTCCGAAAATAATGGTAATTTCAGTAAAAAGCTAGTTTTTGTAAACTGTTCTTTCCTAACAAGACTAAGACAGAAGGAGACAAAAAAAAGATATAACCTTTTTTGTGATTGGAAACGCAAAATATGTGGTAACAGCTGGCATATAAGGCCCTACTGTACTTAGTAGTCATAAGCGTCCCCCTAAAAACATAACTATAACATACCGAGGGTATTGTTCAGCACGTTAAGCCCGTCCATCAAGCTGAATGAAGCAATTGATAATTTAGTCAAACCAATTTTTAAAGTATTCATTTTGATGTATAAAAAAACAGCGTTTTTACCTTAAAAATCTATACACATATGTACATAATAATAAAAAATTCTTAACCTTGATTGATCCCAAAATTAAAAAAAAAAAAAAGTATAAGAAAAATTTGCTTGAAAGTCACCAATTCCAAGATCACCATTATCATACCGTAAAAAAAAATGTTACCATTAAAATGCCCTTGGACAGCTCCTTCTTTCAATAGATGCATTCAGCATTAAAGCCATATTAACTTTGTTAGCTCTAGAAAATTACTATTCATAAACAGTAGATTTTAATTGAATTTGCTTTTCTTAAAATCCGCATTTCTATTTGACCTTTTTGAAGACTCTTTGTTATACAATTTATAAACAAAAAGACATTTTATGGTTGTACGGCAAATTCCCAACAACCAAATGATATTAGAATGTAAAGCAAATAGTAGTTGATACATTGATAAATGCATACGCAAACATTAGAGTTGCACATTGTTGTTCACTTAGAAGAATTCCTTCAGTAGTTCAAGTTCAATTTGCTAAAGGAACTAATCGGTTGTTTAGTTCGTTCATTTAAACCATTCAGCTTGCTCTGGCTCACTTGGCTTATAAAATTGTTTAGTTCTTTCAATTTAATCATTTAGTTTGTTGTTGTGTTTCAATTTAATCATAGCAACAAAATAAGGAATTAAACTACAACAATCTGGTATGAAGTTCATTTGTTCAGTTTGGTGTTTAAATCAATTGAACTTATTCTGAAACGATACGATTCAACTCTAATTTATCTATGTGTGTGTGTGTTTGCACGGAACAAAAAGCTGACGCCAATTGTGAAGTGCATTTGACATATCAATGAGACATTGACAGGCACTCAATATTGCCAACATCTCGCTCTCCACGGTCTTTCGCTGACATTTTCTCCGCTTCTTCTTGTGGTTCACGATACGCTATGGCCTCCTGTTCGAACGGCAAACGAACTGAAATTGACGTTTAGTTTTTGATTATTGCGACCAAACGTGGCTCAAGCAACGGAATCAATCAAAGTCACAGTACGAATACGATGCACAATATTGAGTGCTGAAATGAGAGAGTGAGAGAGGACGATGAAGATGAAAATGAAAAGAAAGTGTGTGTATAGAGTCTAAATTTGTACAGCATTCGGCTATAAAAATGATTTAATCGGTTACTACATTTGGCAAGTGAAATTGGTTCGGATGGTCGAAATGGTCGCTATTGGGGCTGTTTTTAACCATTTGTTCAGCAGTTGCTCTTGTTGTTGTTGTTGTTGTTGGCCACAAATCAATAGACAATTTATAAACAACTTTCAAATGGTCACTCACACGTGCCAAACCCCCCCCCCCCCCCTTTATTACAGTCTTCACAATATGCAAACAAACAAGATACACCGGCAAACAAACACAGACTAGATAGATAGAAGACAGATCGACCCGACCAACCTGCCGTGTGCATTTGTTATTCATGAGCAGCTATCAACACCAAACAATTTCGGTCTATGTCTTTTGTTGTTGATAAAAACAACAACAACAACAACAAACAGCTAAAGAGGCACTCGTTGCTTGTCCATGTCCAAAGCTTGATTGTCCAATGGGTAGCCTAACGTTTCCGCTTGCCAAATGCAAACGGAAATGTCGCAAAAAATGGGACTAGTTCATTGCCTGAAAAGGGGTAAGGGAGGTAAGATGGTAAGAGGGGCAGTTGGAAATGACTGAGTTTTAGCCGAGTCTGCTGCAATTGCCAACTGCTTTTGTTATGAATGATGATGGAAAATCTGGCAGCAGCATTTCTCTCTCTCTCAGCAAACTGGGCCGCCAAATTCAAAACGAAAAAAAAAAACGGATGAAGAGGTTTTAAAGCGGGCAGGCAGAAAGGGGGGAGGTATGGGCAGCTGTACTATAACAAAAGGGTATCCAGCGTAGCGTCATAATGTGGTGATTCAATTCAGTTTGTGCAATGAGCAGCCGGGCAAAACTTTGAAAAATGGTAAGAAAAATGTGGAACGACCGTTTGCGAGAGTACGGACACGGACCTGGCCAAAGAAGTACATGATGATGATGAAGAAGCATAAGAAGAAGAAGAACTCTTCGCTACCACCGCCGTCCCACCCTCTATATTGGTATTGAAATGCAAATGGTCGTTGCCTGCCGAAATTAAATTATGTGGAAGTAATGATAACCTTTCTGCTAGTATGCGACCGAGATGCGGCGGCCAACGCAGATTCAATTGCCAAACAGTACAGTATGTACCCGCTAACCCCAATCCCCCCCTCCTCCACCATTGCCCCTCATGCCCCAATCGTTTCATCTTTAACTGGGCGACGCAACGCCCATTTTGGCAGCTGTCTTCTTTTGTTGTCGGTCGATCGGTGGGTTAAGAATTGGGGGCAGGCCGATTGGCAACTGCACTCACGGCAACTGCGGCACCGCTTCAAAATGCAAAATTAATTGGTAGGTGTGGCGTCAGCAGCAGCTAACAGTAATTAATTATCTGTTCTATAGACACTTGAGCCTCTTCCCTCATAAGTAAGTCAAAAAATGAAAAAATGTTTTAAGCCGTTTTTATAGCATACTTTTCAGCATAAAAGAAAAATTTCAAAAAGCCAATGCAAAAATTACAAATTTATGGCAGCTTTAATTTTAACAACAAAACAGCTTAGCACAAATTAAGTTCAATTTAATTAGATTTAGCAATATTTTTTTAAACTTAGATCTTTTCAATATTTAAGAAAAACATTTTAACTTATTGTTTAACACAAACGTATTACAATTTCACTTGTTATGGTTATCATAAGATTAAAAATTACAAACAAAAAAGGTTTTTTCACCGGGTTGAGCGACTGCTGTAAAGTGGTCAAAAGATAAAATATTCCATAGCATAAACGCGCCAGGCAAACCTAATTAAAGAGTGCATTTTGGACGTGTTTTGTCTTGTGCCCGAATCAAATGCAAATAGAAGACGCAATTGTTTTTGAATTTGGCTAGAAAACAAACGGAGCCAACGAGTTTTGTATTATTTATTGAGGCGGCGCGACAGATAACGAGGTGATTGAATTCAAATAGAGCAAGAGACGGGAACTGGAGTCGGAAAACAAACTGACGCTGGAGCAATAAGGCGCTGTAATCCGACTGCTTAAAAGAAGAACGCCGACAGATACAAGCTGTGTTTTCAGGCTGATGATTTGGTGGGGGGGTGGAGGATGGGTGGGTGGACTAGTAGTACCAGAGTCAGTGCTCGGATAGAGATAGATTAAGTGAAAGAGAAATCGAGAGAAGGGAGATAGATAGATGAATGGAGCAATGAGAGGAGAACTGGCCGCCAACAATTCACAAAATTGTTTTCGTGACTTAAATTTTTGCGTTGTAGAAAGGACGTGTTTGGAAAGCATATGATGTGATTTGCCATCAAATTGAGTTGTCGTCGTTGTCGTTCTTATACAGCTTTGCTGCATGGGGCAGAGGCAGGGGCAGGGGCAGGGGTAGGGATATGGACAATCCTGGACAAGGCAGCCCAAGCCTGGTCGACTTGCCTTGCCTTGTCTGTCTGTCTGTCTGTCTGTTTGTCAGAACAGCAGCTAGCAGAAATGCAATTAAATTTAGAAAAATATCAACAGCAGGCAGCTAGTTGGCAGAATAATAGTTTATAGCCATAATAATAGCAAAGTAGCTCTTGCAACGACCCAAAAACTATCTACACTCAAAAAAACTTAGAAGGTCATTTTAAAAAATTAATTCTATTGTTTACCAAAGAGTTTTTGGGAAAAATATGAAAGAAACTAATTTTAAAAAATAAAAAGTTCTTGCTTTTAACCAACAACTCCAAATTCTATGTTCGTTTCAAGAAATATATATTACAAAGGCCTTTTTACAATATTTAAGAAATCAATTTAATTAAAAGGAAGAATCAAATGTTAAAATATTTCAAATATTTCTAGAAAATTACATTCTTTGATTCTTTTTTTATAAGTGTATGGGCAGCACCGTATGGTTTGGGTATGTGCTTGGGTTGTGGGTACCGGCTAAGGGCTTGGTTGTAGTATGCGTAATAAGCAAGCAAAAGTGCTTTTGTTGTTGTTTAACTAAATACAAGCTCAGGCTAGGACGTTTAAATAGTTTTATGTCTTTATACTATATGCTATTCCCCACTGTTACTGTTGTTTCCATTAGTATTGTTGTTGAATAGCTCTGGTAGCGCTCATGCCTATGGTTTACTTAAGTTTAGTTAGGCATACGACAAGTAGGCCGAGGCCACGACACCAAGAGGCAACAATGTTACAGCACTATGAAACTGTGAAACGAAAGCTGTGAAAAGTCTTAAGCAAATGGTGTATATGCGTGTACGTCTGTGTATGTGTGTGTGTGTGTGCTTCAAGATACATTTGGTACAACAACTAAATTACTCTAAGCAAATATTTGTTTTGCATCTATGCGTATACATCATACTACTACTACTTCTACTACTACTACAAACATAGAAATTCTTGTGTGTATCTTTTGGGCAACAATTGAAACCAAGACAAAACAATACAAAAACTCACAAAACAATTGCCAAGGCACTACAATATGTCCTTTACTTTTGGGTTCACAGCAGATGCATATGGCTTATAGAGCAGCATTTACACATACATAAATACATATATACGTACATAGGTATATGTTTATTCAAAGGCGTTATGAAAACAAAAACCAGTTTATGTGCGCAGAATTTAATGCATTTAAAACCTAATTAAACTTCTCAATGTTTAAGTGCTACGCGTCCGGTATGTTAATTATTAATATTTAATATTATAATATAATTATTTAATTTTCATATATTTCTTCATCAACATATCTTAAATGCCTGGCTTTCAAGTGCAAACACATTATTTAGCCTAGACACTTTTCATCTCTAATCTCCTTATAATTCCCAAGTGCATATTCGGCCAGCCTTTCCTTTATACTTTTGGCACTATAACAAAAGCTACTATTCTTCTCAGGATTAATAACAAAAGTTTTCCTAATATCCCGGCATGAGCTCAATATATTTTTTCTCTATTATAATATGTTTCATAAGAGTATTTAATGTTAAATCTAAAAACAAATAAGAATTTATCTCTCATATATTATAATACTTATAAGAGTATTTAATGTTCATGCACATAAAGAAACTCTTGATTTTATAATCCGTTTTAGTTTCGAACTAATTGCTAAAACGATTAAGCAGCTGTGACGATGACTACTTATACTCATCATAATCATAATTATCATCATCATCATCATCATTATAGTATATTATATATAAGCATACTCGTCTTTAGGCAGCAAACGACCCACAAGTTCAAAACAAAAGCCACAAAACGATATTGGAGCTGACCCAAAAATACGGCACCGAACCGATGAAAAGTTGATGACAGATTTCACCGAGCATTAAATGGAATATGCTCTAAAAAAATTAATTATCTATTTTTGGAGACAGCAAAGTAGCGCACACATTTAAATAACTCATAACAAACAAAAACACACACATACACGCACACACACACAAACACACGTATAAACAATCCTATGAAAATCTAGCAAAAACAAACACTAAAAATGGATTTCCATTTAAGGCGGCATGTTGAGCACATTGTTTTTATTAAGTGTCGCATGATATACTTATGTGTGTTAGTCTCTCCCTCTCTCTCTCTCTCTTTCTGTGTGTGTGCGAGGAAGGAAAGGATGTCTGTGTGTGCCAATTCATACACATAAACACTTCAAATGGCAACATGGCGTGCAACTAATCCACTGCCCAAAAAATATGTTACAAGTGGGCATAAGCAGCGATGACGGACCGACGCGTCGGTTAAGGGAGTTCAGTGGGGTTGACGGTGGATCAAGAGGTCCAGCAGATGACCATCAGCCTGCACAGTGGCTAAAAATGTATGAAATATAACATATTCTTTGAATTTGTATCTAAAGCTTTAGTTGCAGTAAGTGAGAAAATATTTAACTTAATATCCGATTGAGTACCAAGTATTTCTTAAAAAAAAATAAATAAATGGTAAGATATTGTTTCACATACACAAATGACAGAATATATAAGGCTTGTTGTACGTTTCCAGCATCTACAAAATAACTTTTGCTTAAAAATATCTTCAGCTCCTGGATTGGCGTTACATAACCAATACATCAAGTATAATAAAAACATACAAAATATGCTTTTCAACAGGTATACGGCCCACTGTTCACTGGCGCAGTGGGTCAGAAAAAAAAACACATATCATCATCATAAAAACGTGTGACAAAGGCAAAAATACAATTACACTGAGAGCTAAAAAATATCAGATACTTAAACCTCCAAAACCAAAATTTGCTTCATGACCTTTTAAAATTATGAAACTAACTAAAAATAATTTTAAAAAAATATTTGCATATAGTAAAATGCTCTTAAAAATTCTTCAAGTGCACAAAATATTGCTCTCCAAAGTCGTTTCCAAGAGAGTGAGAAGAGAGTGGGATAGATAATGGGAGTGGGGAAGTGTGGGAGACGAGGTTATATAATGCGCGCTAAATACATAGTTTGAAAGTAGTTGTAAAACCCTTTCATCGAAAGCAACTGCTGCCCGGTCCAGAACTAGGACCAGGACCAGGACGCCTCCTTCTTCCGCTCTACACCCTCCCCCTCCCCCTCCCCATTCCACCATCCGCCCAGCTCATTCACACTTTGTTCTTTCGTTCGCTTACCCGAGCAGACGAAAAACCCATGGGAACTCGACTCGTCGTGGCTTTAACAGGATCAAAAATGGCGGGGGGAGGGGCTGCAGCCGGCTGGGGTGCGGAGGTTTAGCTGTCATTTTGGGTTTTTGTTTTATTTGTGATGATATTCGTATGACCTTTTTTGGCATATTTGCAGTAACATTTTGTCAGTGACTAAAACTGCCATTCCAGATCCATTTCGTCAGCAGCAGCCACAGCAGCAGCAACAGTAAGAAAAAGAGTAAGAAGGGTGTGGTGGGGGGGAATTAGGGTAGTATTCATTTGGCTGCTCTGTCTCTGCTCTAGCGCTGATAAATAAAAGGCAACTTGAGTCCACATGGACAGACTGCGTTCGCTCTACACAACACACACACACACACACACAGACGCTTCCTCTATATTCTCCACTAAATTGCTGCATGCGTGTCTGTGTGTGGCTGTCGAAATGAATGTTGCAACTAAATGAATAAATGGAAATTAGTATAAAAAGCCTTTTGATGCTCATCAAGTACAAACAGAAACATACGTGTTTATATTTGTTTGTATCAACATACATACATATATATATATACAAACATAACATATAAATATATAAATGTACTTGTGTACAATGTTGTTTTACGTTTGACAACAATACGTGTACGATTAAACTTTTCTTTAGGTTAGAAGAATAATTCTTTGATTTGCTATTTCATGATATTTCTATTAAAGTCAACATTGTGCCACAATATGTAACTTGTTTTTTATTTATTATTATTTAAACTATCAACGAAAAGTGTTTATTTACTCAAATGTCAAACTTGACAAAACGAATTCGAGATTACACAAATTATAGCAAGATAAGTTTCATATAATTGTTACATAAATTACATATGTATAAAGTGTTGTATTTTTGCATTTTTAGTTTACAGTTAAAGAGCTCTCCGACTCTCTCCAGATCCATTTACCAACACTCTCCCTCTCTGTCTTACGTATAATTCAGAACAAGTGCAGGGAATCATGAGAGCGGGGGTGACGCATTGAAGCGAACGCATATCTATCATTAATATCGCTGCAGTCAGCTGCTGTTGTGCTTCCAAAAGAGCTGTTGCAAAAAAAATATATACTGCACTTGCTTGCATATACGATATATATGTAGGTATGTAAGCGCTATGAATGCCAATACAAAAATACACACATGTGCACATTGTGTGTGGCTGTGTGTGTGTGTGTGTGTGTGTGTGTGTGTGGCCTTCTCTCTAGCTCACGGAGAAGGGCAGCAGCAGGAGCAACAACAACTGACTGCTGAACTACTGCAAACTGCAATTAATCATTTTTCTATCATTTTCAGATTTTTTATACATACAAACAGCCGGTGCCACTGCGTTGGTGTGTGTGTGTGTGTGTGTGTTTGTATGTATAGTGCATAAGTATATTATACGAACATATATACAAATATGTATGCATGTGACTGGTAAGCTGTGATTTTTTCACAATTGCCTCTTCTTCCTATTTTTTTTTTTTTTTTTGGTTGTTGCTTGCGTTCAAAAATGAGTTTCTAGCCTGTATGGATTTAACAGCCAACGTGAAAAAAAGAATAGAATACAGCTCAATATAATTTCAAACAAGAAAAAAAAACTGCACCAGCCATTTAAAAGAAAGTGCTTGGATAACTTAACTTTCACTCATAAAGAAGGAACAAAAAGAACATAATGTTTATTGATAGAGTTTTTACTATTGATTGAAATAAGACTTACTTAAAAAAAAGTAATCTTAAGATTAAAGAAAATAATACTGAGTCAAGTAAAACTCGACTCAAATTGAGATCGTCAGCAGTTTTATTTTTAACAACTGATAAAACTTAAAATGTGTGATTTTATGTACAAAATACTATGTTTTTTCGCTCTATGTATGACTTACACCCATCTTCCCTGTAAGTAGAACTCTCCAAACTAAAGCCTTTCATGCGAACTTTCTAAAGTATGTGTTTCGAACAGGAGTATATATATATAGGTCAGGTATGCGAACTTTCTAAAGTATGTGTTTCGAACAGGACAAAGATATCTAGTTAAAGCTGTGATATAACCAATGCAACAGTATAGTACTGTGCTCAATGGATCAATAAATGCACGGCCTACGAAATAACTACACATGTCTACATACACACAAAAAAATACATACATACATAGATCTTTTCACTGTTGACCGCCTTAAATTACATCCTTTGCAGAGCAAAACGATTTCTAATGGCGCCTCCACTTAGATTAGGTCAATTGGTATGTGCTGTAAGCGCTCGATGCGATGTGCCAAGGCAAAAAATCTTTCATTTTACATACTGTATGTATGTATGTATGCATGTACGTATGTGTGGAAAAAGACATAGCAAACATATCTGGTTGGAAAGCCAAAGGCGAAAACTTTTTGATGGTCATTGATGTTGATACGTCCGGCGTTGAACTCTTAGGTAAAACGGCAAATTGTCGGGGCTAGAAGAGTTCTATGGGGATGTGGGGGTGGTCTAAAGAGAGATGGGGGATGGGAGATGGGAGAGTTAGGAACTGTGGCTACCCACTACCGGCAAGCAAAACTGCTAACAAGCTGGCAGCGAGCAACGGTGACAGCCCCATGGGACATTTGGTCGGCTCGGTTAGGTTTAAGTGTTTTATGAACTTGTTTCAATGAAGTCGTACAAAGTGCGTGCGTGTGCGTGCACAATATGTATATGTGTTCAAACATACATACATACATATTTGCTGTTGTTGCAGGTGACATGTGGCAACAGAAGCCATGTGTCTACGCTTAACCTGACCTGGCCGTGGTCTAACTCGACCCGTCTGTGTCTGAGGCATTGAAGCTTTTAATTTGATTTTCGTTCAAGTGCGGTTTACGTTCGTACCTTTCCTTAGTTCTTCTCTTACTGTTTGTATGTACATATGAATGCATGTACACATGTACTACATATGCGTATGCATATACATACATACATGTAAGTTGTGAACTCAATTTAGCTTTGTTGCTTGCATCGAACTTGAGCTGATGCTTCTGATGCGATCTAATGAGCGAGGAGCAGCAGCACACATCTTAATTAAAGCTAGACCCACAAAAAAAAAAATAATAATAAAAAAAACCAAAAACTTGTGTCCTCGATTCGAATATGCTCTGCATACCTTACGAGTTGAACAAGTTCTAGCTTAACACCGCATAAGGAAAGTTTTTCAAAATTGTTTCACAAATCTCCTGTATGGAATCTTTATCCAAGGGCATTTAAGACTGTGAACAGATTAACACAACTGAATTTGTCAAATACTTAGTGTAAAGTGTGGCTTTAATACAAATAACATTTTGCATTGCATTAGAAGAAATTATTTAAAAAATCGAAGTACAGTAATACCCCGTTTGACGCGGGGGATGCGTTCCATCAAAGTAGAGCGAAATGCGAAACAGCGCTAAACTTTAAATCTTTAGGTTAGGGGAAGATGGATCGAAAATGGGTTGGATATGAAATTAAATAATTATATATTTTTTTTATTAAAAATAAAACCAAACATTTATTTCATAGTCCGCCCACCCATACCACCACCAGTCACCAAATTTGGAAGGATGATAGCTGGTAACGATTCCCAAAAATCTGCATAAAAATTTTTGATGCCACGCCCACCCATACCGCCCCCAGCCCCACACACCTTAGGGTGGGTGTTATTCATAGACAATGGCAGCTACCTGACCGGGCCTCACCGGTTTTGGAGTACGCAAGCCCCCATCCTTTAGTTTTTTTAAGCTAACAGTTTCAATTTTCCTTTAACTTTTAGCTAACATTGATTTAAGTATTAACCTCGCGACTTTTGCAGTCAAACTCATTGTTATAACTATTTTCATTGTACTTTAATGGAACTGCTTATTTGCGCTAATTCAGCATACTCAATTCTATATCAATGCGATAAATGTAAAATTCAGTCAAGCGTTAAAGTGGATAACAAAACAAACAAATATATGCATGTAGTATGTATGTTCTATCAGAACTCACAAGAAACTTCTCAAATTGACGGCCATTTGCAAAGTGGTCGCACATGTCGCTGTAAGGCAAGGTGTCGCCCATCTAGCGGCGTCGAGAGCGTTTGCCGAATTTGAAAGCGTCAACCAGCAGCACAACAGATGGTGCCAGAGCCCGCATCGTTGGCTTGTTGCCGTATCATACTTGCGCTACTCAATCGGATTCAATCGAAAAACAAAAAAAATCATCCAAACACGGAAGGAGGCATGTGAAAGGCAAGAATGTGCTTGTGAAGAAGGACAAACTAGGAGATATAGCTTGTACAAAGGTTGATTAAAAATATTAAAAAATATATATACATATGTACATATATATCAGTGGCAAAAAGTACTTTGACTACCATCGTTCAATACAGGCGATCTTCTATAAAACAAACTTCCGCATAACAAAGTTTTCCATATAACTTATTTATTTCCAGCACCCTGCAATTCCGTTCACTGAAAAACCCATTCTTTACTACGAATTGTCTCTACAGCTAAGTTTTAATTTGACCTTTATAATAATGAGCTTTAGCTTTATACTGTCTGCATGCTGCGCTTATAGTGACAGTTGCGAGCAAGGCCAGCAACATTGTTGCGAACGCAGCTAGAATGTTGAGGGCAAAAGCTTCGCAACATGTTAGCTTATGCTTTTCACAAACCTAACAACACCAGATGTTTTTATTGCCAAATAGGATTGCGATAAGAAGGTAAAACACGAAAAACAAAAAAATTTAAAATCTCTGCAGCGACCATTACAAGTAAGTACAAATTATTTCAAAGATTTTTTTGTTTTAAAAACAATAATTAGTAATGGAGATACCTAATATAAAATGTTAGAATTTAATAAAAATGGTTTAAATACCCTTCGCACCAATCTTAAAAAAAAACTCAGTAACTTGACATATTTTATTTATTTTGCGCTGGAAATGCTTATATGTATTTTCATATGTGTGTGTGCATGTGCCACATACTATGTGGCATGTGTTGCATGTTGTTATGCGCTTCCATCTTTGCAATGTGCCGCTGACGTTGCGCAATCAGTCAGTATCCAAGGATTGGGCGGCAGTCATCTGCCATGCAGAGCTGCATCGTCCAGTAGCCTTGGCAGTTCCAAAGAGTCGCGTGATTCAGGCGTGTTACTCTCACCGGGAATGGAGACCAAGTTACGCATCGAGCCGGCCAAAATGATGACGGCTCAAAAATTACAACTACGAGATGGAGTGCATGTCGCGATTGATGTTGCAACATTGCACCTGCATTAACTTCTATATGCCACGCATAAACCGCAGTGGCCAGGACACCATCTGCAGCATACGTGAATCGCGGTGTGTGGATAGTGTGCGTCATCATACCATTGCTAGCTATGCGGTGGAAATCTTCTTGGATAACTGCTTGCCCAGTTGTTTTGAATTCACCTTCAATGCCATTGCATCTTCGGCTTAAATCTCGCCAAGCCACATACTGGGCAAAATCATAGTCGGGAATATGTGGAACGCTACATTGCCGTTGTCTAACTGTACGACAGGGAGCATACATTCCGGGCCAGCAAACAGGCCGAGTTCATCGGCATATCGGACTTTCTATATGCGTACCAAAACAAAACAACAAAAAAAAAAAGCAAACGAAAACTTTGCAGTCGGACGAAACCGACTGCGAAATACTCTGATACCAGTAATACAACTTGTGGCTATTTATTAGTTTGCAAAGCGAGGGGGGAAAGGGACATTTTTGATGCATATCTTTGAAGGAACTCACCAGCCATAGGCATTTTCGTTTTAGAAAGGCGGCAAGGCTGGATTGGGCGTGGCCTTTAAATTTTAAATGCAGATCTTTTTAAAACGTCATCAGATATCATCCTTCCAAGTTTGGTGGAAGATATACGCATTGTCGTTTCCAAAAGTCGAAGGCTGGTGGCGGCAGGGGTAGCCGAGGCATCGAAACTTTCGATGCTTATCTTAAAAGAAAAATGCCAGCTAGCATTCCACCAAATTTGGTGACTCTAGCTTTTAAAATGCAGGAAGTATGTGTGTTTAATGGATTTGCACCCCAAGGTGTATCGACTTGTTATCGACTTCCCAGTCTCCCGGTGAGCGTAGTGCCCCAATCTTAAAACTTTATCCAAGAAACATATGTTCAAAGATATTTGCAAAGTTTCAAGTCTTGCACAAAACCAATATACTTTTCACCTTCGGTATCAGAGTATAAACAAACACAGCTAACGTTGGTGGTTTAATGGGCTTGTTCATGGGATTCAGGTTGCTGTCGATAGCCGAATGTGTAAACTTTGCCTAATACGGACTTGTCGCATCTGCGCACAGTTTTGCAAACGGCGACCCTCGTCGAACTAAGAGCTGGCTAAGGCTACAGTGGCTGCCACAACATAAACTGGCTTGGCTCCAGTTCCAAATAAAAAAGCAAAAGTATATGTTGTGAGTACAGTAAACGCACAGGAGCAGTGTCAACGGAAACGGCAGCAACAGCATCATTTGGGGCATCTTTTACGCATTTCAACCGGCAGTTGGTTTAACCGTCAGTTGGAGGGAACTGGGATTGCAACATAGTTCGGCATAATGGTAGAAGTAACAAAAAGAATATAAAGCTATTACTTTATGATATATTTTTCATATTTATTATTAGTATATTCTATATAATGTCCCAGTATTTGGTAACTATATCATTTTGCGGTAAAGCAACATTTGTCGGACGCTCGTAGCCCATTGCAAATTGCTTCATCTGTTTTTTTACTTCATCGTCGAAGATCTGTAAAGGTATAAAATGGTATTTAAAATTAGAATTATTGTCAAATTGTTTAGAAAAATATCTTACATTTGAAAGACTTTGTCTTAAAATCTATGAGGTTTAATACAGGGATCGTTATAATACATAATAAAAACAAGTAAGAAGGCTCTTGTCGGGACAGCCCGACTAGAAGATACCCTGAACCCAGTTGCAAAAAATAAATTAAATTTATATAAGACTTTGGTATACTGACTTAACTTCAATCGATTAAATTCGATATCTCCGGTGTTTCTTAACCGATTTGGACGAAATTTTCAGAAAAGTTCTATCGTTGCCCATTATTTTAACCCCCATTGTTACATTTTCCAAATTCGATCTTTTTTGTTAATCGATTACATGTGTATATCGGAAACCAGAATAGAATCGATAATTTGAAACAAACTTATTCTGCTTATGGTATAGGAGAACTTATATTAAAAATCTGAAGTTTCTAAATCTTGTAGTCTCTGAGATCGACGCATTCATACAGACGGATGGACAGAGGGACATGGCTATATCGACTAGGCTGTTGATGCTGATCAAGAATATAGATTTTGGGGTCGGAGATGCTTCCTTCTGCCTGTTACATACTTTTGCACAAAACCATTAAACCCTTTTTATGGGTTCAGGTATATAAATATTGCTGTGTTTTATATTTTTTATATTTTAGTGTGCTTAAATAGTCAGAACTTTGGTTTGTACTTACGTCACATTCCTTCATTTCCAGCAGTGGTGCTAGATCAAATTCCATTATGGGCAAACTCTTGGATACGAAATGAGCTGCAGTGGAAATTTCAGGCACTGCATGCTTTTGCAATAATGACATCTCCCAGAGGGAGCTGTTTATGGCGCCAGATTTGACCGGATCCAGTTCTTGTTCATCATAGGAATCCGAAATATCCTCAGCTACAAACACAATAAATTATAAATAAAAACGCTAACGCATTGCACACACACACATTGCTTACCACTTGCGGCGGCTGTTGCGTAAATGAGACGTTGCAAGCCCGTGTGACGCAGCAATAGGTTGCATATGAAGCGTATCATAATGATTGCATCTTCTGTGGGACTCTTTAGAGCGAGCCTAGCCAATCGCTTGACAAATGCAGCCACCAGATTTTCCGGCAAATGTGTCGATGTCAAAAATATGTCGGCCAAATAAAAGAGACGTGCCTTGTACTTGTTATAGAACATTTGAGGATAAAACATGTTATACAACTTCTGATAAACATCTGGGTACGTAATATTTTGTTTTTGCATCAGTGTAAATATTCCTTGCAATGCCAGCAAAGCGATGGGTCCATCTGCAACAGGAAATAAACAATTTGTTTTTTACATTGCTCGGAATATGCGATAATGCGTAGAGTCTGTAAATCTTTCTCTTACCGAACTGATGTAGTGAATCCATCAGGAAATCTGTCAATAAAATGGGATCCTCCAGGTGCGGCATTATTCGTTCCAAGAGCACAACAAGCACCTGACGATGCACCTTCTCATCCAGACCGCTGCATTTGCCAATGATGTCTATCCAAACTGTATTTAAATTTTGGCGCGTCTGCTCGTAATCAAAGTCTGAGCATTCTTGGCTCTTTTTGGCTTTTTTAAACCAATACTTTTGATCATTTATAACCTTCTTGCTCATGTCAAGTGCATTGACGATAGACAAGTAGTTAAGTGCTGCATTTGGTGAATCAACAAAACTGACCGGCGCCAATTCCTTTAACAGTTCAAAAGTTAGCTGCAGTATGTCCAGGGAACGCGCACATTTCTCAAACTCTTCTATGGCCGCTGGCGGCGTTGTGTTTGAGTTGATAATGGCCTCCAGTATGCTGCTTAGGCGATCATTGGGCGTATAATTGACCCTCACAGACTTTTCGATTGATATAAGATGTAAGCAAACATTAAGCGAACGGGATGATTCATTCTTGGATGTACTACCTAAATAAGATAGCAATTTGGACCAGGCGTCATTATAATGTGTTAACCATTTGTTATCAAGATGTTTGTTTGTCGACTTTTGATTTGCTTTTGATTTGGCTTTGGCTTTCACCGCTTCCTCTTCAAATCCATAGATTAAATTGCGCTTGACCAGATTTGCGTACATCACGGAAATCACGTGTATCTCGTCGGTTTTGAGGACATCCGGTTTTGCCTAAAATAAATCATTTATACATCTTCATTTGTATTTAAAATGAGATATTTAAAAGACTTACCAATTCGTCAACAATAGCCTGAAGCCCTTTTGGATCGACGTTGTCGTCATTTAAAAATGCATTTACTTTCCGATGCAGCATTGGTGACACAGTGTTACGCTTTGCATGTTCATCATCCTCCTGTGGATTTGCTAATTTTCGTTTCATATTGCTCCCCTATTATATATTGTGGTATTGTCCACAAAAATGTTGATCTGTTAAAATAAAACGTGCGGCGTTAAGTGTGGTGCTGCCAACCGGTTAAATAGTGTGTCACGCGTTTTTCCAAAATTAGTATATTATTGCAAATAGTGTTCTTCAGCACATGTGTGCTGATGTTTAAATACCTGAATAAAACAAAATAAAACATAAGTTAAATAAGCATTATTAAATGAATGTTAGCACAGAGTTTAAGCCTGTGCTTACACGCGCTGCGCTTGCACTAAATAAAACAGAAGGCTGCTCTGAATTTACGGCTCTGGTATTTCAAGAGCCCCAAGGTAAAACAAGCACAGCTGAGGATGCATCAGCAACAAGCGAAGCAACAGACAACAAAATGTTGTCAAGCGTTGAAAACGAATTTGACATGAAGAAGGCGCGCAATGAAGTGCTTAACTTTGCCATGCAAAATCAACGGATCATTAAAAACAAACGCAAAATGGAAATACTCCAGCTGATTAAACTTGGCGCCAAGCCCCCTAAAAAGGCCTACAAAAACTATAAGGATTTGAAAGAGGAACGCAAGCGCCTGAATGATATTCGCGAGGAGCGCAAGAAATTTCATCAACTGGGCAAGAATCAAACGGGCGCAGCGAGCGTTAAGTGCAACAAGAGTAAAACGCAACGGGATCGCACGCAGAAGAAGCGTGCGCCCGTTGCTAACATAGGTCAACATTATGGCAAGACGCAGACTACATTTAAAAAGCGAAATAAAAATTAATTATTATTAAACTGGTCGTGTTTAAATGGTGTAAATAATTTACTTTTTGTCCATGGGAATGTAGATGATTACTTGTATTAGGGATGGGCGTTATGACAGCCATGTATACATAACTGTTGATTTTGATATATTTTAAATCAATGGCAGCCCTACAATCTACTTGGCGCTGCCAATCTTTTACAAATCATCTGTTGTTGTTCTTTTGCACTTGATATTTGTTCAGTCGTGCGATTACGTGAATTCTGTTTGAAGTAACATTTGTTTATAGAATTGGCAACCAAAATGATTGCAGCCCCACGCGCCGCCGCTAAGCAGCTACTACGACGTGCTTACAGCCAAGCACAAAAGGGCGCAGGTGCTATAAAACCAGCAGCCAGCGGCAAAGCCACCGCCAGCAACGTAACGGGCCTAAGCAGCGCCTGTGTGAAGGCAACATCAACACCAGTTGGCCCTGGAGCCTCACCAACAAGCGGTTACAAAGTACCTGAGTATTTCAGCTTCAATCGGTTCAGTTTTGCTGAGGCTGAGGTAGAAATGGCCCAGTTCCGTTGCCCACAGCCTTCGGCGTTGAAGAAGTAGTTTGATAATTTAATTACACGCAGCCAGCCATAAAGAGAAATGTTATTAATAAAATATACATATGTACATACATATTAAATAAATGATGATACCAAAATACAAACATTTGTACACACAAGAATAGAACAAAACACAACATACAAGCATACATACATATGTACATACATTTAAGTACATTAACATATATATGCATACATATATATACATACTTACATTCATGTGCAAATAACACATACATTTGTGTGCATAGGACATGCTATACAGGCATGACAACTTGCTTACCAGAGTTGGCAGCACGACAACTTGCTGCACAAGTTAGCAGCGCTATTTTCACCACTTTTTCTAGTCGCTCTCTCTTTTCACTTCTTTTTCTCTTCACAATTTCATGGCGAGTGGCAGTGCTGTGGTGTTCTGGGTAATCGACATCGAAAATTATGAGCGCGGGAAGTGATATTACCAGTTTCACAACCAATATATCATAGCAAAAGCATATCCAAGTAAAAACTAATTTTTTTATTGCGTTTGTGTTTCAATTATTTGTGTCAAGTAGGTAAAAGAAAAGATTAAAACAAACTAAACGATTAGTTGCAAGGGCCTTGCAAGGCGCAAGCCACGGGGTAGCAGCTCTGTTTGTGCGTGTATGTGTGGTACAGTTGGGTAGAAAAACATTGCTGGCCTGGCAGCGCCGCACAAGTTGATGAGTTCCATAGCAAAAGTAAATGCAAGGCAAGCGAACGCAAGAAATCTAAATAACAACAGCATGGTTGCAGTTTGTGTTTGCTTACTACTTTCGAGTACAACAGGCATATTAATTAAACAAATTACAAGGCAATGCAAAGATATAAGAATGGCGTTGCCAATTTGCTGATATTCACTAACAGGGACGTATCGTCGAACGCAATCGAAAGCAGTGCAGTGAAAGTGTGCAAAACATAAATCACAAAAGACGTTTATGAAAAGAAAAACTGAAAAATGTAAAATGTAAGTGCAAAACAGTGTTATATACATAAACGCTTAAAACAAAATACATAATTTAAGAGACAATTGAACATATGCATCAATTTCTGTACATATATAAGTAGTTATATATTAACATTAGATATATGTATGCGTATGTACATACAACTGGCGCGCAAAAATCAACGTAGTTGCTAATAGAGCACCAAAAATGACGAAAATGGGCGCCAGAGTTGTCGCTCAATCAGAATAGGGAGGAGCAAGCGACGCGTTGTATCTTCACGAAATTAACACGAATTTTAAATATATTCTAAAAGTAAAATCAATTGGACTAATGAATTTGATAGTTACCTAAAATATGTAAATACTAATTTTATATGAATTTGAAAATACCATTTTAATTAAATAATATGTAATACATATTTGTTTATGCATTGACAAAGCATCTAGACGCTCATCTCTGATTTTCACGCCTGTGTTGCCACTACGCTATATTTTTAGTTTTGTTTTGTTTTGGATTCGTGTGACTACATATGTTAATAATATTATCCACTAATTTTAGTGACTTATGAAAGATGCGAGCTGGAAAAAAACAAGAAGCTGAGAAAGGAAAGACTCGATCGTGCATAGTATACGTCAAAAATTTAAAGGAATCAACGACCACCGAAATAATTAACGCAGCGGCAGCTGGTAAACTTACAAAATCAGCGCGAAACCCTGTTGCCAAAATTGCGTCCACTAGGCGAACCCAAACCGAAAAAGAGCGTGAGCGTGAGCTGGAGTGTGTGACACCACGAACGACGCGTCTCTCACGCCGCGCCACAACTATTGCTGCAGAACTCAACGCTGTCGCATCCACTCCAATAGCGACGCGCACTCGTAACGCAAAAGTTGACTCCACACCTGCAACTGCAACTGCACCACCAAAAACAGCAGCAAAAACCACAACAACACATCAGCGGCGCAACACAGCAGTTATCGTACCCGAAACAATAACGAGCACTCCGCTCAGTAAGCGACGCGAAACGACACGACAGGACAATATCAAAAGTGAACCTACGATAAAGTCCAAGATGTACAAACAAGTTAAGGCAGCGGCGCATACAGCAGTGGCTGCCACGCCGCCACCAACGATTGCCGCAAGTCGTTCGCGTCGTTCGATCAAACCGAATCCGAAATACGCTAGCGAAGATATGGTAACTCCAAAGTATGTAGCTGCACTATCACAAGAGAGCTCCAATAAACGGATGGTCAAACATTTGTTCGCTGATGATGATGAGGACGACGAGGATGAGGATATGCGGGATCTGATCGAGGAGGATAACGATGATGAGCTTAACGATGCGGCATTCAATCCGCAGCTGCACAAATCCGACGACGATGATGATATTAGCGAGAATGAGTTTGAGCAGCGGCTGTTACGTGAAAAGGTGCCGCCAAAACGCGGACGTGGACGTCCTCCAAAATCGGCCAGTGCTGCTTTAAGCAATACATCACCGCAGGCCAGAGCCGCAACCACTGGAAACACTCAAGCCGGACGTAGCAACGCCACCACCAGCCAATCGTCGGGTCGTACCGGTGTTTCAAATTTGCAACAGATGCGACGCAATATGAATATGGCAACTAGCCTGGCTCGCTCACACATGAAGGTCTTGCCAACGCCGGGCAACAAGCGCAAGCTTGATGATAGCACCGAAACGCCGATTGCGCGCAAACGCATGGCCACAGAAACATCCAGCGTTGGCCGCTCTAATGCGACGAGTATCAATGGCGGCGGCACATCAACCGTAGCCAAAACAACAAACATTGGTTTGAGCAAGGCAAAGGTGGGCAACACCAACAATAATAATAATAATAATAACAGTGGATTGCGGACGCAGCAAACACCAATCGCCAAAACATCCCAATATAAACAACAGTGGACTACATTGCGTACACGTTCTCCAGATGCTGTGAATCGATCGCCTGCTGCCTCGAACAATGCCCATAAAATGCAAAAGGCCCAAACAGTTGCTCAAACAACTGAAACTGACGATGTGCCCACATTTACAATTGTAAATATTGAGGATATTATAAATCAAGACGATGTGCTCATTTCGCGCTCCTCCCCCAATACCAAGAATCATAAAACGGCAACATTGGCTGCACGCAATAACAACAACACCAACAACAATAATAACAATAATACCAATAGCAATACCAACAGTAGCTCACGCAAAAATCAATCCCAGCAGCAATCCTCTCTCACAACAGCAATAACCAGCAGCAATAGCCGAAACAACAGCAGCAGCAACAACAATTTACCAACAAATCGAAGGACAAAAGCAATCGTAACAACAGCTAACGTAGCATCATCATCATCCACAACAAAAACAACAACAACAACATCATCAGCTTCGTTGTCAAAGTCTACAACAAAGCAACAGTTGGTGGTTAATCATCGTACCAAGCAGATGTCGCTGGTCGCCGCTGTGGGTCAAGCAAAGCCAAGGCCGCGCATCCTAAATGCTGAAATGGGCAAGAAAATGCCAGCGATGACAAAACCACTTATGAGCATGGGCAAGGAGCTCTGTCCGACGACTGATGGCGGTGATACCGAAGATGACGATATTAATATCGAGCTGGCCGAGGTTGATGCTGAGGTTGATGCCGATGCCGATGCTGATGCTGATGCCGATGACATTAACATATCACCACCACCACCAACATCAAAACAAACATCACCACAAAAAACAGCAAGCACAACACAGACAAGAATTGTGCGTCGTGTACAAAACACAAAACAGGTTCCAAATCGAAGGAATGTCCTATCGACCGCCACCACGGTGAATGCCAGTAGTAACAATCAAAGGCAACAGCAGCAACAACAGCAGCAGCGACAACAGCAAACACAAAAGGACTCAAGCTCGGATCGCAAGCTGACCAAATTGTTAGGCGATGGCAGTGATGATGATGTGTTTAAGAAGCCAGCAAGTTTGTCCAGCACAATGTCGACGCAACAGCGTGGCTACAAGGAGAATGCTGCCAAGGATGCAACATCATCGCCGTCGTCGTCATCGTTGATATCATCGTCAACACCGGCAGCTGAGCAGCCTGCAACTGAGTCCAAGCATGCAAAATACTTTCCACCGGAGACAACCACTTACTGTAAAGAGGATGGACGCATTGTAAAGAAGATCACATGCTATGAGACCTGGCATGTGATTGGCGCGCCCAAAGAGTCACCGCGTAGATCAGTGCAGCAATCTGCCGTCCTCGAACTGCCGTTAGTCAAGCTGGCCAATGTTGCAGCACGCATCAAGATGCCTTCCGCAAAATGGACAACAAAGGTAACCTTGTACAAGTTACCGCAATCCCAGATGCAGCGACAAACAATGACAATATTTACCGGCGATCTTAAGAGCTACAACATACCCGAAGAGGAGCGACACAAATATCAGCCATCATGCGTTCTCTTCCGACGAACCGTCAGCGATCGCACCAAGTGCCGTGTGCCCTTTGATCGTGCCATCATTTTCAAAAACAAATGCTTCTACACGAACATTGAGGGCAAGCATGTGAACCTTTTAGGTGCACCCGAGGTGATTAGCACGGTTAAAGAAGTGGAGATGCTGATTGATATTGTTGATATGCTGTCACTGTCGAGCGATCTCGTTGAAATTGTCTCATCCTAGTAAGCAAGCATGTTACAAAAATGCTTTACATGGGTGTAAGTGTGTAAGGGGGCGGGGCCAAAAGGAGTGGGAATTCATACATACATATATGTTTGTAAAGATCTAAGGATTATACATATTGTGTGTACATACGTAAATTATGTAATTTATACATAATACGTGCATGCCTATGTTAATCCGGACACACACACACACTTTGCAATCACATACACATGCATATAAATGTATATTTATATGTGAATTTGTAATTATACACCATATATATTTGTATTTAATAAACTTTCTTTTTTTTATTCGATTTAAATTAGTTGTAATAGTTACTTTAGCGTAATAGTTACCTTTAGCTGTTCGTTATATCTACATTTATACAATTTAAAAAAAAATCAAATAATTATAACAAAAAACCAACACAAAATTAAAAAGATGAAAAAAGAAACATTAGAGTTTTGCAAACTTCACCAAACCCAAATTACGGGCCCAAATCCCGCACCTTTATTTTATATAAATTTATAAATAAACATATATTAAAAAAAAACGAAATAAAAAAAACCAACAGAACGTCGCATGCTGCTCAGACGACCGACTCAGTGTAAAATCTATATATATTTTTATCTAATAATTTTAAAATTAAACATTGTATGTAGACATATTTCATGATGTGAAAACCAAACTAAAAAAATCACATTTTTAATTTGCAAATACATATAGTTTAGTTGATTTATACTGTATGTTACAACACCGAAAAAAAAAAAAAAATTATTTTATTTCCATGTAAATCTATTAAAACTGTAATCAATTAAAAAAAAACATATATATATTTTATTTCTATGTAAAACTATGCAAATTGTCATCAATAAAATTATTGAAGTTTAATACTTGGTAAATAATTGAAACATTCAGGCATTTCGTACATTTTTTAAGTAGTTTTAGCCTTTGTGGCTCATACAAATTCAAATAGCAGTTCACGTTACGTGGAACAGACATTACCCAAATAATTTGTTTTAAAAAATTTGAAAGTGTTTTAATTATTTTAAAAAATAACATGGGTATTTTAAAATTGTGAGCCTCAGTTTATCGCATTTATTCGCTTGGCGCATCGACGCGTACAAAACGCGTGCATATCTTCGTTTGTCTAAATTTCAACACGCCTATTGCGATTTGTACGAATCCTTAACGCCTGTTGTAATTAATACACATTTGCTGTAAATTACACTTAATTTACAAAAATTTAATATGTACACACTTATTGTATAGAGGTATGTATACATTTTAACAAAATTAATCGATAAGTGTTCGCAAATTGTATGACAAACTTCGATATTCTATGAATGGTACAAATATAAAGGAGTTGCTGCAAAAAGATGTTTTGCTTTGCAGTATTATTAAGTTATGTTATTTTTATAAAAATTTTGTTTTAATATTGGATTTATACCATTTCGCATGTCGAGTGTTTGTCATGAAATTCACCTCGATAACTATCGCACAAGTTTGGTTTTGTCTTTTGTCTTGATTGAGCGTGGCAGCATCCCTGGTTCGATACGCGTATCGATATCAGTCTAGCGCTGTCAATTATTTACCTATATATATATATTTTGTCTCCCAAAAACTATAATTATAAACGCCCAAAAAACAATTGTACACAATATCGCAAAGTGTACGAAAAACGCGTTCAAATGCTTCCAAAGCATTAATGAGCTGCAACAAAAAAGCAGTGCAAGGCCAAAGGAGGAGGAGGTGCTGCTGCGGCTCCATTGACAACCCAACCCAAAAAAAGCATAAGCGAGAGGAGTACATACATGTAAAAGAAAAAAAAGAAAAACTAGAAAAATAGTTGTGTGTGTGTAACGAAAAGTGTCGGCTATAAATACATACATACATTTAAAAGAAAATTAGTTGATGCACGCATACAAAAAAGAAAAAAAACCATTTAATATAACGCTTCCAACGAATTTAATAAGCAACAATAGCAATGGATACAGAGAGACCAAATGGCCAAGAGACGAAAGTCATTTATCATATTGACGATGAGAGTACACCTTATTTGGTTAAAATACCGATACCATCCGCTCAGGTCACGCTCAAAGATTTCAAATTGGTGCTCAATAAACAGAATAACAACTACAAATACTTTTTTAAATCAATGGACGCCGATTTTGGTGTAGTCAAAGAGGAAATTGCCGACGATGCAACAATATTGCCCTGCTTCAACGGACGCGTCGTATCGTGGCTCGTCTCTGCCGATGGCACCAATCAGTCCGACAATTGCTCCGAGCTGCCGCCCAGCGAATGCGAGATGCGTGTGCGTAGTCATTTAGCGCTGCAACAGCAGCAGCAACAACAACATCAACAACAACAGCAGCAGCAGCAACAACAACAGCACCAACAACAACAGCAACAACAACATAAACTTGGACCATTACAAATGTTGCAACCGCCGCCACTCACATATCAATCGGCCTCGGTGCTATCGAGCGATTTGGATTCGACGAGCCTATTCGGTACAGAATCGGAGCTTACATTGGATCGCGACATGACCGACTATAGCAGCGTGCAGCGGTTGCAGGTGCGCAAGAAGCCACAGCGTCGCAAAAAGCGTGCGCCAAGCATGTCACGCACATCGTCATATAGCTCGATAACCGATTCGACCATGTCGCTGAATATTATAACCGTCTCCATCAATATGGAGGCTGTAAATTTTCTAGGCATATCGATTGTGGGCCAATCAAATCGCGGCGGCGATGGTGGCATCTATGTGGGCAGCATTATGAAAGGCGGTGCGGTTGCTTTAGATGGACGAATTGAGCCCGGTGACATGATACTGCAGGTGAATGATGTGAATTTCGAGAATATGACCAATGATGAGGCGGTGCGTGTGCTGCGAGAGGTAGTACAGAAGCCGGGACCCATTAAGCTGGTCGTTGCCAAATGTTGGGATCCAAATCCGAAAGGTTATTTTACCATTCCGCGCACAGAGCCAGTGCGTCCGATTGATCCGGGCGCCTGGGTGGCGCATACACAAGCGCTCACCTCGCACGACAGTATTATGGCAGATATACCGGAGCCAATCAAGGAGCGGCTCGATCAAAACAATCTCGAGGAGATTGTCAAGGCCATGACAAAGCCGGATAGCGGCCTCGAGATACGCGATCGCATGTGGCTAAAGATAACCATACCAAATGCATTTATTGGCGCCGATGCTGTCAATTGGGTGCTGGAGAATGTCGAAGATGTGCAGGATCGTCGCGAGGCACGTCGCATTGTCTCCGCCATGTTGCGCAGCAATTACATCAAACATACGGTCAACAAATTGACATTCTCTGAGCAGTGCTACTATGTGGTGAATGAGGAGCGCAATCCCAATTTGCGTGGACATGCGCATCCGCTTGGACATGGGCATGCGCATGCATTGAGCCATGCGGACACGGAGAGCATTACCAGCGATATTGGTCCGTTGCCAAATCCGCCGATCTATTTGCCATACTCGGCCACGTACAATCCAAGTCACGGCTATCAGCCGATACAGTACGGCATCGCCGAGCGACACATCTCGTCCGGTTCGAGCAGCTCCGATGTGCTCACCAGCAAGGATATCTCTGCATCGCAAAGTGACATCACCTCTGTCATCCATCAGACCAATCAGCTAACAATCGCTGCGCATGGCTCCAACAAATCGTCGGGCTCATCGAATCGTGGCGGCGGCGGTGGTGGTGTAGGTGGCAATACCAACGATCAGGATGTATCCGTATTTAATTACGTATTGTAGAAATATTTTTTGCAATGAAATTGTGTATGTTTATTATTAATTAATAAATTAATATATAATTATTCTTTTTATACATATACGAGTATACAACAAACAAAACAAAACAAAAAGCAAACAATTTAACATGTATGTATATTTATAAGATGATCATGATGATTATGCATAATGATAATGATGATGATGGAGTTGGAAGAAGAATGAATAGTTCGGATTGCATTTGTGGATGCTTGTGACCGCAAAACAAAATGAGCGAAAATGTTGCATTGCTGAAATGTAAGCCAGTTAAAATGAGTATAAGAATGAGATGATAATTTTGAATAAAGTTCTAAGAATTTAGTAATCAAAAATAATAATATATAATATTTGTTTAATTTTCGTTTGAATGCATTATTACCATGTACATTGGTTAGTAAAAAACCGAAACACATTTTTTGCATTGCTTTATTGAAAATTTTATTTGGCAACGAATATAACTAGGTTTTGAAGCAAGTTGAAATAAGTGAGATATTTTTTTAACTCAACTGCAATTTATTTTTAATAAGTTTTTAAACAGCTGCTGAGCAAATGGCAGTCCAAGAGTTGTAATAGCATGGACGAATTAATAATTAATTGGTAAATAATTAAATTGTTATAAAGAGACAGACAGACTGAATGGTAAACGTGAAGCAACAAAGGTTGTGATTGTCTTTTAAGCAGCCCGCCTTTTTGTTATTTTCCAACACTGAATAGCTTATCGAGACCGATATATGAGCTATTATCGAATCAGCAACAGTCAACACAAGCGTGTTATCAAAAAACAAAGCTGCTGTAGCCGACTACTAGGATATAAACAATAGCTTAAAATCAACTACAATTGTCCGATCTCATTGATCGTTATATACCGAACCATTGTTAAAGCAACGCTTAAGCCAAAAATGTCAACAGAAGTGGAGACTGCCACAGCGGCTGATAAATTTTCAGCCAACGCCGAGGAACTAGAGAATTACTATTTAATGCTTGAATCCGGCAATATACCAGAACTGCAATGGCAATTCCCTGGACGACGGCCGCCCTCCCCGGACGCCAGTGCCGGTGGCAACAGCAAAGAACTGGAAGCCGCTGCCGAAGCCGTCGAGCAAGAGTAAGTTAATAAATTTAGCATTAGCAAAAGACGGACATGACTCTGAATTCAAATCCCTTACAAATTGCAGGCCACAAAAGGCAAACGATTTTGATTTCAGTGACGATGTTGCACCCACGCAAATGCGCGTTCGTAGCCAAACCTCTACGCCTAAATCGGCCAAGAAGAAGACGGCCAATTTTGCCGGCGTAATGGAGACATTGAAAAAGAAGAAAACGGAGGGTTCATAGCCTCTTTTTTTATATTCCATGGAACGAAATTGAACAAAAAGAGCATAAAAATTTATTTTTCTAGAACCGTGTCTGAAACAAAATTGCCTGAATTTGAATATATTTTTACTAAATGTTTGGCAGGCAGACGGAATGTGATAGACTCTGTTTTGCTCATCAATATGGGAAATTACACAAGAAATGCTAAGTGGAGCTTAACGCTTGTAGCACTAGGTAATAATCTTATAAATTTAAGGGCATTTGCATGTAAGAGCATTTAGTTAGACAATTATAAAGATTTTGTAGTTGTTCGTTTTTATTGTATTTACTATAAATACCCTAAAATTAATAGAATATTTTTGTACAGTTTTCTACTTAGCCTCTAATAATAATTTTTAATATACACACAAAAGTAAAATTTTTAAATAGTTTGAACTATTAAATTGAAAAAATTCTCAAAAAGCAATTTACGAATCAGACAAGCAAACTTGTCATCATCTTTCTCTTTCGTTGCTATGTGATCGTTAGGAAAGGGCATACAAAAATACCCGTAATAAATATATATGTACATATGTGCTACAAGTATTTATAATTACTTAGTTTATATATGAAAGCTTTGAGACTGGGAAAGCAAACTACTTTAATACAAATCAACATTCTATGCATTTAAAACCATTTGAAACCATACAAAGCATCCACAATTTATAGAAGCTTACAAAAAAATAAAAGCAGTTGCAGCAGCTGCCACATAGATAGGTGTATGCATCTATGTACGTATGTTATTGCAACAGCGCAGTTTGTCGTTTAAAGCATTTTGGAGGTTTTCTATTGAAATGTTGGTGCGTCATTTCAGCGAATAGTAGTAAAAACATTTATGGAAATTGTGTATAGTTTATTAGTTGATTTTCTTCATTTATTGATTTAAAATGGCATATATATAAAGTATAATTGACTCTCAATGAACTGTTGTCAATTTTGATTTGTTGTTTTTATACAATATTTACATATACATTACCTATGTAAATGTGCATGTAGTATAGTTGAGTACATTATCTTAACATTAAATATGATTCATTGATTCGCTTAATTTGGATAAAACATATATGTTATGTAAGTGGTCGCGCTTCAATGTACATTTTTGAATTACAAACAAACTACATTCACACACACTCATATATATATATATATATAAATATACATATATATATATATATAAATATATAAAGTACATATGAAGGCTAAGCAATAATCAACAATGTTGCCTAAAAGTTATAACACACTAAAAATAATAATTTTTAAAAAGACGATTTGATTGCGATTCATTTAAGCAAACTTAACATTTACGTATACATATATATACATACATATATATTAATATACATACATATATATTTAAAAAGTTATAAAAGTAAAATTTAGGACTTGACTTATGAAGAGGATCGTTGTGAGATAGAGGTAAGAGTATAGGTAATTAGCTTAATTCCAAGCAGTGCTTGGTTGCTGTAAAGCACGTGCGTCCCACGTTTTTAAAAAATACATGTATACATACATATGTATATATGCGTGAGTGTGATATAAAGTAAAACAACTTAAAATAATCAAACATCAACAATGCAATTTCGTTTTTTGCTGCTGTCTTCTTAACCCGGCCTGCCTTCAAAATGACCATCGCTTTCCTAGTTTTTATCTTTTCTTTTTGGTCTTTTTATATTAATTCCGTCAATAAACCGTCAAATAATGGTGCGTTCGTTGCATAATGTGACTACTCCTTATTCATTCTCTATCGATATGCTTCTATTAATTGGCTGTTGTGGCATTTGCTGCTGTTGTTGTTGTTGTTGTTGCTGCTGTTGTGTACTCCCCGCAGCATCGGAAATATTATCACCCATTTCGCGTGTTATAATTTGTATAATTTGATGAAATGTTGGACGTGATTTGGGCATTTCATGCCAACAGGGTCGCATTAGCTCGCTATATACAAAGTCCGAACATAACTCCGGTTTGGGTAATCTAAAAAAAAAAGGAGCGTTTGATTTGAAAACAATTGTCGCTATTTTGATAAGCCATGTAGTTATAGACTTACCGTTCACCTTTGCGTAGGCGATTGAGAAACTCTTCCTGCGTTAAATCGTGGCCTGGCAACAAATTTGGTATTTCGCCGCGTGAAAACATTTCAAATAATGTTACACCATAGCTCCAAACATCCGAATACGATGAGAATTTACAGGTTTCAATGGCCTCCGGTGAGTACCTAAAAGACATCATTTAATACAAAGCATTTGTTGTTGTTCAATCGAATACTAACCATTTAATGGGTATATCACGCTGACTGATTCCATAATAATAGCCATCGGCATTGGCAAACTGAGCCAGGCCAAAATCAGAGATTTTTACACATGAACGATCGACTAGAATGTTCCGAGCGGCCAAATCACGATGTATAAGACCCTTGCCGGACAAATAGTGCATGCCCTGCCAAGAATATGAAATCAAAATAAATAAAGTTAAATCTTTTGAAAGGGCAAAATAACTTACGTGAGCTATGTCCAAAGCAAATGTGAGTAGGCGGGCATTGGTGAGACTTGGTTTGCGTGAACTTAAATACACAATGAATGAGCCAAACTCAAAATATTCCATAATGATGCTCAGCGATTTCTCGGCCCAATACTTGAACTTCACCACATTGGGATGGTCAAGTTTGCGCATAATATCGATTTCGCGCAGAAAGTCATTGGTTACTTGCACAGTCTTTAGCTTCTTAATGGCCACCTGTTCTTTGGGTCGATCCTTATCATGGTATTCGAGTTCACCCCGATAAACGGTGCCATAATGTCCCTGACCAATTTTGTGCTTCTCACGATATATGACCTTGCAGTCATATAGCTGCATCACCAGCGGCAAATCATGTGAATTTGCAAAGAACTCGCTGCTTAGTCCAACAGCTCCATTGCATAGAGCTTCTGCATCAACCATTGCATGGTGTCGTCCATTTGATAGGCCATAGCCATTGACTAATGCGTTGACCTCACCATTCATACATTCATGCTCATCATCACCAGAATACTCGACTAGAAGAAATACAATAGGCACAAATCAGCAAAAAGGAATAACACAAATATTTGTTTTTTATGAAGTATTTACATGATTCCATTTCTGTTTCAGGCACATCGTAGTTTCGTTGTAAGCGTGTTTTAATTGCATTTAAGCGTGTGAATATATCGTGATGACTGAACCGCTTGTCAGGATCGTCGCTCCAGCCATCCATAATAGTGTTGTACATTTCAGCTGGGCATAATCGCTGATGCAGCGGCTTTAGTATGCCGCCATCAATGGAACGATTGCGTATGAGATCGCGTTGTTTTAGTTGATCTGAGGCAAACTGTCCACGTGAAAATATTTCATAAATGGTGGTTGCAAATGCCCAAAGCTGTGTGCTTGAGTCTTGCTTGGCAGCCTCCAAGTTGTTGTAGTACTTTATTGGTATCCAAGGCGAGCTATAATTAAAACAAAAAGAACAAGATGAACTATAAGTTTTTCTGCGGGCACATTGAGGGTAACTCACTCGTATTGTTTGTAGGGACGCGGATAGCCTGGATCGCTGATTTTGGCATCAAGCACATATTTCTCGGGCTCATATTTGGTAACATACAGATTTGCACAACGTATATAGCTGTGTATTATCTTATTATCCTCCAGATAGTGCATGCCACGCACTAAACCATGCATAACATCCAGCAGACAAAACATGCTTATGTCACGGTGCTCCTGCAGGAATTTATTAAGCGGCCCATATTTCGAGTACTCCATGACCATTGTATAAGGCACGGATAGTGTAAGACCATATAGTTTAATAAATTGTGGTGATTGTATAAGGCTCCATGTTTGTGCCAATTGCATAAATTCCTGAAAATTCGCATCATACTTTAGCATTTTCATTGTGACGGGCACATCTTTAAACGATCCTTGCTGTATCCAGTCGCCCCGCATTGTAAACACTTTGTCATCATCGCTGTGATTAATTGAGTCTGCCAAAGTTGAGATTACAATTAGTTCAAATCAATAAATCAAGTTAAGTATGTATATAGCTAACCTCGATACCATTGTAGGTCAGTTTTTGGATTGAATATCTGTGGATTACGTCTTTGCAATTCAGCTTCACTCAGTTCCGCTTCAGTCTTTTTGGTTTTCAAATTTTTTGGCAAGCAGAGCAACAACAACGGCGGCTTATCATACTTGGATGCTGGTATGCGTATACGATCCGTGCTATCTGTGCGTATAAATTGTGCCAGTTCCGGCAGCTGATCAAAGATATGCTCATCACTGTTGTAGGCTAACTTCCATTGTTTATCCTTGCGTATGATCTTAAATGTTTCGGTTTGACATCTTTCATGATCGCTGTTTCTAGCCACGCTAAAAATGGGTTTTTAGAAATCGAACAATAATTAATATTTTTTGATTGTAAAAGTCTAACAATTGTTATTTGCTTACATTCTTGTATTTATATCTATATAGTATGTGTTATATTCTCGATCGCACTGTCTTACTATATAACTACCGCATTTGTCGCCATTCTCATGTAGTTTCATGAACGAGTAACCACCGCCAATGGGTCCATGGCAATATAAACGATCCAGTTCCTCTAATGATGGTGTCTTATATGATGGACACAAGTCCTGCATCCATTTAACTGTCAATCTAAATGGTATATGAAATGCAAAGTTTGTTAAATAAACGGTTAACTTAAGTGTTAATGTATGTTACCTTATATAAATGCCCAAATAGGATATAAACGATTTCATTTCATGCTCGGTCTCGAAACGCATGTGATAACCCTTGGGAAAGCCAACAATTTCCAATCGCACCACTTGGTCGCTTTCCTTGTACAGCGAAAAAATGTCTTCGACAATAGCGACAAGGCTCCACTGCAAGTAAACAACGTGGGTGAAATGCATATATAAATAGAGAAGGTCATACGGTAACGGTTCAAAAAGTATGAATGTTAATTTTAAATATAGACTACGGCGATTTGCAAAGAGAGAGCAAGAGAGAGAGAGAGAGAGAGAGAGAGAGAGAAAGAGAAAAAGAGAGAGAAAGATAGAAAGAGAAAGAATAAAAGAGATTGAGTGAGAGATTGCTGATTGCTGAATACACATTTTCCACTGTGATAATAAAGAAAATATTAACAAAGGGTTAAAAACAACATCAACAACATCAAAATGCAACCACAAAGCGTTCTTTTTTTAGTATCAAAGATAAAATACTTGGGGAAAAATAAGCAAAATATGAATAGTATGTTTATCACAAGCTTTACAAACTATTTGCTAATGATGTAGATTGACGTTAATTAAATGAAAGTTAAGTGAACAGCTTCAAAGAAGCCTTTATATCTTAACTAGGAATCTGTTTGTTTGTGCCAGGTTAAAACTATACTTTCTGTAAACTTATGATTTGTGTGTCTGAACATCAGAGCATCTACATAACAAAAAAGCAAGTAAGATGACTCTGGTCGAGTAAGCTCGACTAAAACATTACGCTTACAGTCATCATTGGTTGTATGTTTGTGTGTGTGTGTTTGTAAGTGTATACAGAAAGTGCATGCAATGCTGCGCAACTACAGTCAAACTTCCATAACGAACTTCCGTAAAACGAAGTTTTTTACATAACGAATTAATTTCCAGAATACTGCAATATGCTTCAATCAAAAACCCATTTTTTATATATCTCATTTTCTCTATAAAGAAGTTGTTTTTTGTCTTCTTGAGATTTGTTATATGGAAGTTCAACTGTACTCAACTGTAACCGATTTCAATGAAATATAATCATAATTGTGTCTATAATTTTTGGATCAAGTTTCAAAATTTCAAACTACAAATTTTGTTGTTAGCGGTTAAATGTGTATATCGGAAACCGGAAGAGTTATCGATAATTTGAAACAAAATCTCTAGCTCTTGTAGATCTTCAGTTTCGACGTTTCCCGTTACATGGTATCAGAGCATTGAGCAAAAAATATGCCAAAAGCCAGACATGTTTCTGGCGATGTGATACAAGATATTTTGAAAGACTTCGAAGTCACGTTGACTGTGCGCATGTAATAAAATTGCATGGATGGGTGGTCTGTCAAATGCAAGGAGTTCTATACATCGACATGCATATTTTTTTGCGTGTTATTTTTTTTTATCGATTAACCTACCTTAAGCGTTGCTTCTGATGTGACGCGTGCCACTTTGAGGCCGGGCTCGGGTGAATCGTGAAACCATAAACGCACATAGACAGGTATGGAGTTGGGCTGTTGCTGTTGCATGATCCTGTTGCGACTGGGTTGCAGTTGATGTAGTTGTTGTTGACCCGGACGAATGTTGAGGGTGTGTGTATCGCTGCCACTATCATTACGTTGATTGCCGGTAACCGTTGTGGAGAGCGTTGTATTGGAGCCGGTGACTAGCGTTGAGGTTGATTGTGTGTGCGTAGAGCTGCTGCTGTTGATGCTGCCGTTACCTTTGCCAAGCAATGGTGTCGGTGGTTCTGTTGTCGATTCGTTGGGAAAATACTCGACGGTGGCCTTAAACTGTTCGGTTAGATAGGTGGGCGCCAGATGGCATATTTGATGCACATAATGCCATTTAAGACTATCGACATTTGGCTGATTGCTGCTCAGGCGTCGAAAAGTGCTACGTATTTTGGAGCGCACAAAGATGCGATGGGCACGCCACAAGCTGCGTGGCAAATATGATTTGTAGGCCTTTTCAACGGCCTGCGCCTGCAGCTGTTGCTCCTCCTTGTCGATTAGCATGTCCATGACGGCCAGTCCCATTACCTTGTCCTTGTGCTCCGGATAGCGTATTTCAGTGATTTGCTCGTGCAGCATATCGTATCGCATTTGATGATACAAATACTTGTGGCAGTGGCCATCTATCACCGATAGCTGACGATCCAGTTCCGGGACTCGAAAACGCATACGAAAACAGTAGCGAACATTGCAGCTCAAATGCTCGCCGGGCAGTTGCCATTTGTGCTTGACTTTGACAGTCGTCGGTGTGCTCCCGCTGCCACCGTTATCATTGCTATGCTCTTGTATGCCAAAGAGAAGAACCGCTGTGGGCAGAACATCCATATGGCGGCACATTGTGGTGCATATCTCCTCGCAATATAACGACGGCGAGAATTTCTCATAGTCACTTTTGAGATAGTTCCAGACGTGTATAAGGCCATCGTTTGCAATATTTTGACTGGAGCTGCCGCTTTGAAGCGACGCTGTTGCCAAGCTGGTGCTGTCAGCCAATGAGGTGCGTCCGCTGCTGCTGTCGTCCATGTCCGTGCCGCCTTTGGCAATGGCTGTGCCTGTGGCTGTTGTGCCAGCTGGCAGCCGCCGACGCCTGCACAACGCAGACGTTAGCAACGCTTACAAATTCGCAAATTGCAACGAATTGATTATTTTTTTTAACTTCGAAAATGCACAGCCACAACACCAAAACAAAACAAATGTATGTGATATCAACTTTTCGCCTAAATTTGGCTTAGTTCGTGTCTGCGTCTGTGCCTCATTAATGCGCCGTTTTATTTTGATAACATTCGCGCACTTATTTGCAATTCAAACTAACTACGTTGCGCAAAATAATAGTAAATATGGGCGGTTGAAAAAAATATGCTGTATTACCATTGATTGTTTTGTCTAGTTATTTCAGTCAGCCCAAAAATATCGATAGCTTGTTGCGGCGTTGCGTGATTTTACAACACTCTCGGTATTTGCTGTCACTAAGTTGGCAGCTCCACAACACAACACTGTCACTTTATATTTATATAACCTAAAAAAACTAGAAATTCCAAGTTTCGGGCGAGAAAAAAACTGTTTTGTGCGAATTACAATTTACTAAAAGCTTGACTTAAACCAATAACCAAACACAGCAGCTATGTCCGACTATGATGGCCAAGCCGAAAATAATAAGGAACTACAAGAGTTCCTTATGATTGAAAAGCAAAAGGCACAGGTCAATGAACAGGTATGTAAGCTAAATAAATACATATAGTATGTACATGGATTTTATTCGACCGCTATTTAACAGATACACGAGTTCCATGGAATCTGCTGGGAGAAATGTATTGGAAAGCCAAGCACTAAACTTGACTATGCCACAGAGACATGCCTTAGCAATTGTGTAGATCGCTTTATTGACACCTCATTGCTGATAACACAGCGATTCGCCCAGATTCTACAGAAGCAGAGCTCCAGTGGCATGTAAACCATTAAGTTATTCGCAATTAGTCAATGCTCTAAAGCAACAACAACAACTTTATCAAAACCAACACAGTTTTGGACTTTGTATTAACTGCCAGCCGATGCAATTGGAGCCAATGTTTCATGTTTAACATATATATTAAAATTATTTTGTGAAATGTTAATGGTTATTCCAATCTGAACAACGCGGTGGAGCTAAACTTGTATTCTCTGCGTGCTATTAGTGAAAAAACGACAAAATTCTGAAACCAAAAATTATAACCACAAGAGCAAATAAGACATAAGTTCAAATACATAGTATAATATTGTACTATATATTGTTAATGTTTGGTTCTTCCAAAGTCGAATGTTTGTTAAAACATAAATAAACATTACAAAAAATGTAAATTACTGCTTATTGTCATATATTTTATTACTACCGTGCAGCAGCTTGCTGCTGCTGCTTTCTCAGCTGACGGTAAAGATCGATCATTTTGTTCCGCTCCCCTTCAAGCATACTACGTGTGGCAGCGGGCAAATCCTTTCGTTTGCCTTTCATTTGCATCTTTGTTGGTGTTTTCTGAACAGCGACTTTCTTTTTGCTAGCCGTATTACTTTCCTGCGCCTCTGCATCAGGCTTTTCTTCTGTGTTTATCAACGACTTAAGCAGAAGGTTCGATTTGCGGCCAGGCCTCGGAACAGTCTCATTTTTGCTTGCCTTGCGCGGGAGCGTCTTTATTGTTGGCGGCGCATGAACAGTCTCACCAAATTTGAACACATCACGTTTATACTCTGTGATCGGGGCGTCCTGTGAACAATTGAATGTGTGAATGTGATGAATGAGAACAGCTATTGGAATGGCTTACCTGCTGTTTCTGTTGTTTGTCTTCTTCGTCGGTTTCTTTAATGGCACGTTTGATAAGCTCTCTACGCGTCTTAGCGTCTATGCCGGGCTTAACAATGGCATTCGGCTTTCTACGACTATTCTTGGGATTGTGACGCTCCTTTTGCTTTTGCTTGAGCAGCTCGTCGATCTCGTTTTTGGACCGCTTTTGTAATGTTATTTCGCCGGTTGTTGTATTTCGTATAATGTTGACACCATATTTGGCCTCATATTGTGCCTCCCGCACAGATGCGCTAGTTATACGATTTACACGCCGGAGATATTCTTCATTTGTTTCGTCGTCAAATTGTTTAAAATTTACGTTCTTTTTGCTGCGTGCCGCAGCAGCAGCTTCTGCTATTGCCTTTTTCGAGCCAGTCACCTTGGGCTTATCCTCTTTGCCTATTGTGCCCAGCTTAACTTTTTTACCGGCCTTGGCGGCGTCAGCGAGTTTTTTAAATTGTTGAAAATTGTGCGATGCACGCTGCTCGTCGTTTTGCGTCGGTGGATTGTTTGTGACGTTGGCCAATCTTAATTGTTAAATGTATATTTAATATAATTGCTACAACATCTTTTGATTATACATACTTCTTTTCCCTTTGTTCAAGTTGCTTAAGCGGATCACGAATGCCATGATGTTTTCGCACTGGAATTTTACGTTTCCTTGCCATTATTTACAATAATGAGCGTTGACTCGCGCTCACGTTTTCTTAAACAGCGACAACAGCTGTTTGGGCTGCGGGGTCGTCGATTAAATTTGAAAAGAAAAAACTATCGATTAAGTAACAGCCAATATAGTTGCCGCAAATATCGATACATTTGCTACTGGGCCGGCACTTTATCGAAGAGGTTTTAAGCCACGAATGAATTAAAAATCATAGTTTCATGCATCAATTGTTAAAATTAACAAACAAAATATGCATAAAAAATGATATAAAGACAATGTTTTTTTTTTTTAATTGCAGATGCATACAGACATAGTACGTTTGTCATCAAAAATACATTTGTACCTACGCTGGTATATAATGTACATATGTTTGCTGCATTTGTCGTATGCTCGCATTGCAAACGAAGGCGCATGCGCCGGTTATGCGAGGCAGGCAGGCAGGCAGCCACAACCAGCAGCCAAGTAACTTGCGAGCTTATATGAGAGCAGAAAATCGTAATATATTCAACGTGCTTCATGCTAAACGCAAACAGTAATTTATTTATATTTAACATAAAATGCTCGAGGCCTGTGCAAAACAAATGTCCTTTGACGTGTAAGAGTGTATGTAAATCAAAATTGTGATTTTTTCCACTGATAGTGACAATATTTTGATACTCACAATTGACAATTTGCATTGTCAATTGAATGCGGAAAATAGTGTGTACATATATATGTATGTCATACATACAAACTCATACATGTGTACAAGTAAAAACAGGGGAAAAAGAAATGGTCCCGTTGTGCGTATATTTTTTCTATTTTTTTTATATATAAACGTACATACAAACACCTTAGAGCATATACATATATAATTTATAGACATGCATACCTGTAATTATGTAAACGGGATGTTACTTTAAAATAAGTAGTGATTTGTGTCCTGGCATTGACCAGCAAAGTAAGCAAATAATCAAATACATACTATGTACGTAATACAACTGAACGTACAAACAAACATACATGCGTATGTACATATATAGTAATATATATATATATATTTGTGTATACATTTATATATATTTATCACTATATGTATGTGTGTAACGTGACAAACGCAGCATCAGCTGCCAAAGCAGCATCAGTGAGCTCATAACGGTTCGCGAAAACGTCAAACCTTTTATCCATCTTTTTGTTCGTGAGTGAAAAAATTTCTATATATACACATACATACATGTACATGTACAGCATAACCGTAAATCTTTACATACATGTGTAGTACACAAACGGAAATACATACACTCAATGCTCTATTATTGAATATTATAATGCAAAATATTTTGCAAACGATTAAAACTTTATCAAATACGCATGTGTTTTGCTTCGATCCTTATAAACATAATAACACTTTCTATGTGCTGGCATGTAAAGTCGATTGTAATGAACAAATATGTACATGAGAATACTAACTATTGTAAAGGACATTTTATCAAAGTCTACATTTCGGAGCTTTCTATGAATTATGAATACATTTGGCAAAGACCTTTTTAAATATTTATTTTTTATTTATTAAGTTTTTAATAATCATTAGATTTAGACACGTGAATACGCTCATCACATTGTCATTTTGTTGCGTTCCCGTTATAAACATAAATACATACAAATGGACATTTGCAAAGACATTTGTATCGGTTTATTCTAAAAATATCGTACATAAATGCAAAAGGAGGATAAATAAAAATAAATTATATGTTGCTCTCAAACATATACACAATTGCATACGTTTTGTCTGCGTTTTATTGCTCAATCTTGTACACGTTGATGCATATGCAAAGAGGTACGAAGTATTTACATATGTATGTATATACATATGTACATAAGTAGGAAGAACTTATTAATTAATACTTGACACTTGAATGTACACAAATTTATTTGTACTATGTGTAAAACAAATTATACGCTTAAATAAAAGGGTCACCGAACCAAAACCAATGTCCAAACCACAGCCGTCAAGGTCATCGCCACCCCCCCAATTTTATTGGTGTTGCATGGCAAATCTTAAAAAATCGAATGTGAACTATTGTACAAAGTCGAATGTATTAAATATGCATGCCTGAAAGTAATCGTTTAATGTCCTTTCGTGCTCTTGCATATACTTGCGGTTTTATTACACAGCATAGCACACGGTATTTTGTTGGTAATTTAACTGACTGGTCACACTTTGTCCTTGATCGCCGCTTTGGCTTTATACAAATGTTTATACTCCAAGAACTCTATGGTAATAGAGTAATGGTATCGGAAAGCAGAAACAATTTGGTTAACAAATTGGCAACGCGTTTAATAAATATCATTTGAAAATCCATATTGTCTCTCATAATGCAATAACAGGAAATAATGAAATGGTTATTGTTGTTGGAACGTTGGCAATCAATCGCCCTTTTAGGCAAACAACAGGATATGATGGCAGTTATCGTCATGCAATGCCAGCCAGTACAAGTTGAATGAACCCAACGGTACTGCCACAAATACACCAACACACACACATACACACACACACACAAACAAATACAGAGACAACATGCATTTGTACTCTAGCACGCCTTCGCATTGCTTTTTATTATTATATAGAAATGTGTAAGTTACTTAATGTGGGAGGGGGAATAAGCCGATTGTTTGCATTTGACCAATGCTCGTTAGAGTTAAATATGATTAGTTGAAAAACGAAATTATTATTATTACAGCGTTTTTGGAGCGTTTGTTTCGTTCTTAGTCAACTTAGTCTACTTTTAGGCTTGTCTAAAATACATAATTGGTAAATTCAAGTACCTTTTTTTACTCAAGGTTTATTTTATTGAAATTCAGTGACCAGTTTAACTGAACATGAAGTATTTCTAATGTTGCTTTTGATATAAAAACGATCCCACATTGAAAAGAAAAACACCCAATAAATCAGATGCTTTTAATAAGAAACTCACTCACTAAACGAGTGGGAAACAAAACGGTTGAGCGTGCCGCTCACGAACAGTGTTGCCAACATAAACTAATATGCAATTGAATCATAGAGTTTTTTATTGTAGGGTGAATTTGTGGTTATTATGTGGAGAAACTTTTATTTTATCTTGTAAATACAGGTAACCAAAGTTATAAAACAAAAAAAACATTTTTATACTAAGATTGAATTTTATTTAGATTTAAAATCGGAACTGGCAACACTGTTTTCAGGGGACTTGCTCGAATCGCGCTCACTCTCTTTCTCTCTCTCTCGCTCTCTCTCTCTCTAAATAAGTTATTTTTTTGGAGTAGAGTGGGGGCGGGCGGCGAGTGCGACTCAGAAACGTTCTCAAAGCAGGAGTAGCTTGTAGTAGTATTCCTGCAATGCTCAGGAACGCGTGAGGAAATCAGTAATTGTAACGTATTTGAATTATTAAGAAAGCCAGACGATCTTAGACGTCCACATTTCTTTATTATCTGCCTATACGTTTTTGCATATATATGTATGTATATACATGAAAAATACATAGTATGCTTGAGTGCCAAAACAACTTAAGAACGAAAGAGAATTTGCTGAAATAGCGCAAAAGAGGCACATGCATATGTAAGTAAGAATGTATTGTATGTATGTATGTACGTACGTACATATAGCCGCCACAGCCACATCAGACAGTAGACGACATATACCAGGAATCAGACAATAGCCGCGGAGATAGTGACAAACATTTTTGGGCGACAAATAATTTTCGAAAGCACAATTTCAGTAGTCGATTCGTTTGGTTTTCACACAGAAAAATGTGGTCCAAATGTTATTAAACGCGTGCGTGTTAATATTTAATTAAAGAAAAATCATTAATACGTGATTAAATCAGTGGAAAAAATAATCGAAGATGAAAAAAATTTCAATAATATAATATGTTTTTATTTATTACAGATGTGCCGTCTGCATCGATTGCCAATTTGAATCAAAACATTAAAAATAAAATGAAATCAATTCGATTCCGAATGTGCTCTTGCGTGCCTAGAATTAACAAACACACATGCAACAACATGTGTCAATCATAGTGAATAAGTTAAATGTTCAAATGACGTTTAAATCCAAATTGAAATTTCAAATGTAAACGACAACTGCCCACAGAATAACAAAAAAGAATTAGAAAAAGAATTGCATTCGCCAAAATACAAAGTAAATTAAACTTACTTAAATATATACAACTACAAGAATAAATAACTTATTGAGTGCACATACATACATAAGTATATTTGAACTAAATCAAAATCAAAAAAATAAATAATTATAATAATTAAATAAAACACAAAAAGACATGCGTATAAAAAAAGTACAGAGTACATAATCAAATACACACAAGCTTATAAACATAAACTCTTCGTATAATCCCTTAAACATACAGTGATATTAAGAGTTTAACGACATTTGAAATCTCAAAAAAAAAAAAAACACAACATAAAATAATAAATAATAATATAAAAATTAAAAGAACAACAGCTCGAAAATGCCAGTGAAAAAGCAAGGTAAGCTACATTTTTTTATATGCATAAGCAGTCGAACTCTCATGTATCGAAGGTAAGGGGGGACAAGAAAAACCATAAAATGTAGAATGGATTTTTGATTAAAACAAATTGCAGTTGTTCGGAAGGTCGTTATATGGAAGTTCGACTGAACTATGTTTTATACACTTAATTTGGATTTTTGTTTTGTTTTGAAAACAAAACGTATATTTAAAAGCTACGTAGAAATATTAAACAGATCTTTTTGGGGAACCCAACTTTCAAACTTACCATGTAAAACAGCTGAAATGTTACGTACGTAAAATCTTTAAAATTATTTACTTTGAAGTTGAAAAGAAACGTTTAACGTTTTAAAACTGCATTGTCCTAATCTAAACTCATTGTAAATTGGCGAAAAATTGTCTTTTATGTAACAGACAAACGCGAAAAGTATAAATATATTTTTGATCAGCAAGCCGAGTCGATATAATCATCTCAGAGATCATAAGAGCTCCAGATGTTAAATTTAATAAAAGTTGGTTGAAATTTGAACTTTTGTTATTTCTCTTTCCGTCTTTGACATACACATGTTATCGATAAAAATAAAATCTTGAAACTTTCAAATAGGCAGCTTTGCATATTAGCTTCGATATTAAATTGGCAATTTGAATAAATTTCATCAAAATCTATCAAGAAACACCGAAGATATTTAAGATTGGAATCGCTGTAGGCGCAGGAATTTTCGTTAAAGGCGTAGAGCATTACTTGTTTATTTAAATCCATTTTCGAAACATTTCCTACCAATATTTATGAGGCTTTTTTTTTAGAAGTTTGTGGGATGGGGTTTTAAGACAGACAAAAGCTTTTAGTATTCGTTAATGTATTAAAAGCTGTTACATTTACAGCAACTGGCATGTCCATTGCAATAAATCTGAACACAATAAATAGACCCATAAGAAAGAAAGAAGAAAACTTAAGGAATAAATAGAAAAATTGCAAACGCTGCCAAACTTTTGAAATGGGCACTAAACGAAGGTCAAAATAAGCATGTGACGTGTGTGTGTGTGGAAAGACGCAAAAATTATAAAAGATTTGCATGCTTTCATACGATATAAAATATTTACATGGTATATATAAAAATATGTAATCAATTTGTTGAACGGACTTTATGGCAATGTCATCCAAGTTAGCTGTGCGCTGACCCCAAAAAAAAATAAACAACATTTATATATCCGTGCAGCGGTCAAAAGCAGAAGCTGAAAATGAAACGGAAACTGAAAAGACTGAAAAACTGAAAAACTGTAGCATAGACAAAAGGTAGTTGAAAGACAGGTTAACAAACAGGGCGGGCCAGGGGTGGGGTAAGGAATACACTAATTTAGCTTTCTGCCTTTTTTGTGTGTGTTTTTGAATCTGTATTGATTTATTGAACTAGTTGGGGTGTTTGTGGCACGCTTTTGGATGGGTTTTACGGATGGGTATTATAAGTAAGGCAGTACAACGTTGTCTCCGCATCGAGCAAGTGCTGCTGCCTGGTCAGTGTAAGGGTATAAGAGTGTAAGACATGGACTCAGATACAGATTCGGATAGGGAAAAGAGCAGTGATCCCAATTTGGAGCTGCTAAGCAGCGATGAGAAAACCTTTCATGACGATGACGATGTGGATTCATCGCCTGTGGAAGACGAGGAAGATGATGACATTGATGATAGCTCGAATATGGGTGAATCAAATGGGCAAATCGATCAAACGAAACATATAAAAAAATCACAGATCCCAGAACAACAGTTGCTTGTGGTGCTCGCACACACGGAAGCCATAGAAGTGGGACGTCCAATCGATGATGGTGCAACCAGCAGCACAGCTGTGGAACCGTTGGAGCCCATCCAGCAGCAGCAGCCACTAGTTTCCAAGTTCACCGAGAATGTGCGCGAGTCTGTTGAATGCTTTTACTCGGCACAGGATCTCCTCGAATATGGCCACATGTTGTCCTCGGCAGCGGAGCAGCGTACGCCGGACGTCGAGTCGGGCTACTTTGACAAGTCGGAGAGTGACGATGTGTCGCGTGAGGATTGCGATGGACCTAAAGGTGCAAGGACTATGCAATTTCTGGGTAGCCAAGCTCTGGCATCTGCCACATCCAGCAGCTCAGAGAGTCTGCGTATTGGGTTAAGTCGTTTTTGCAGCTCCATGGAGGCTTTTGAGCGTGAGCATCAACAACAACAGTACGCAGAACAGCAGGAACAGGAGCAGGAGGAACTTCTAGTGGAACAGTCAATGGGAGCTACAGTAGCTGGCGAGGACTTGACAATGGGTGAACGTTTCATTGAAAAACAAAGTGAGCAGGAAGTTAGGAGTTGCTTGTCAGAATCAGCTAGGCCTACTAATTGTTTTAAAGTAACTGAAAGGAAGACAAAAAGTATCAGAGCTTTTCTTAAGTTATTAATGTCTTAATAATCATAAAAAAAACCAAATATTCTTTTCTTTTGCGTATTTTCATTATAAGCTCTTTAATGACAATCTCATAAATTTTTTGTACTTTGCAGAAGCTCATCGAGCACTTGAACTGCTCGAGGATTATCATGCACGTCTGTCAGAGCCACAGGATCGTGCCTTGCGTATCGCAATCGAACGGGTTATTCGCATTTTTAAGTCACGCTTATTTCAAGCGCTACTTGGTAAGTATTAAGTTTTCATTTCATATAGTTTAATAGTTAAGTGTTTTGTGTTTAAGTATTAAATTAATGAATAAAATGAATTATTCTGACTGACTAACTGACAGACTGGTAATCAACGCATAGCCCTTACCATAATAGCTACAAAGTGTGCATTAAGAAGCCGTTTTAGAAACAATCTATTCCCAAGTCCAGAAATTTTGGAAAAGTGTGAAAATGTTGTATAGGTTAAGCTATGTATTTTGTTCGATTCAGTTTAAACTTAGTTTCAATGATAATCCTCTCAAAACAGTATACCAGTTTCAGAAGATCAAACTCCCTTAAATATCAATTTCAAGTAATTTGGGAAATGATGTACTAACTTTTTGGAAAACGTAGAATTTTATTTAATTTTGGGATTTCTACTTCAAAGACTAAAATTGGTATTGTTCATTTTAAAGATACCATTCCTATATCATGTCTTCTACACTTTCTGAATATAATATTCTTAAACTTCATAAGATAATGCTAAACGTGACCTACTTTAACTGAGAACAACACCAACGACAAAACCATTAAAAACAACATCATAATTCTTGTCATGGCATTTATGGTACTCATATTTTCAAGTTTTCAAATGGTTTGGCTTTTTAGCTGACGATGCATCCCGTCGAATTGGATACATTGATATTTTTGTACATTACTTCAAGTGCCAGACGTTGCACAAGCAAACTGTCCCATTTGCAACTTATACCAGCTACATTGTATGAATGTAAATATTCGTGTGTATGTATGTGTGTATGTACATATGTATGGAATGTAAATGTATACTTAAAAGTTTCTTCATAACAACTTTGACTGTCACACGCAGAGTTTGTTGTAGATTTATTGACATGTGCAGGAAATTGAATGAGTTCATTGAAATTTTAACATTTAGGCCACTTGATGAAACTGTCATGCCGCCCTGTGCCGCCCCCCCTACTACAATCCTTAAAAGTTTGACCTGAGAACTTTTTATGTGCCATCTGTTACATCATATCAGTTTCGCAACGATTAAAGTTAAAGGCAAAAGAAGTAGAAACTATGTAACTAGATTTAACTATTGAATTTGCAAATAGTTTACTGTTAGTAAGTTAGTTCTAGTCTTCAGTAACATTATTATATAAACAAAATAGTGATATATGTACAAGTTTAAGCTTTTTACTCTTCCCTTGACCTAAGATTGTTTCTCATCGTTTTCAATTTGCAGATATACAGGAATTCTATGAATTAACATTATTAGACGACTCAAAGAGCATACAACAGAAGACCGCCGAGACTTTACAAATTGCGACCAAATGGGAGAAGGATGGACAAGTCACAAAGATAGCCGATGTAAGTGTGTTAAAAGAGAGAGAGTGCAAATAAAACTCAATTAAAGATAGTAACTGATTTGTGTAAATAGTTCAAAAAATTGAGTTAGCGCTTAGCGGTTAGTGTTAAAAAACAAAACAAACAAGTGTCTCGAATACAAAATGCAATGGTATTGTGTATAAGAGAACTTAATGATGCGATTGAATTTAATCTTTTTCTTTCACTTCTATTATTTATGTACAAGTCTGTGTGTGTGTAGCAATTTTTAAGTCCAATAAATTATAAAATTGTGTTGTGTGTATGCCAGCTAAAAGGCAATACTCAAAAGTCGCATATCTAACCAAGGCACGTTAATTAAATTTTAAATTTTCTTTCTAGGCACATTATCCAATCATTGTAACATTTACATACTTACATACATACTACATACAACATGCATTTGAATCTCGCCTGCTCTATTTTATTTAATCTTCATTTCTAAAGCAACATATAGTTATACGATATGCATATATACTCTCTATCACAACAATTAAACAAACAATAACATCTAAAATTCTTTTTCATGCTTTTTCTGTCTCCCCTCCCTCTCTCTCTCTCTCTCTCTCTCTCTCTCTCTGTCTTCTCTCTCTATATATAAAATATATATGTTCTATTTACTCTTAAACTACTCTATGCAGTTTATTAAAACTGCCAATCTTAATCGCAATTGCGCCTATGAATTTAACAACGATGCCACAAATCCCAATCCAACTTCAAATCTAAATCAAAACTTGAATGCGGCCGCGCATGCCGAGGCCTTGAGCAGAACGTTTAAAAATGAATTGGAAGAGATTTTGGTAAGCACATTTAATCCATTCACAATCGTTGCATATATCATACAAATACTACAATTATCAATATACTATACCATCTCATAACTAACTATCTAAATACTAAACTATTCTAACTTGATATACTTGAATGTATAGAAACTTTATTATTTTGATATCATATACAATACTATATATTTGTACCTACATAACTGTCTCAGAATAATTGTTAATTTATATAAAACCAATTGCCCTATGTTACATTCTATATAAGCTACAAAAAATATCGATTTTTATCGAACAAATTTTCCTGTTGTCGCCATGTCCGAGATCGACTTATCTCTGCAATTTGCATATAATACATGTTATACATGTTGTAATATATATGTGCGAACATACATACTTAGATGATAATTAATTTGTATTCATTTTTATTACACAAACACACAAATAAACATACAAACATAATTTCATAATTTTAGTATAGTTGCTTAACTGCTTTTGCTTTGTGTTTGAAGTCGTTAACTTTATTTCGGATGCCAGTCAGCGTTTGTGCAATTTGGGCAAGAGATAATCAAAGTAATCACCATGATTTGTGCTTGGGTTCAGTGGCCAACGGATGACGTCTACCACTTGTATCAGCTTAAGTAAATCAAAACTAGCATTAAGGACTGGGCGATGACTGATGGAGTGATAAACGATGAACGATGACTGCTGACTAAGTTATGAGTGATAGTAATTGAAACAAGTGGAAACTTTGCAGCCGGACGTAACCGACTGCGGTATACTTGATACCTCTTTCAAAACGGGTAAGAAGAGGCCGGATTGCAAAGCAGTACGGATGCAGCGTGGTGTGCGCGTCCATTGATTGGCTGATGCAGGTCTTTCGGGGATGTCTTCAGCAATCTTCCTACAAAATTTGATGACTCTAGCTCAAAAACTGGAATCCAAATTTTTAGCACCTTACCAAATTTGGTAACTCTAGCTGTTAGGATTTGGGAAATATGTGGAATTATCGATTTTTAACTATCGAATTTATCGATTTCCTAGCCCCCAGTAGGCGTAGAGCCACAATATTGACACTTTATCTGTCCCGGCAATAGATAAAGATATTTCCAAAGTTCTCTGGCTATAGGGTGTTGAAAAAAGTGGCAATCATACAGGTGGACAGACACCATGACGGTATCGATTACAAAGGTTAGTAAAGGAGTAAAAGCTTTCAATAGTAAAACATTGGATTATCATAAGTCCAAACTCAAACTTTTTGAGTAAAAAAAAACGATTTTTGGGGTTTCTTGCCAGACTATGAATTATTGACTCATATCCAAAGATATATTAGTCTTGAAGTCAGTATTTTCATTTATTTTGATATTTTCTTGTTATTTTTTAAGATTCAGGCTACAAAAATATAATGTCTTAAACATTATTGCAACATGCATTTGTCTTATAAAGACTGCTAATAATCATATAAAAATTTTCCATTTAAAAGGATTTTTTTGTATGCATTTGGGATATTCTAAGTCTGATTTTAGTTTTTAAAAAGGTGTTTATTTTTAAAAAGTATTTTATTATGCTCTGCTTACTAAACAACTAGAAACAATTGAATAAAATTAAAACTTGAACTGTCTTTAATTAGTTAATGATAAACATGCTATAATAAAACTTCGGTTCTTAGTACAAACGATCTAAGTCAAAGAACAATAGTGTTGTTTGTCAATTTCAAAACACCATAATCAATTGTTAAATCCATTAAATACTGAAAACATGTTGTAATCCTTTTTGCAACAGTTCCATGACAATGTTTTACAACTCTCTATCAGAACAGGCCGTCAAAAATGGCATATTAAGATGTCAGTTAAGTGTTTTCCTTGTGTAAAACATAAAGCATGAGCCCCGACAGCTTATCCCACTAGGTAGTATTTTAACAATATACTATACAGTATTAAAATACTATGTTTTTATGTACTTCATATGTTTTACGTTGCGTGAGCGTAAGAACGTAAAGCTTAAATCAGAAAAAACATAAAGTTTTTGTGTTTTTTTCTGTTTTTGTCCTGCGATTGCCTACTAGGCAAGTTTCAAAACGCTTGAGGCGGGTCAATTTCACAGGTTTTTAGTGTAATAGTAGGGAAAATCCATGATGGCATTTTTTCCCCTGCTTTCACATTCGCAATCGCTCTCGCTCTCTGCTAACCCTCGTTTCGTTATGCTCCTTCGGTTTATTTTCTTTCTTTCTTTTTTGCTCTACATCAATTAGGCCTGTTTGTGTATGGGTACTGTTTGTAGCCAGGCAACCGTTAAGCATACAAATACATACACACACACAGCGTGGGCGCTTTTAAATTTGATAAGGAATAGAACTGTTAAGCGTCGTCTGTTGTGTATTTTCAACATGACTTGTGTTGACCCACTCAGTGTAGGAAAACGGAAAATAAAAAAAGTAACGGGAACATGTTGTTAAGTGGCATGAAACAGCAAATTGTTAGATGGTGGTGGTGCTGGTGGGGTGGAGATTTTTGTTGGGACAGGGGGGTAAACACACAGTTTGCCGCTCGTCCTTTTCGTCCTGCGCCGACGCCGGGCTTTTGTTATTATATTGTATACGGAGCAATATCCAGGCATAGGTACGGATATACATACACGTGATATATTTAAACAGATATGTACAGTTGTACTTCTATTTAACGAACCCTAAAGAGACAAGAAAAAACTCGTTTACACAGAAAATTCTTTATAAAGAATGGGTTTTTGACTGAACCAAATTGCAGAGATCTTGCTATGATTTCGTTATAAAGAAAACTTTGTTATACTGAAGTTTGTTATATGGAAGTTCGACTGTACAAGCTGACATGCGTAGTGCGTTAGCGCTAAAGTCAAAAACGTAATAGTTAACGTAAGTTGATGTTATACGTATGCTTATATATGCAAATATATGTGTGTATGTGTGTGTGTGGATGCAACTAAACAGATTCTATATATTAACTTATAACCTGATTGTACAGTGATTACACTTGATATATGTATGTGTGTGGGTGTGTGTATAGTTTAAGTGATTTTCAAGGATTCGCTCGTTTATCAAATATGTACAAAACCATCATCAATTGTTAAACAGCCATGCTTAACGCCTGCCTCATGCATTAACTAGTCCAAGGCGGCCAATAACCACTCTTACGCACACCTCCCTTAGCTCTGTTAACCACCCTTCGACTATTTAAAGGCGCCTCTAACGACGGCTGTAGACCGTCCGCTTCGTGCGTCTCTTGCGTCGCGCGTGGCGCATGTGGCGTGTGTGGCAGTAACAGCAACGCCGTCAACGTGTCGAGTCGCACAACTTTCGCGTATCGCGTATCCATCAAACTGTGTGTTGTTGTTGTTGTGTGTGAGTCGTTCTTGACGTACTGTCTCGATCATAAGATTTTAACTTTCAACACTTCTTGAGTGCGAAACAAAATACAACTGCTTTTTTTCTTCAAAAATATACATAAATAATGCTTAATATTCTTCAGTACAATACGCGTACATACCTATTCTGTTTGTCTGTATATATGGCTGACAGCTGTTTAGGATAAAAAGTTGAAAGTTTTGCCTACAACATGTTGCAGATTGGCGGCCGCTTTAATATACACTAACAAATGTCATTACCAGCATATATATGTATATATTCATACATATGTACATGTATAGCACATGGCTGCCGTAGCTTTCAAATAGATGATCTCTGTAGGCAACATTGTTTCCACCTGTATCTATTGTATTGACTATATACATATTACGTATACGACTTGGCAATGTTTTCAAAAAATATTTCGATGTTTTTATACTTTATAGACGCTACAAACATACATATGTATAAACAAATACAAGTACATGCATACATATATATATATACATATGTATATTTATTAACTCACTCGCATTTTAGGCTTTTCATTCAGTTTTTTTGCGTTTGGCATTGGGCAACTTATTAAAGAAAAACAACAAATCGTTTCAATGCATATACTATATACATATATATATACTATATGTATGTACATATGTATTGAATATTGACTCTTTTTGTTGCTGTTGTTTGTTGGTTTTTCTTGCTTTGGCAGATTGCGTCGCTGGCGTCTTTCATTTTTTTGTTGTCTTTGGCCAGTTTTTCGCGCACATTCGATTGAAGCGTTAAGAAACGCGGCTTTTTCTTTTGTGATTTTTAAAGATTAGGGTTCTTGGTATACCCAGATAGTCCTGAAATCAACATCCAAGTCTTTGTTAATAATTCTATTCGTTTATATATATTGGTACATTTTTCTGTTTTTCGATTAACGATAACTGTTAAAATTACAATCAGAACGATTTGATAGAAAAATACCTTTTGCTATGAAATCTGCAATTAGAACTATTTGAAAACATCGAAGTTTTGGCATAAACTGTCACTATTTGATTTTTCATTTCGAATACTGCTAGAAATAGACAAACTCTTACAAGATCCTTCAAAATACATTTGCCTTTAATATAACATTAAAAAAAACCCTTAAGCAATCCTTATATGAGTCCTTTGTTAAAAAAAAAAACAACCAATTACTGAAAGAGTCTACTCAAATATAAATCAAATATGTACAGACATTTCGTGTATCTTGTATTTGGTTGCCAAAGAGATTTCATTTGATGTTTTCTTGTCTGCTGCTCGACATGTGAACTTTTGGTCTATTGCAAATACTTATGTGTGTGTGTGTGTGCAAATAAGAAAGAAAAATATATATGTACTTATATATTGCGCATACGTAACATTAAAATTTAAAGCAAGCAAAAAGCTAAAAACGTTAAATGAAAAAAAAATGTATGCACAATTATCTATGTACAAAGTATTTACTTCAGTTTCGTTCACTCGTTCTCTCTCTCTCTCTCTTAAACAGAAGCAGCTACTGGCTATGAAATAAGGGGCAGTGGGTGTGGGTGAAGGAGTACACAAAACTTGTTGCTACATTTGCTTGAGAGATGCGTACAATAACTGTGTTTTAAATATGTATGTATGTACATACTTACTAAGGCAAAGAATAAGACCAAACAAATGTAGCACGCTAAATGTACACATACACAAAACTAACTTTGCTGGCTTTTTGTGTTTGTGTGTAAGTGTATGTGTGCTTTCCATTTAAAATGCAGCTCTGCACTTTGTGTTGGAAATTAATACACAGTTCCCAAATATGGTACAATTGTACCAAAAGTTGTACATTAATTTTTTTTTTGTACCAAAATCAGAATAAACCTTAGTTTTAAAATGAATAGATTTATTAGATTTTGCAAAAATGTTATTAACATATAAAAACACAACTTGTCTGAAGTTTGTTTCATACAACTTATGGTTCAACTCGAAATAAGGCTAATTTTTTTTTAGTGTGGCACAAACAATTTTTTCAAGTGTGAATTGATGTAGCTACAAAACATAAACTGAAATTAAGTAAGTACTCGGTACAAAAATGATCGATTGGGTATCGATAGTGCGGCATTCGCGACGACGTTTCTCCAATTATGTCGGAGCGCGATCGCCGGTACGAATGCGTCGACGTCGACGTCAATTAACAGCGCCGCCGCCGCCGTCACAGCAGCAGCAACAGCATAAGTCTCGTCTACAGGAGCAGAGAGACAAGGACAAAAAGCAGGATGCAGATGGCGACGGCGATAGCGATGTTCACAGTTATGTCTGCTGTTGTTCCAATGTAAGAATTGCCATTGGAAGTGTTTGGGTATAAAATGTAATAATAGGCATAAGCTTACTGACATTTTTAATATGAAATATGACCATAAATAAACTATAGAAGAATAATTTAAAGTGTTTACCAGATTAAGCTTTATAGCATTTTTATGTCAAGAATATTAAGAAGAATATTATCTTGATTAATATCTCATTCGCAGAACCAACGCATGCGCATTGAGTCCGATTGTGAGAATGCCAAAGATGCCACTGCCACGGAAGATGCGGTCATTCAACAAGTGCGCAACGCACGTTCACCCCAACAACAGCAGCAGCAGCAGCAACAAGTTGTTCAACAGTTGCAGCAGCAGCAGCACCAACAACAACAACAACACCATACGCAATCACAGTCCACAACAGCTAGAAGCGGGACTCAGATAGTAAGTGGTTGCAATTAAAAGAATTAAATACTACTTATATATGTATGTATATTTTGCTCATTGCTAGTATAACAAAATCATGTTACACTAATAGTCGAATGGCTCCAAAGCGCCAAGATAATTATGACCATAAGGGGACACAAAATAAATTCATCAACTATCCAACATTCCAAGCAATAATAATAATATACATAAACAAACACAAAAATCATAATAATAATAAAAATAATGAAACCAGCTGTGCTTTTAGAACCGGATGCTCATAATCGTACCAAATTGTTTTTGCTAGAGTAATTTTGCTAATTTTTGTGGCGCTTACTTTGAAATGAAATGGCTGCCTATGCCGCTTGTTTCCGTTTCCGCTCAAACTATTGTTGTTAAACACCATTCTTTTTTTCATAGTACATATTTGATTAGGCACTCTTATCAATATAGAACCCTCCCCAGTGTTCATATAATGTTAGTTTATGTTAAAATTTTTATTTTTGGCACCGTTTCTCAATACAAACATATTAATATTCAGTCATTTCTTTTATTATTTTAACTAAATCTCATGTAATGCACATAAATACATACATGTTATATAAATCAATGTATGCTATGAATATAAACACTATTGTATAATTTCCAACATTGATTTTTTTGTTAATTTCTTTTGTTAATTTCTTTTGTTTTAATTTAATCATCTTTAATTTAGGCATGTTTATGTTATTAGATAGTAATATTATATGATATAAAAGAACATTAAAACGACAATGAATCATAATTTTTATTTTAATTGTTTGATTTGCAATTTGTATGGTTTGTATATTTATTGTAACTACTACTTACTATTAACTTGCATTTTACAGTTTAAGACACTATTTTATTACACATTGCCAGTATAGTGTTTTTTGAGTTTTTGAAATTGCGCGGGAAGAAATGAATCAACTCTGATCTACGCTTGGACAGTGCAAGCCAGCCCTGAGAACTGCGATCAATATAATCGCTGCAATAGCATCGATAGGTAGGCTTTAAGGTATCGATCCTGAGTTCCGTCTTTAGCAAACTAGGCGCAAGCGTCACTCCCAAGACAAAAAATGTAAAAAGCTACTAGTCGTGCGTGTCAATGTGCAATCGTATGTAAATTTAAATATTTTATATCGTGAGTTGGTGATGACAACACCGATTGATTGGTGTGAAGAAATTCCAAGGGCTGTAAGCTGTAAACATACGTTTTTGCTAGTCGAGACCATAGAAATCCAAGCGGTAATATAACCGGTTACGCATACCAAAACATCGCGACGATAGGTTTTTGTTAGCATGCTAGAGGTGGCCGGTTGTGTGGGCTTGGCAACAATCGTCAGTCGCTGACTCGCTAGAAAAATGCCAACAACACAACACGGGAAAATAAGTAGGCATCGCATAATTGCGGCGTAAACGCATCAAACAAATTATAAATCAACGGTCTGTGAAAATCTGCAAATATACCCCAATCGCAAAATCAGTACAAACGACTTGTGAAAACGTGCGTGTTTCATATAGAAATGTGCATGAAAGTGAACTAAAAAATACCACAAGCAAGAGCGAAACGTTGTGCACAAAATTTTTGTGTATATGAAACATATTTACATGTACACGTACAAGATACCAAAACAAAGTGTAATCTATGAATGGCTTAATTATAAGGAAAGCTGTTAGAAAAAAAAGAATTTTTTAAAACAAATTTGTGCCGTTTTCTTGTGCTACAGTTAATACATTCGTCAGAATCGCGTATATACGTTAACACGTATGTATGTATATATACAAACGCAAACACGTACACACTCGGGTGTATGTCTGTATGTAGGTTATACACATGCAAGGCATAGCGCAAAAAATACCAAAATAGTCGGCGTTGACACTGAGAGAGTGAGAGAGCGCGTGTAGCGTTTCTTGTTTTTGTTGTTTTTATTTTTTGCTGTTCTCCGAGGCAAACAATAAATGAATATATTTGTTAGTTTGTATGTAATTTGGAAAGCATAACTTATACTTGTATATATACATGTATATGTGTGTTTCGTGTGCGATAAGAAGATTCTCTCACGCTCAGAAGCAGAAACAGTGCCCAGCAAGTTTTTAGCGATAGTTGTAGTTCGAACTTGCTCACGTTGGCAGCGCGCCGCTTGTTTGTGATGTGCGTACATAATTATTAGCTGTTATTAATTTATTTATTTTATTTTTTTCGGTGGATGACACTTGTTAGTGTAGGCGCGCGTTGTGAGTCACGCGGCAAGAGTGCAATTAACTAACATATGTACGTACATACATATATGCACTTAAAATATATAAGTACACGCAAGTGTGTGTATGTGTGTTGTGTATGCTTTTCAATTGAAAACAAAAGGCTAAAGAGAAATTTATAAGATTTTGTTAGCTTAGCACGTAGCGAACGAGTGAAACGCTGAGACACGTTGAGTATCAACAATTTGCGTAAACGTTTACGCATACTGCAACGCGACTGCAACCGGCATTTGTGATTCGTCGTAATACGTGATTCGTGATTGTTTTGTGCTACGTTACGTTTTGTTACGTGCAACGTTAATAGAGAGCGCGTTGTGATAATAATTATAATAATAATATGACCACACGCAAAAAGAAGCGTCAGGATGGCAGCGGAAGCGGCAGCGGTGGCTTTATTAAAAAAGTCTCATCACTCTTTAATTTGGATTCGGTAAAAAAATAATAGTGCAAAAATGCAACTCTCAACAACAAATATTACAATAGTTAATTTATTTTAAATGCATGAGATGAAGTTTTTTTTTGTTCTTAATAAGAATCAACGTAGTTCGATAAATTGATATTGAAAGTTTAGCACCAACAGGAACTTTACATTAATTTTGGCTATGACTTTCGCCTACAAATCCGATTTATGCAATATATGTACGTTTTTGGCAGCCAACAAAGATTTCACATCTGCTTTTTTTTTTGTTTTTATTTTTTGTATTTATATGTATACAGTCTCAATGATGATTCCATGTTTTATTTATAAATTCCTTCACACATTCAGCACACACAGCATTAAAAAAAAAATAAAGAAAACAGCAACAACGACAATAACAAGAAAATTCTCTTGCTAAGTGCGTGTTTGTCATCATTTGCATTGCATTGTACGTATGTATGTATGTATGTATGTATGTCGAATATCCGCATATAAACTTTAACAAATGCCTTTACGCATGCGCAGCGGAATTTCTCCCATCGCAAACAATTACACACACACACATACATATGCGTTTACCCTATTATGTATGTAAATGGGCGTGCATTGTAAAACTTGCAAAACTGATGACTGCATCTCCCTCTTGCACGCTGCCACGCATAATGTCACCTACCTTCTTGTATGCAACTATGCCTGTTGGCATGTGAGTGTGCGTGTGTGTGTGTAAACACTGCTCTTTCTTTTTGCTGCTCTCATCCCTACCCTCACTCGTCTACGTAAACATGCGTTTCCCTCTCTCTCTCTCTCTCTTTTTTTACCAGCCAGATCGCATAATTTGCTCAAAATAGATCTCGCTCATCTTTACCACCCAAATGCTGCACCAGCAAATTTAATTGCTCTGTTAATTCTCTTTACGGTTAATCTTTGGAATTTACTGAAAGTATTTGTTTACAGTGTGCTTTCAATATGACGATTCATAATTATTAAATGTTGTAAACAGATTGAATTAAAATGGTATTTACATATATTAAGAACAATTTTAAAATTCTCTTCTCTTTTTTTAACTCACAACAAGAACTGTGATTAAGCCAGCTAAAACAAGAATACAGTCGAACTTCCATATAACGAATCTCAAGGGGACAAAAAACAAAACTTCGTTATAGATACAATTCGTAATATATATAAGGTCGACTGTATATGTTAATCAAAAACATATGTTGTTTCCTATTTATGTACAAAAAGAAAGAACAAAATTTAATTCCAACACAACAAAATATAACAGAGAATCTAAACAAAAGATTATTTCAAAGTTATTGCATAAAATAAATTAATAAGCAAGGCACGTCTTTAAATTTCTATAGATATTGAATAGATTTATGTGGCCTTTTGTAGTTGCCAACCAGACTCTCTCGGGGGGACAAACGGACAGACATACAACAAAGTTTATATTGAACCACATTTGGCACACATGAATATACTTCGTTGCGATATGGTAGGATGTTCGATATGGTTCTTGGTCTGACTGGGTGTGCAGGTGTCGATTTGTAAAGATATTCGTAGTTTATATATATGTATATATGTATTAGTGCATAAAATACTACAACCGTCATTGTTGTCGTTGTTTATGTCCGCTTACAGTTTTGGCACAACGTCAAACCGACGCGTCGCATCGTCACTGCTTCCAATCAGACAGACAAAAAGAGTGAGCGAAAAGCGAGCCGCCGGTCACAGTGAGAAAAAGAGAGCATAGACCAAATCCACACCCAAACATTTGTACACGAATCACATTTGGTGGCAATTTGCCGAGCCATATTTGGCACAGACTTGTGTACTTATATGCACATTGTACATACTACTTGCATCACTGTTCACCAAAAAGTTGCATCAACAAAATCGCTTAGCTATTTCAGTGCATTCCAAAAATTGCGTTTCACATGTTGTATTTGTACTGAACAATTTAGGTTCGGATAGGAATTTCTAAAAGTAAATCAGGAATGTTATGTATTGCCTTAAAGTTAATTGAGCGTTCATTTGTGTCTTATAGAACTTAAATGGAATAATAATTCTTTATATTTGTTATTTACAACAACAATTCAGTCTTGACTATAGCCAATTAGTACCAGCAAAAAAGTGTATATGTATGTATAAACACATAAAATTTGTTGATTTCAAGGGTATTGATGTTCATTTAGGCTTTATATATATTTGTTGTTTGTTTACTTATATTATTAAAGCAATTGCTACCTTGTACTATCAACCGTGTGTGTGTGTGTGTGTGTATGTGGTAACCCAACCCCAATTCCAAGCTAAGGAGCAGCATAGTCAAAAGCATATAATTCTTGCTGATTAGATAAGTTGGGCTAACTGATATGATATGTCGACTATGTTGCCTTTACTCTTGGCCCCCCCTTTCTCTATGCGCTGTAAGATATGTGGTAAAACAAAAAAAATTGAAAATTCCTTTGTGGTTTGGGTATGAGAAAATGCCGTCATAAAGCAACCTTCGTGTAAAATAGTTAAGAGCGAACTTTTTGTTCCGACATTACATAATATTAAAGTATATCTCATAGATAGATGCTCAAAGATTCTGAACTCGCATCATGTAGCTGGCAAACACTTGACGTATTGACCCGGCTAATGTCGAAAGGTTAATAAGCAATTTGAATGCCGAAGCGCTTTGAACGCTCAAGAAGACGCCAAAGCGTCATGTTTTGCATTCAATTTTGCAATTTGTTTTTAAAGCTATACATATGTATGTATATATGTACAAATGCACATACATGTGGCTGCTTAATGAATTCATTTACACCCGGTTGCTAATCAATTGGACTTGTTTTCCAAGCGTTCGGCCTCTCTTTGTATGTTTATCTATAAATGTTGCAATTTTCATGCAGTCAAAAGTTGTAAGTTTGGTTTTTTTTTTTTTTTTTGTTTATATTATTTAATGTGCATTCTATAGATGTGACTTTAAATTCGCTCATCTTGTGTCCGCTTTAGTTTTTTTTTATTTTTGCTGTTGTTGTTTTTTTTTTTTTGGTGTGGCAGCAATTGTTTGCATGTATTTAGTACATTTGTTTCAGGTATTATAGGGTTCGACAACTGTATTCAATTTAGATTTTGTTTTATTTTTTATTTTTTTTTTTTTAATTCACTTGGTTTCGGCATGTGCGATTAAAGTATGAGAAATGTACGTTTGAACAAATCTGAAGAGAATCTTAATTAAATGTTCGATATGCCTTGGATGGGGGCATTATTTTATTGTTTGTATTTGAATCAGCTAGCTTAAGTGCAAAAATATGCAAAAACCAACCATTTATAGTTTTTATAAATAAACCAAACATTTAATATAGTATTTGGAAAATCTTTGAAAAGCTATTTTCTCTGTGAAGTGGATTAATAATAATAGTCGGGCAGCTGAACTTTCAGCCTGCTATATAAAATATCTTAAACTCATTAAAAGACATTGTGTTAGCTGTTTCAATAATTTGATATATTTATTTCAATAATTTCATTGTAAAAGATATAATTTCCATTTCTTTTCTCTGGTTCCAATGATTCAGGGGCGAACAAAAAAAATTAGAGCTGTAATCAAAGTGACAATTTATTTTTCTAAAAAAAAAAAAAAAAACACCATGCATTTAAGAACTAAACATTAAATGTATGAGTTAATAGAGTTAACAACATTTTGCTGTTTATTTAAAATAATGCTGCTGTCAATGACTTACTCACAATTTTAAGTTTTTCTCTTGGCCAAAAACAATTTTCAGCTACACAAAGCATCATCGACGAAGGTAAGCAAGCAGCATCGCTTAAAAATGCAAAACTGTCTTTTTGTGTGCTTTAATCTGTCAAAATGAGTTTGTTACCTCATACTATTTGTGACTTTTTGTATGCATTTTATTGAAAGTAATATTATTAACTTATCTGTCGCTCATCATTGGGTTGGTTCCCTTGGTCGCTTGTGTGTGTGTGTAAGTCCTTTGTTCATTGTCTTACGAAAATAATATTTCCTTGTGTTTGTATGTATATAAGAAACTGTGCAAACTTTAAAAATTGTCTAATGTTTGTTGTAATATTTGTATGCTGCAGGTTAATGGCGATGATAGCTGGCATTATGAAGACATACAGCTGGAGCGTGGCAATTCGGGTTTGGGCTTCTCAATTGCTGGCGGCACAGACAATCCACACATTGGCACCGACACATCGATATACATTACGAAACTGATACCAGGCGGTGCTGCAGCCGCTGATGGACGCCTTAGCATTAACGATATTATTGTCTCTGTCAATGATGTGTCTGTTGTGGATGTGCCACATGCATCCGCTGTGGATGCACTCAAGAAGGCCGGCAATATTGTCAAGTTGCATGTGAAACGGAAACGTGCTGCAAGTGCAACACCAACTGCAGCCAACGCAGCCAACGCTGCCTCAACTGATGTGCATGACAGCGCAAGCGGAACAGCTTCATCCGCCGGTCCAAAAGTGATTGAAATCGATTTGGTCAAGGGTGGCAAAGGTCTGGGCTTCTCCATAGCCGGTGGCATTGGAAATCAGCATATACCCGGCGACAATGGCATCTATGTGACAAAGCTCATGGATGGCGGTGCAGCCCAAGTCGATGGACGCCTCTCCATTGGCGACAAACTGATAGCAGTTCGCACCAGTGCCGTAAGTACTTGGCTATTAACTTACTCAAAAAAAAAAAAAAACAACTAAACTCTTTTTTTTTGTTTATCGAACAGGGTGAAAAGAATTTGGAGAATGTTACGCATGAATTGGCTGTGGGCACGCTCAAATCGATCACGGACAAGGTGACACTAATTGTGGGTAAAACGCAGCATTTAACCAGCAGTGCATCACAGTCGGGCGGCAGCGTTACCGGTGGCATTGCTGCCGCTAGTACAACCGCTCAAACACTTGGCCAACAATCGCAGGCACACTCACAATCGCAAACCCAACTGGCAGCAACATTTCAACAGCAACAGCAGCAGCAGCAGCAGCTGGTGAATTCGGAATCTGCAGGTGCGCTTAATAATGTTGGACAATCAGTTGTTGATTTAGCCGCATCAGCATTAGCATCAGTCTCAAATTTAGCCATCACCAATTCCACCATCACCGCCTCAACCACTTCCACTACCACCAACAATCTCATTTTCACCAATGACACCAACGACACCAACAACACAACAACAGCTACTACTACTACTCCTACTACTACTGCTACTGCTAGCTACACCAACAATTTAGGCCCAAACAACATACAGCAACATACTATTGCCACAGTTAATAACAGCAGCAACTACAACAGCAGCAGCAGCAGCAGTAATCATAACAACAACAACAACAACAATATTAATAACAACAGCAGCAGCAGCAACAACACAACCAGCAGCATCAACAACAGCAGCAGCAACATCAACAGCAAAACCAACAACTACAACAGCAATTTAGCAGCAACTGCAGCTACCACAACACAAGCACCCGCCTCCGCCTCAGCCTCAGCCTATGCCTCTGCATCTGCATCTGCCCCAACTATAGCTTTTAATGCTAAGCTTGCAATGCCTGCAATGGCTGCTAGTAGCACAGAGCTCAGCCGTTCCCAATCACCCTTGCCAAGGCGTAAGCGAATCATATATGAACTTCAACTAATCACTCTTCTATTAACATCTGTCTATTACATCTAAAAACAAATATAAAAAGAGCAGCTAACAAAAGTCCTCAAAATGCATCTTACATTCACATCATATACACTTGTATAAATATATATTTTAGGAGTATCAAAAAGTTTTAAGAGGCTGTTTCTAAATCTAGAGAAAAGAGTTTACTTTCTCTTTCTTCCCCTACTAACTATACTTAACAGTTTGCTGCTATAACTTTCCCAATCTCTCTCTCTCTCTCTTTTGCTATTTTATTCATAGTCGTGATAAGCGTGATCATCTCGATTATCGATTCCAACCTGAGTTTTCTACAATCTCTCTCTCCCGCTCTTTCCCAAGAATAAAAACCAAAGGAGATTGTACGGCTTTTGCTTGCGTGCTTGCTAAGCTGCTAGTTAGTTAAGTGTTGTTTGTTATTGACATACAACATCATTTTGAAACACTGGCTTTCAAAACAGTTCATTCAATTGAGAAACGACACATTTAACCCGACTGCAAATGTACCCTAACGATGCAACTCTTTTACTATTTTCAAGAAAAATGCATGCATTACCTTTTATTATTATTATACTTAGTTCTTGTCTGTTTTCTGTATACCTATTATGTATTTTATAAGATCAACTTTTCTCACTCTTCTCACATATGTATGTATTTATGTGTTTTAATGCTTGTGTGTACAGAATGTATACACAACACTATTTAACTGCTGAAAAGCACAAAAGAATAATATTTTTTTCTTTATTATCTTATTTTTTTTTTTTTTGTGATTTTACAAATGTTTCTGTTCCGGGTTGATTATAATTTTATCTTAATGGAATCAATTCAATATTCAGATGAATTTTTCTTCATATCGATAATCGATAATCGATATGGTATAATATCAGTTTTCGTTTGTGCAACTTTTTCATTTGAATCGATAATTGGCAGCACAGCAAAAATTCATCGACAAATATGTCACAATAGACTTTAATGGTTTCTATTCAAATTGACATCCAAATTACTCAAACTTTTTGTTTCTTTGTTATTTTCTGACTTCCTGACTATTCCTTTAACTTATTCGATTTTCTTTGTTTGCTATTGGTTTCTGGTTTCTTCTCTAAGTTTCTTATATATACATATATATATGTACATATATATTGGACTTAAGTAAGGGTTTCGATTTGATACTCTTGTCATGTTGATTTCTCTTTCTTTTTCACTACTATCAACCAATATCAATATGTGATCTCCGCGATCTCCACTAATTAAATTACCCTTACCCCTTTCTCTTTCATGTCTCAATAAATATATATGCACGTGTGTGCATTACATTGTGTGTATATGTAAATGTTAACGTTAACGTTATCCTTACACGCGTTGTGGTTGTTAATTATGATACCAAAAACAAAAAACAAAACCAAAAAAATTTTATGCAAAAATAATACGTATAAATATAAATAGAGCCCGGCTCAAGATATGCATCTACGAATGTCCTGGCGGCCGTGCCACCGGGTACACCACGAGCTGTCAGCACAGAGGATATAACCAGGTGAGTTGTGCACAATATGTGTTCTCAATATTGTTGCAACTGTTCTATGAGTTTTTTTTTTGAGATTTTTCGTAAACTGTTTTTAATTTATGTTTGTGTTTTTTCTTATGAATTAATGCAGAGAACCACGCACCATTACCATACAAAAAGGACCTCAAGGTCTGGGCTTTAATATAGTTGGCGGCGAGGATGGCCAAGGTATTTATGTATCATTCATATTGGCCGGAGGTCCAGCGGATCTTGGCTCTGAGCTAAAGCGCGGTGATCAGCTGCTCAGCGTAAACAATGTCAATTTGACGCATGCCACGCACGAGGAGGCGGCACAGGCACTTAAAGTAAGTAGTTCTTACTCTTAACTTATTAATATACATACTAACTAATCGAATATCTCAATTATATACAGACGTCTGGCGGTGTGGTCACTTTGGTGGCACAATATCGTCCCGAGGATTACAATAGATTCGAGGCACGCATTCAAGAGCTTAAGCAACAGGCGGCGCTTAGCGCTGGCGCCTCCGGCACCCTGTTGCGTACCACACAGAAGCGTTCGTTATATGTACGCGCCCTGTTTGATTATGATCCAAATCGCGATGATGGCTTGCCGTCGCGCGGCCTGCCCTTTAAGCATGGTGACATCCTGCACGTTACCAATGCCTCCGACGATGAATGGTGGCAGGCACGACGCGTCCTCGGCGACAATGAGGATGAACAAATCGGTATTGTGCCATCGAAGCGGCGCTGGGAGCGTAAAATGCGTGCACGTGATCGTAGTGTCAAGTTCCAAGGACACGCGGCGGCCAACAATAATTTAGATAAGGTACAAAATTGAAAAAGCTTCCTTCTTGGGGTTATAGTATTAACTGGAAATTTATGGAACATATGTTTGTTATGAATTTGTGTTGAATTCGGTTATCTTGCAAAAAGTTTTTGTTTCACTAACTTAAGTTGCAATGCCATCTAAAGCACTTTCGCCCAACTGACTGACAGACTGCTATCAATTCATGGTCCATAGCGATATAGTTTTATCGAAAAATTGCCTGCAGTTTGATCTAGCCAAACTTATATATAAATGTATATTATTGTTAGAAATCGAATGAAAGTAATCACGTTATTAATCATGGTTTTTTAATGTTACAGCAATCAACTTTGGATCGCAAAAAGAAGAATTTTACATTCTCACGCAAGTTTCCATTTATGAAGAGTCGCGATGAGAAAAATGAAGATGGCAGCGACCAAGAGCGTAAGTACAAAAGCGCCAACGTGTGAAGACAAACAAACAAACAAAAAAAGAACCCAGCATTATTAACAACAACAACAACAACAAGAACAACAACAATATAGCATCAATAACAAAACAGTTGAAAACAAAATATCTTGAGCGACAGAGCAACAACAATTTATTTAGTATTGATACAAATCTGTTAAATGCTCCCTATCTCTGTCTCTCTCTCTCTCCTCTTGTGTTACTTTCTCTACTTAAATTACATCTCTGTCTGTTGTTGAATGCTTTTCATGTGGCATCTTTCTATCTATCTGTGTGAGCGAGTCTGTGTGTGTGCGTTATCTAATTGTTATTATTAAGTTTCTTCTCTCTCTGTGTGTGTGTGTGATTCAACACTTAGTATTGTTCTATATATGTATGTATGTATAAACTATATGCGTACATATATACTTACTATATATATTTTTTTTAAATATAATTAATTTAAGTTATGTTTAAAAATGAGTTTCTATGTTTTCTGAATATGTTCTTGTTCATACTATAAAATAAACTTATTTTGAAGTGTGCTCCAAATTTATTTTCGTAAGACATTTACACATAACACACACAAATTTTGATTCCGCTTTAGCCAGTTGCCAAAGAGCACTAAGTCCGTCCAAAACTGTTTATTTAAAGATTTTTTCATATGTTTCAATTTAGTATAAGTTCGGCTTAATGTCGAACACTGAACGATGTTTTTGTGCAATCTTATTAATTTCAACACATATACATATATATATTTATTTCATGCATTTAACGTTATGTTTTTGTTTATTTTCATATTTGATTGTGTTGTCTCTCTCACACACATGCGATGGTACTCTGCGCCGCATCCAAAACAAATCCCCCCCGAAACACTCACCAAACCTTTCACACACACACACACACACACACAAATCATTCAATACGCGCGCTAATAATACAACATACAAAATATTGTTGTGTTTCTCTTGATGCGTGTGTGCTGTTGTGCGAAATATGTGAACTTATAGCAAACGGATTTGTAAACAGCAACAGTGAAATCGATGTTAACAATGTTAATAATAATCAAGCAAATGAGCCCCAGCGTAAGTGTGTGTGTTTATATACATATATATGTATATATAAACAGTGGGTGTGTGTGCGTTAGTGTTCTAATTCACACACGTGTTGAAAATGCTATATCGATATACTTATGAATACTGTGGGATATTTGTTATACATAGTATTAAATGTGTGTCAGTGTATACAGATTATGATCTATATATATTATCAGCTTTTGGAATATATGTATGTCTATATCATATACTATATATTTTGTATATTGGTTTTGTTTTTACATACATAAGTTTTGCACATGGTTTATGTTTTAGTCGGGTGCTTTTGGAAGCGGGCCTTTCTGCACACAACAACATCATCACATCTACTACCACTAACACAAACGCACACATACATACATAAACTACTTTTAAGAGCTACAAAAAAACCACATGTAATTTAGCGTGAATGTACTATATAGTATATATACATAGACTTGAGTATATAACCCTAATTGTCAACGTGCTTCAGCGTTCGCTACTACAAACAACAACACCAGCAACAAAACAACAATAACTACTATTCTTAATCTTGCTCATTCCATTAATAGTATATGTCTATATATGTATTTTATATATATGTATATCAAATAGGTACAACAAGCATATACATAGAGTTATAAACAAATTGTTCTGCGTTCTTATTGCTATTGCTAAAAAAACAAATAATACTCCGACTACTGTTCCATCAGTAATTCTCGATTCTCGCTGTCATATCTATCTATCTCTCTCTCTCTCTGTTCATCTCTCTCCCTCTTTCGCTCTTACATCAAATTACAAGTTTTCCCATCTTTCATATTCAAACATCAACTACCTTTTATTCCAACTACTTATTACAAAACTATTTACTACTTTACTACGCGTACATATTTATCTAATTTGTACTACTATTCTGTTTTAAACTGACCAAAGCGTATATCTTTTTCGATTCTCTTTTTGTTTTTTTTTTCTCTTCATTTTTCTAGCTTTTATGCTTTGCTACACACAAGACGATGCCAACGCTGAAGGAGGTATGTACTTGACTATAAACTTGAAGATTGAAACCACTAGAAACCACATTCACACATACATACATACATATATATGTACACTGTATAACACACAACACGTATATATATATATATAAATGTATGATTATATGTATATAGACATAGTATATACATGTAATTATATTCATCACTCATCCATATAAATACATACATATATTCTTACAATTTAAGTAAACTAATTATATGTTTCGTTAAAATTATACATACATACATGCGAGTACATGCATACATACGTACATACATACATACATACATACTTATGTGTATTTTATTTTGGTGTACTTGGATTTATGGCCTAACACTTAAAATGAGTAAAGTTACATACTTACATACATGCATACACAGACAGTTACATAAGCTACACTAACTCAAAACGTACCAAAACATCTTAAATACTATTTACTATATAGATTAATATCTAACCTATAACTCATTTCTTACACCAATTTACATATATGTAAAAATATAACAAACATACGTACGTATTTACATATTAATATGCATACATCCCAACATACAAACATACGTACATACATAATTGCATAAGTCATAAGTAGCAAGTATATATATACATATTATAGTGCTCCATTTTAGTTAAGTTTTACTTTTTTAGTTAAACCACATCATCCCTTGTTCTTTTTTTACATACTAAATAGTTTATTTTCTTGTTATTAGTCCTTTATGATCTACATATATTTACATAAGCATATATGTACATATTCTACGTGATAAACTAACACTCACACACACAACAAATCGTATAAAAACAGACCTTAAATAATTTCATAATATTTTTCTGCGTTCACTTTGAAAAACTTTCATATTAAAGTGATCGAACGTGAATAAAACTCATAAAATATGATATACTCAAAGCTTCGATGTTACACGTGAATTTCAAATAAAACTGTCTAGGAATAATATATGGTATATGATTATTGTGGAAACTCATACATGTAAATATTGATATTTAATTGTGACACAACACTTTTTGTTGATATTAACAAACTATTACAGTCGAACTTCCATATAACGAACTTCCGTATAACGAATTTTCCATACAACGAAGTCAAAAATCAGAACCCTGCAATTTGATTCAGTCAAAATCCCATTCTATATAACGAAATTTCTCTATAACGAAGTTTTTTCTTGTTCCCTGCAGCTTCGTTATATGGAAGTTCGACTGTAATACATATTTGTATGTTGTGAGAAACATTTCGTACTCGTATCAATTTGAATACATTCTTATTTCTAGTTAGTTAAATGTGAAGAACTACATTTTAAGGAAGGCTTGCAAAGAAAACAGAAAAAGTTTTTCAAATCAACGAATACTTTAATCGGGTTCGGGTTAAACTCTTTTATATATGTATATTTATATACATTAACAATGTTTCTTGCATAAATATATTATATATTATTGTCAAATTTTTACATAAAACTCCATTTACATACAAATGTGTAGCCAACTAAAGTATTGTTAACAAGCTTTCGAATCTCAATTATAATTGGTAATTATGATTTATTTTTAAACTTGTACAATATACTCGTACAATATATGTATAAACGTTACATAGTTGTGTATTTGAACACTTAAGGAACTAAGCTAAAGCTGAAAATGTATGTGAAATCAAATTTCAGCTCGATGGCGAAATCATTCCAAATATTTTGCTTTTATAATTTCATCAGTTGCGATATGTACAAACATCTGTATATATAACATTGCTGACTGTGTGTGAGAGTATGAGTGTGTATATGTCTTAAATGTGTTATCGAATCGTTGTGTCAATTTAAGTTAATCGATAAGTAAGTTTATACTTATGAAGTACTTATTTTAACACGTGTGTCAATACTCAACAGGACTTGTCGTTTAATAGATGTACATACATACATAATACGACATATACACGATTTATCTATGTACATATATCAATTTACGTAGCTTAGATTAGCCCAATATTGGGTTTTTCATTTCGCTTTTATGTCATAAACATAACTGAATAGCGAATTTATTTAATAATCCCAACTTCTTCATTTATTTCTGACACTCAAATTTGTTCGTTTTCATAATCTTTTGGTTCGTTTGTTTTTTATATAAAGTTTCAGCGATATTTGTAGTTTAGAAAATGATGAAAAACCACCAAAAACCACTTGCGTTTTGTAAATATATATTCACTGCTAATCAATATGCTATATTCTATATACATACATACATATATGTGTGTATGTTGAAAAGGAATCAAATACAATACAATATACTTAATGAAACGACATGCGAGACTTGTTTTAAGTCAGATCTTTGAGATCAAATATACTTTTTATGTTTTGTTTTGGTTGCTTAAAGGATGTGTTTTTGTTTTTTTTCACCATATACTACTACTACTACGTACATGCATACACTGAACACAACAATCACAGACATTTGATTGTCTTCTCAGATCATTTAAGTTTAGCAAATTAATCTAAATGAATATATTCATATAATATATATTGATGATTAATTTTGTTTATCTTTTCTTTCTTTTTCTTGACTTAACATTTGTGTGTGTGAATTATTCCGAATTAATTTCTTTCGTTCAAAATAATACAAAAAAAAAAAAACAAATACTACACTATACTATGCTATATTATTGTATTTATCGACAACTGCTACATCTACTTTCTGCTGCCTTCTGCCTACTTATTCGACAATACTTCTACTATCATACAACAACAACAACAACAACTATTACTACTTAACTACTTTAACTACAATTAATTTGTACTGTGTGTTATTAATACAACTCGTGTTATAATCTCGTTATGTTTGTTAATTTACATACGTATTATATATTTAACGAATTATCACAAAACAACAACAAAAAATTGTTACATATTCTTGTTTTGTTTGACAAAAACTTTATTACGATAAATGTATTTTATTTAATTGTTATTTAAATTGATTCAAAATAACTGTTCAACTGGTTGACAAAATCCCTTGTATCTACATATACATACATCAATATATATATATATCAAAATATATATATCTGTTACAACCATGCGCGACAACAACAACAACAACTACTACTACTACTAAACTTATTTAACTACAATCAAACCCGTTCTTCATCACTTCTCTACTACCAAACAACAACCAACCAATTGACCAACCTACTATATATATATATATATATTCACATATGTATATATATATGCGTTTGTATAAATCTATCGTATATTTGATAAAATGCAATGCGTGCAGGCGAGATTATCTACAGAGTGGAATTACCCGATATGGAGCAGATAACATTAATCTACTTGGAGAATAATGATGCTGACTATCGTAAGTCGAGCAAATAAGCAACAAATAATTTTTGTAAACGAACCAAACAAACCATATAAATGCAACAACAGCTATAAAGGCCTTAAAATATTACAATATTAAATTCATTTAAAGCTTACGTTTTAAAACAAAAAAATAATAATTAAAAATTATTATTATAATAGGTTTATAACCACAAAAATATTAAGAATATACTTTTGTTCTTTTGAATTTTGAATTTTGTTATTTTTTTTTTTTCTTATCAAACACAAAAAAACTGCAAGCAATTTTTTTAAGTGCCGGTTACTTGGTTAGTTTTTCTATCTTTTGCACACACACTTTATCCTTCTAAATCTTTCTCAGTCCATCACTCATGATCTCTCTCTCTCTCTCTCTGTATTCAGCTCGGTCTTTCTCTACATTTTGCAATAATTAAATTAGATATATTATGAATAATGTCTTCGATATTTCCCTTCATTATTGTAAGCAAAGGTCTGATAATAGAATATTTCTAGCTAGTATTATCACAATTAATTCATTGATTTTTAAAAGTAATTTTTTTTATTTGTATTTTATGTCATTTCGACAATTCCATTTATTTCTGCAATTTTTACTTCTTCCTTTGGACTTAGTTTGAAGTGCAAATCACAGTTATTATTTGGCTGCTTGTTTAATTTGTAACTCCAATATATATAGTATTCAATAATGTCCGTTAACCCATTTTGATCTTAGGAGAATCTTAACCATATTTGTATAAGGCTTCAAATTATTTTTAATAATTTCTTTCGAAACTCCATCAGTGATCTAGTCTAACTTCGATAGTCTAATGCCACTGTCGATAGCTTCTATCGAAGTAACCAAAAATTATCTCATTTTGTCAGTGTGTACATCCCAATTATTGATATAGTACAACACTTTTGGTTCTCATGTTCTCAAAAGTGATTAAAACTTTCATGGACACCAACGTTTTTTTAATCAATTTTACACCGTAGTTTCGATGAGTTCTACATCGGTGCATTGATGGCTGATCTCTTGTAAATTTCTTTACCTTATTCGCTATATTTCTTCGTTTATTTATTTGAGTTTGTTTACTTAGCGCTATTTTTATTGTAATTGCTTAGTTTTTTTGTGCTGTGCTTTGTCCATTTCACAAGTAATTTAGTTCTTTTCGAGCATATTCTGTAGCGCTCTGCAATCGTAAAGCAAAACGTTAAAAGTCAAAAACTATTCAACACCGATAAATGTATTGTTATTTTAATTGATCGTTATCGTTATCGTTATCATACCATTTGCACGCACATTTCCACTGTTTTCCATTGATTTGTTGGTACACACATATCAAGAAGCAAAAACCACACTTAAAATGACACCCGTAAAAATGCGAATACTACTACATATAATGAAAGAAAGTCCTCTCAATACGATCTTAAATGTATGTATATGTTTGAATACTCGTTATCAATTAACATTAAGGCTAAAAACAGGGATGCGATCGACGACAACGCCGCAAATAGTTAGTAATAGTTACTATATTGTATTATGATGTATTTCAAAATGATTCATTGATTTTATTACTGGAATTTTTCAAGTTATATATAGAAGATGATGATAATAAAAAGTCCTGTTTGGTTTAAGAAATGTTGTTCATTTATCGTTTTGTGTCAGATTATTCCAGAAACGATCTTTTCTCTTCACACATACTATTATAATTGTACACGGTTGGTTGTCACAGCAACAACAACAACAACATTATATTGGAATTTATAATTATATATTTTGGTTTTATTGGCTTTTCTTTGTTTAATTTACTTGTGGACTTGGTTTCAAAACAAATAATTGGCATCATTTATTTTATTTAACCAATTAATTGTTGAAATCTTAACATGAATTGCAAATGAGTTCCCATGACAATGCTGTGTTACAGAGTGAGTAAATCGATATGCAAACGAGTAAAGCACAAGTATAAACAAAACAAAAAAACAACCCGAGTTTTCTCGAAACTTCAACTTCCCTGTTATGTACACGAAATTCGAAACCTAGGCTAAATACTACTTAATATAGTTTAGTTTAGCATTTAAGTTAAATTATAAATAAATTGCTACCAAACGTTTCACATAAATCATCATTTGTAGTACTATATAGTAGTATATCATTTTGTTCGATGTTTGTGTGTATTGGTATTAACATGTTTGTAATATTTTTTATGTTCTGTTCAATAAATTTTGTATTGGTTTGTTGTTTTTATTTCGATTGTTGTTGTTAGTTATGTGTATGCATCAGCTTAGTGCTTTATGCACAAATAATAATCACATTTAATCTTAAGCAATATCCGACTAATTCTGATATACATATATAACAATATATATTAAGTTTATAGTGACTGTATTGTGTATCTGTTGCTCGTATAATTCGTATAGAGTTTTTGTCGTTAATGTAACTTTTAACATAATACAACCACTACTTATGTATATATGTATGTAATACAACGATTTCATTAACATATAGAAAATCTTTAATCTTGACTATTCATATTTTGTCTTGTTTAACCATATTTTTCCCCCACCTCCTCACAACATAGAGATTGTCAAACATGATTTGCTTTAGTTAATAATATTTTTTTATTATTTTCGTTACAAACAAGTGCAGTATTTTTGTAGTTTACACTTATTCTTTACACTTTGTTGATATTCAAAAATATACAAAATTGTTTTTTTTTTTTTATTTCTTTTCACTAATGGTTTGATTAAAGCCCTCGTTAATTAGCTAACTGCTGAACTATTCGCCTTCTTTTAAATGGTTTATATTTTCTGTTTTTTTTTTTTTTTAAGCTGACAGCCATCGTAAATAATGAATCCAAACACTAAATAATTAAATGCTTACCAACAAACTAATATGGACACAATAAAAAAGAATTATCTACCTTGATATTTATCTTTCTCTCTCTCTCTCTCTATCTATCTCGATATATTTCTGACTCACACTTTCTGTTTTCCGTGCCATATTATATTCCAAATTGAAAGCTTTAACCGACCTTGTACACCTTGTGTGACAAAAAATCAATCTATTTGATTTATTTCGAGATATATACTTATTTACTACCGCCCTGTTCCTTATTCCTTCCACCCCCCCAAAAAAAAGGATCTATTATTCCATTCATTCTGTAAACTTTGTGTTATTGTTCACGCACAAAATCTAATAGCGTTTGCCAACTATGCTTACAGCTTCCGAGGAGAATGTGCTGTCCTACGAGGCCGTTCAGCGCTTATCCATTAACTACACACGTCCCGTTATAATCTTGGGCCCACTCAAGGATCGCATCAATGACGATTTAATATCCGAATACCCGGACAAATTCGGCTCATGTGTGCCACGTAAGTATCCACTAACAACTGAACAACTGATGCTTAATTATTTATTTGAATTTTGTATTTGTTTTTAGATACAACTCGACCAAAACGCGAATACGAGGTCGATGGTCGGGATTATCATTTTGTGTCGTCGCGCGAACAAATGGAGCGTGATATCCAGAACCATCTGTTCATCGAAGCTGGCCAATACAATGACAATTTGTATGGCACTTCGGTGGCCAGTGTGCGTGAGGTGGCCGAAAGAGGCAAACATTGCATACTGGATGTATCGGGCAATGCAATTAAGCGCCTGCAAGTGGCGCAACTTTATCCGGTTGCTGTGTTCATCAAGCCAAAATCAGTCGACTCTGTAATGTAAGTGCCGAAATAGATACAAAAAGGTTTTTTGTTATCCTATTGTTATTTATGCATTTGCAGGGAAATGAATCGTCGCATGACCGAAGAGCAGGCTAAGAAAACATTTGAGCGCGCCATTAAGATGGAGCAAGAGTTTGGCGAATACTTTACGGGTACGTTTAAATATTGCGATAACATTATAATCTCTTCTCTTTGCGTGCTAAGTAATCAACAAATTTGTTATTCCTTTCGTAGGTGTTGTACAAGGCGATACAATCGAAGAAATATATAGCAAAGTGAAATCAATGATTTGGTCACAGTCGGGACCAAACATTTGGGTACCATCGAAGGAATCTCTATGACCAACAGCCACAACAACATGGACACTGCCGCCTCGAGTACGTTGTCGACCTATCTCGAGAACAACAACAACAACAATTGCAACAACAGCAACAACAAATCAGCCGCAACAAAAAACGTCTCACTGATGCAACACAGCAGCAACAGCAACAACAACAACAAGCCCCCGTAGCAGCAAAGTCGATGTTGTGAACGATTAGATACATCACCGATCTAACTGTTTGTGCATTTGTGCTTTTGGCCACGCTGAGTTTAAGCTTCTTGGTTGGTGTCGTGTGGTGTGGTGGACAAATGGTTCCACTTGAAGGCGGCGGCTGTTTAATTTTAGGTAGAACAAAATTGATATACAACAAAAGAGATAAAACAAAAACAAAAACCGAAGCATATTTATCATAAGATCTAATATGAAGCGGAAAACCGAAAAAAAAGAAGAAAAAAAAAACGAAAGAAAGAATGTTAAAAGAGGAAGAGGAATCGTTCGTTAAGCGCAAGTGTTGTTTGTTTATGTTGATGTTTATACGAGAGTTATAGCGAGTTAGTTATGTTGGACGCTAATTATAATGTGGTATATAATTACATGTGTAAACATATAGTATAAATACCTTTACATACTTACACGTATTTCAGGTATATACTCTTTTTAGTGCGATTAGCGTCAAACATACAACGTTTAATGATAGCAATTGAAATGTTTAAATCAGTTGGACGAATACGAGTATATACATATGTATAGGGTATATGGATATTGGGTTGATAGACGTTGACGATGACGACGACGACGACGACGACAACGATCAGTTGGTGCATTTGTTGTTAGATATATTGTATTTTTTTCCTCCCCACGCGCCTTTGCCTAATGCAACCACAAATTATTACATGATATATAAGAATCAATAGTTTATTCTACATACAAACAAAAGAAACATACATATATACTCCCACATATACGCACACACAACTATATACATGTATGTATGTACACACAAAAAACCATGTAGACTAACTAAAGTAAAGCGTCTGCAGCGAAAGAAATAAAGAAAGAGAGAGAGCTAGATCGAGCGGGCGAGAGAAATAACTAATCAGAGGACGAAATGCCGATATCACTTCTTTCAATGCTAAAAGTCATTTTACTAATACTACTTACTCTTTGTATGCTAGGACAGCATTAAAAATAAAACAAAAAAGTTGGATAGCGTCGTGTTGATTTGCAAGCACACATACATAAGCATATTACGATCAATACAGCAATTAAACAATATATATACACACATATGTATATATACATATATATACATACAAATTTATAGCATATAGATAACAAACACCGATACGGTTTAATTTTTACAAATTAATTTGTAACTACTCAAATACCTTATGGTATTTACAATATTTTTTTTTTTATGCATCGACAGCAAATGATTAGCTAATGTTTAACAAAAACAAACAAACAAATTTATAAATTATAGACAACGCACATAACTGCTAACTATTCTGTTTTTTTTCTCTTCGTATTTTTGAAATGTTTTTTCGAAAAAAAAAACATAAAAATTAGTAAAATTCAAGTTTAATATTATTCTATTATTTTTTGTTTCATGTGTATATCACTTCCCACAATATATTTATGAAATTTTGCATATTATTCGTCCTTTATTTTGTATTAAAAATCTATCGATATATTTTGTAAAATCTTCGCTCCCTGCTTTGTAAACATTGAACAGTAACAGTATATGTACGTGCAGACAATGCATACAAAATTCATTTCTCACATTGAACGCAAAATGCATTGTTGTATTTAATAAACAAAACCTAAGCGAATTATATTAATTTAAAAACTAAAGAAAGCGGTAAATGTAATAAAATAAAACTACAAAAATATACAAAACATACTTCATCAATCCCAATAAACTTTTTAATCACTTTCCTTGCCTACTTGTGGAAAAAAAGAAAAACAAAACATTTTGTCAAACCAATAGAAATTGCGATGGCACACATATAAACGAAATATATGCCGGGAGAGCCACGACTGCGAAAATGAAGAATAAAATCAAAACGAGAAGTTAATTAATTAAATCACACAGAGATTGACAAACGAAATGGCGAAATAAAAAGTCTAGATTGAGTTGCAAATAGTTTGTAAGGTAAGCCTTAGTCGAATTAACTCTCAAAAAAGAAAAAACCTTAGCGATATATCCATTTCCATTCGAAGATTGTCAGAAGGAACCCATTTTTTTTTAAATAATTCCTAATCTTACATGTTGTCCCAATCAATAATCCATATTATTCTGCCTACCAAACACCTGCCATGCAATCTCTTAGTGAATTATAAAATTAAACGGAAAGCAATTAAAAAAAATATAAAATAAACAAAAACTGAAGATAAAATATAACAAATTAAATTCGAGGGATAACTTTACACGTGCATATGTATGTATGACATGTTCAAATAGTTATTAGAGACATAAATTACACAGTTTATAATATAAGCATGAATAAATTGAATAAGTTATGTATGTAATTATCATATATACATACTATATACGATACACAGCGTTCTTTTCTAATAGCCTTTAGTGTATTTCGAAGTCAAGGTAACTGTTCCAAGGCCTTAAATGCAATTAATAAATGCATTTACGAGTATATATATATTTATATATATATGTATTCAACTTACATACATACTAATACATTGCTTAACAAACAAATGGCGCAATTTGTAAAACAAAAAGAACAAAAATCTAATGAAACATAAATGACAATTTTTTAATGTAGCCTTAGAAAGTGTATGCAAGAATTTAACAACTCCAAACCAGATCATACTAATTGAAAGATAATTATACCATATAACGTACATACATACATATGTGTACATATTTACAACAATATGTATAAAAGCTAATACTGAGAGGCATTTACCGATCCATTGTTACAAAACAAACAAAAACATTGAACAAAACAACAACAAATATCGTGAACTTGTCAGCGTATATACTACAATTTTTTGTGGAAGCATTTCATCAAAATGGTGCCTTTATCAGTTATTGTTGTCGGTAATGTATAATAAATACATACAAGCTAAAAATAACATCAATATATACATAAATATTAAGTACATATACAAATATAATACTAATATTAATCCATATTACGGCACATGCTATTAATATAATAGATGCAAATTAATATGAAATTATATGCAGTTGCGGGTTGTGATATCTGCTCGAATATCTTAAAAAAAAAAACAAAAACGAACAACTTTCGAAATTTTGGTTACACTTAATTAAAAAAGAAAGAAAGAAAAGAAATGCTGTTGCTGTCTGGTAGAACTTACAGCTACCTTTCGGCCATACCCCCGCCATAACTATTATAAGCACTATAACCATGATGCTCGCAAGCTAAATTAATGAATTTATGTTTGCATAGCGTAAGTGGAATACATATATGTATATACATATATATTATATAGATATATATGTACATAACTAATTCAGCATGCATAATTTAAGAAATTTGTTGTTATTGTTACAGTTTTCACAAAACAAAATCGAAAGACGAAAAAACAAAAAACAAAACAAAAAATACCCAAGTACAACTTATTCGATTGCCTTTTAAAGTAAAACGATTTGTTCTCTTTTAGCGAATAAGTGCTTTAAGTAACTCACATATACAAACATACATTTGTATAAGTAAATATGTAAGTCACCAATGAGTTACAATGCATATTGAATATTGTTAAAGATTATAAAAAGAAAAACATTACAAATTTCCAGCAAGTTTCCGAAATCAACTGATATTTCGTTGGACAATCTTCATGATTTGGAGCTGTTATTCAAACATTAACTTTGTTACAGTAACTAAAATTGTTAAAATTGGGTTTTTGCTCTTTTCCTTCTCTAAATATTTATTTCTTAGTTACTAAACTATCAAAGTTGACGTTCAGCTCTGAAGTACTATATCAAGATTAAAACACTAAAAGCCATTACTTAGAAATAAAAAGTTTCGCGGTCGTGGCATTTACTTACATACATATTTACATACATACATACATTATATGTATACATACACAAAAACCAACATATGTGCATGTTCTTGCTAAAAACTGAATACAAACAAATAAACAAATAAATCAATTAGTTATTACTAAAAGACAAAAAACAAAATAAAAAACAATTTGTGAATCCTACATTATGTATTATTTAATAGTTTATCGAACGATGCGACATTCTTAATAAAAAAAATTCAATAAGTATGCTTATGTTGTGTTAATGTGTATATATGTATATACAGTACGACCTCGCTGGCAACGCAACCTATTAAAACTTGGCCAATTGCGAAAACTTTGAGTTGGCCACGAGACCTATTTCCGAAAAGAGAACGGCATCTCTACCAACCACTAAAATTAAAGTAAATCGAATAAATCTGTGTTCAAAGCAAGAATTTCATTTTATATTATTCAGAAAAGTAGTAAAAAACAAACTGAAACATACAATTTCTCTAGGAAGTTGCGTCAAATGATGTAATTCTACAGTCTACAATGTTTAGAATTCGGGTGTTGCAATTATTGTATAACGTGGGTCGCGTTGAGCGAGGTCGTACTGTTCATTTATTAACAGGAGCTTAAACAAGCATATTTGACATTTCATTTCGGCATATACATATTAATTAAAATTAAAAGGCAACAACGTATATTTCCTGTAAAGAGGCTAAGTTTTTGAGGATGTTTGGGGTTCTCTCTGGATGAACTGAACCGATTTTAAAAACCCTTTAACCAATGCAAAGCCACATTATTTTTTAATGTCATAGGCTATATAATAACCCGAATTTTTTGGTAGTAAATATAAATTATTTTAGTTCGTCATCAGCATGTTTTATGGTAGGATATGAGGTCTGCGATCTAAAATATCCCGTTTTTAACAATTCCACGGTTACAAAAATACTAAGAAAGAAATACTAACAAGCTGGTATTTTTAAATACCTATATAGGTCAATTATTTTTGTTTTTCGTGCTTGAATTATTTTATAATTTACATCGATAACACGTCAAAATAGAACGACACATAGATAATAAAAAAAAATTCAACATTAAGTTATTAATTGTAATATAATTCCGAATTTTTTCTAGCTTATTTTATGTAACTAACCCACATACTATAAAATTATTTACTCGGTTAATTTGACTAAAAAAAATAATGCGTGCATTGACCAGAATGTGATACGATCCAATTACTCTAATTAGTAAGTTAAAAGTTAAGTGAGTGTTGATTAATTATTGGTAGACTCATTTGCTATGCGCATTGCGTACGGATCTGAACTGGTTAGAAGTGGCATGTTGGTACGCAGATAGATATCGAATTGTACGAGCGTTATGAAATATGAGAAGGCTGACACGGATATGAGATATATCAGGCGTCGGTCCAGATGCAGCATTCCGCATAGCATGGGCCGGCGATATTGCATCAGCAGCAGCGAGAACTGTTCCAACTGCAAACAAATAAATGAATTAATAAAAACAAACTTAAGTAACTTGAGTGAAAAAATCGATAAGAATTTAAAAAAAAACTGATCTGAAAACCAGCAAAAGGGCTTTATTAAGAAAACTCTATTAGGATTTTCATTGACTGACCCTAGTTTGTACAATAGTTGTTTGAGTAAATTTTAATCTGCGATATCTTCTTCTTTTTTTATTATTTTTTATTTTATTTTATTTATTCATGTTCGATTCTTAGTGCTACAGTATCGCTACCAATGAAAACAGCACATTGAAAACCGGAAAAGTTATCGATTGTTAAGAAGAGCTTTCAAACATAATGTCTCTAGCTCTTCTAGACCATCCCTTTTACTCTTATCGAATGAGACCAGAGTATTTTCAATTTCAAAACAATTTCAGTCGAGTGTATAAGCTTATTTAAGTACCTCTTGGTTTAGGTTTGGTAACTCCAGTGAACTGTAATCGCAGAAGCGACGCATTGTGAGAGCTAAACGGGTCTGTTCCATCTTGATATACTCATTGACCAGCGTCACAATGTATGTGTCCAGATAGAAACCAAAAGCATAAAGTACACTGACCACAATTGGAAAGCACAAATCCGATTGAGTTGCTAGCAAATTGAAGATTGTAAAGAAATTGGTAAGATTGTTGATCAATGTTGTCAGCGTCAAGCCAAGCAGCTGCACCTGCTGCATCCGAAAGCTTCCCACATACAGAGCATGAATCTCCATGAAACGCTGACGCAGTACACCAATTCGATCGCAGAGCCTGCAACACTTGATCAACAAAATGCCACGCCTCAGTGGATGTAAATGCGTTAATGGCCCCAGGCGTTGCAGCTGGCCAAGAGCGGAACGTAGCTGGACATGCAGCTGGCGCAGATACTTAAGCACACAGCTATTCATGTAGTAGAAATAATCGGCCATGTTTTCCGTATAGTTCCACAGCACAAACGAGTAAATGGCGAAATGCATGCGCAATTGTCCACCGTACGAATCTGCATTGGCGCTGTTAGCCAGAGCAAGTATGCCACACACCTGAATGATCATCATCATATTAATCAACCCAAACTTGATGTACATGAATCTCTCGAAGCTCTGCATGGGCCATCTACAGCCACGATAGCTGGCAGCAAAGGCTGCCTCCAAGCTGGCTCGTTGCAATGTCCATCGATTATTGATGTCCTTAAAGTGAAAGGTGTTCGCAAAATACGTTGTGATGACAGTAGCATACTTGATCAGCGTATTGGCAAACGATACGTACAGCACCAGCTGCACCCTGCGATCATCCGCTGCCGTCAGCGACCGATAGTTATAGCCAAAATAGCATGGCAGCACAACAATCAGCAAAAAACTGAACACATGACTGTAGGCGATGAGAATGGCTTTAAAAGCCGGTCGCAACGGTCTTTGAGGCACATAATCAATAATGACCTGGCCATAGATGTTTGCATAGAAGTGACCGTATCTGAAGAATTTCAACGAGTGTCGCTCCCAAAAACTAGGCTTACTTTCGAATGCCGCCTTGCCGCACATGTCGCTCACAGTCAGCCTGCCTCAGCTGCACTGAACCTAACAAACTGACTTTGTCCTTTGCTTGTGGCACATTAAAGCCATGTTGCGTGGCAGTTGGCATATTGATAAGGTGATACGGTGATACAGGATAGCGCAGGAACGCAACTACTTACAGAGAGAGATCAAATAGTAAACTTACCATAATTATCTTCATGTTTTAGTAGACATTCTAAGTGCATTGCTATAAATATAATCATGATTTATTTTTATAAGCCATTATTATTCACATAAAAAGTGAAGTTTAAAGGCAGCAGATTATAACATTATTTGAACTGTTATTTTTGAATGTGGGTTTCAGCCAATTGCAGGAAATTTTAAGTATTCTTCATTCCATTTATTTTTATGTAATTAGTCAAAATTGTACATTAAATTTTTGTATCATCAGTGCTCTTGCCACCAAACTTAGTGACTCTATAGATCGATTTTTATCGACTTTTCAGCTTCTACTGGACGCAGCATTTTATTCTTAAGACTTTCTTTGACCAGCACATTGATAAAAAGTTTCAAGTGTGAAAAGTCTTACTTTATCTTTAGTGGCTTATAATACAAATTCATTTCCAGCTATCAAAAACCCATTTTGTGTTACAAATTTTCTCTATAACGAAGTTTTTTCTTGTCTCCTTGGACTTCTTTATATGGAATTTCGACTTTACATACGCTTACAATTATTTTCAAAGAAGAAGAAGTCCGACATAAATTACAAACTTTATTCGCTGTTGTTTTCAACATTTTCTTTTATAACTTTCTTTGCACCTCTTTTAGCATGTATATCAAAGTGCTCTTAACTGTTTAAAAAATTAGGTAAAAAGCACAGAAGTTCAATAAACAAACAAACAAATATCAATTGATTTAAATATATTATTCATTGCATAAATGTTCTGCTAAAAATATTCTATTGAAAAGATTTAGCCAGCGCTATTATGGAACCAGATGTTTGCAATATCTAAAATGTAATAAATAATTGATTAAAAAGTGAACAAAAAAAACTGTTCGTGCAATACACACAGCTGCAAAGGTAACCAAAGAGGGCGAAAAGAAAGGTACAGCCATGGTTAAAGCATGCTGCGATCGCATTGTAAACAATAAAATGTAACGTCGATGCTTGGGCTGACAGATATGCCAGGGACAGCTATTCATAACACTAGCCAATTGGACACTCTGTAAAAGAAGTATAAGTATTGATAGTAAAAGTATAAGTAGGGATTGTATTAGTATAAGTTTAAGTGAGTAATTATAAGTATAAGTATAAGTGTAAGCATAGGTATAAGTATGAGTATAAGTAGAAGTAGAAGTATAAGTATAAGTATAAGTATAAGCATAAGATTAAGTATAAGTAAAAGTATAAGTATGAGTATAAGTATAAGTATAAGATTTAGTATAAGTATAATTATAAGTATAAGTAAAAGTATAAGTATGAGTATAAGTATAGGTATAAGTATAAGTATAGGTATAAGTATAAGTATAAGTTTTAGTATAAGTATAAATAAAAGTATAAGTAAAAGTATGAGTATAAGTATGAGTATAAGTATAAGTTTCAGTATAACTATAAGTATAAGCATAAGTATAAGTACAAGTATGAGTATAAGTATGAGTATAAGTATAAGTATAAGTATAGGTATAAGTATAGGTATAATGTAAGTAATATGACTTACACTCTCTGCAACTAAAGTGCCACCGTAGCAATAGATAAACAATTGACTTAAGGCAGCCACTGTATAGCCAATGTAGAGTAGTGTGCCGAGTCCATTGCCACCGACAGTCAACAGATCAAATATGCTGAAAGCGATGACCATGCTGGCGGAGACAAAATGGGCCAATGTAATGACCCAATAGCGTTGACGAAAGAAATGTGTCAGATCAATAATTTCATTTTGTCGCTTGATAATTCGCACCAAAGAATCTTCAAAAATGCAGCCATGCAAATCGTTCATCGGCAGGAATCCTTTAAGATAGAAACACAAAATAGCTAACTAACAGTCTTAAATATTAAAAATGTTATCAACAAACCATCGTGTAATCGAAAGAGTCCACGTACGTCGGCTTGCAGAAACTTAAAGAGTGTGGCAATGTGTACACAAAACTCAAAGTAGAATGCATCACAGCCGCCAAACATAAAAATTGTTACATAGCCAGTGTAAGCGACGAAAATGAATGTTATCGGAAATAATGGTGAGCGCAGTAGAAAACCGGGCATGCTTAGACACAAAATTGAAGTAATGGGACAAGAAATCAATTATGTTCATTTATATAGGAGATCCTAGGTTTAAGCCCTTCACTCAGAGGAAAACTTAGTACAAATAAGTATCCAACTATTTTTGTTTATGATTTTGCACCAAAATATGAATATGCATAACGTGACATGTAAAATAGTAAAATCAACATTACGATGTACTAATTTACAGAAATATATTAGATTTCAATGTTATTCATATGAAATTTCTTATCTTAAAAGCTCGTATACCTTAAAAACAAAGGTGAAATTTTTGATTTTGTATTCACTCGGAAACGTTTAGTAAAAGTGTTAGAAATATAATTTCAATTATTTAAAATGCAAAAAGTACAATCAATATTAATTAGTTCCAACGTACCGAACCCCCAATATGATGGCCTGTGACGGGATTCGAACCTGAGGTCTCTCGTCCTCTAAGCGGATGCTTTAGCTATTGCACTGTTGCCGAACATACTTGTTAGTTTTTAGCTAAAACAAAAAGCTTTGGGACGAAACTAAGATGTCTGCTCTTTAATTTAAGTACGAACCATACTAAATCTTAATATGAAGAGTGTTAAAAATCAAATATGCCAGCATTGAATGGAAAATTTTATAAAAAGCGTTAAAGGAAACATGGCACGTCATTTTAAAGTGCGCGAACTGTTACTATCTATACTTCACTTACGTCATATTGAATGGTGTGCCCCATGTAATGTGCTCGGCATGCCCCAAGTGCTGTATCAAGGCCAGTAGCAGCGGCTTCAAATTGTACATGGTGCAGGTAAAGAAACCAGCGGATAGTGGCCAAAAATTGAAACGCGATGCCATTACGGAATGCTTTCGCATTATCTTTTGTTTTTCGTTCGACAGTGCCATGCCACCATCAAAGAGCATCTGACGCTGATGTTCCAACACATAGAATAAATCGTTACGATAGCGCAGCATAAAGAACATTTTCAGCAATGTTACAGCCGAGGTGCCGGCCGGACAGAATGTCTCCAGGGCAAGCGCAATGTGACCGTTCTGTGCAAACAGAAATCCGGCATGCAATTCAGTTGCCACTCCAATGCCAAGCACCACAAAGTGAAATAGGGCGCGCTGCTTGTGAAACTTCTGCTTCTGCAGTCCCGGCCAGAAGCCCATGAAATTGAGACAAAGACGCTGCACGGCATAAAAGTACAGCGACAATGGTTGATTGCCAGACAAGAAGCGAAATACAAAGCTAGGTGCCATCTTTCCAAAACGTATCTATTGCCATCGGGCGAACGAGTTTTCCTTTTTATAGGCGAGCCTAGAAAACCCACTGACCATGTTAGTCTGTTTGGTTTGGTAATTGACTTGTTTTGTTCAAAAGTTTTAATACACAAGCTGCTGATTCCCACAATTTGGCAAGGACCTGTGCTCCAAAGGAGAAAACAAAAGATTGAAAATTCGTTCACCTAACCCGGTAAAATTGAAATTCCGATGCACGAAACTTCTTTTTAAGAATTTAAATTTTAAACATGGTTTTAATCGCTTTCATAAGATAAATCGCTCAGGTTCAGGTTTGCTTATAGTTCAAACCTTACAGGGTTAAACTTATATGAACTGATACTGAATATATTATATTTAATATTATTACTAACTTTACTAGCTTTAAAGTTTTCGTGTAGCTGGTAGCCTATGTTATTTTACAACTCCTTGCTACCGTACAACTTTTATGTTGTGCTATTAGTGTCTGATACTATAAGTCAAGTGTAACATAAAGGTTCCCATGTCATAAGTACTAACCGCATTACACGACCCCGGATTGAACTAAGCTTAAGAAACTGAAAGGATACAAATCTGATTATCTTCTTTAGTTTATGACATTCACAAATAACTTAGCTTTCTTTAAGTGAAAAAATTCTATAGATTTAGTAATAACCCATAACAACCTTACATACTTAACCTCTTTATAATATTAAGTAAGTATAGATAAGTTGAATAATGCAAACAAGAAGAAGGCACGCTGCAGACTAAATATCATCACAATAAGTACGTCAAAAGATCAAAGGGTAAAATTAAAAAACAAAATGATATTTAAAACACTTCTGAAACAAAATCGTAGAGGTAAATATTTCTTTCTGACCCACGAAATACTACAAAAAGGGTGTAGTATTTGTCAATTGCAAATGGAGAAAGTTCAAGGTGTTTTTTTTATGAGTAATCAGTAATAAAACATAAAAGAGAAAGGAAAAGTTATATAAAGTGCAAAATTGGCTTTCGTGTGATGATTGCACACAATTTATCCGATTATTTTTGCAAATTGAATCAAAGCTAATTTAAAGTGGGGACAGAACTTGTTCTATTTTATGTCAATTAATAATAAGTCGCAGCAGGCTTGTGAGGATAGCTGCCGCAACATGGCACTGGCACTGGCACTGGCACTGTCACAGAAACTATCACCTGACTCCCCCAATTTACTCACAGCTTGCAGCAGAAATGAATAATAATAATAATAATAATAGCAACAGCAGTTGCACGCAATCCAATTACAACAAATTGAGGCAAGCCGTCCGTCAATTGACAACGTCGGATGATAATGCCCAGGCATTGTTTTTAATGTCAACAAAAGCAGCAGCTCAGACTAAAACTAGTGGGACTTCTGGTGATCAAGCCTTTTTTTTAAATTTATGTATATATCTGCACAAATATGTATAATATAGTGTGTGCCATGCTTGTCCACTTGAGCGCCCTTGACTGGGGAATCGTTATGATAATTTTCGAGTTTAGTATGGATGCTGTCACCACAATGCACATGACTACTACTATTAGATAAGTTTATTATAGAATAAATACGCGGGCGTTCTCATAAAGAAGTTAAACAATTTAGCAGTTTAAAGCATAAATTGTTTAATAGAGTTGTACATCGGTATTGGGGGCATTAAGTGTTATGTTCTGTTCTAACAAAAAACCAAAGGGAACATCGATAGAACAATAAGTTCTTGTAAGGTAAGGTATGACACCTTGAGCCGTTAGCAACTGACTAAGTTCAAAAGCCATGCTTTGATTACTTCTGTCTTAGCATATTCAGTCAGGGCTAAACGTTATCTGCGATCAATTGAAACAGTTTAAGCACTCACTCGTGAGAAGTTCAAGAAAGTTGAAAAGCGCGAAAAGAGGAACGAGAAACGATAAACGAGAAAAAAACAACAGCTGACCGTTGGCAATAAAAGTATAATAATTACAGTCAGCTTGCTTCTCTTTTATCAATTATTTATATTCGATTACCTACTAAAATAAGTAAAAGTAATGCTCAAGTAATCTACCATCGCTAGTCAAATTCTTAAGACCTGACCAATATACAACTTATATACAAATATTATGGGCAAGTGTTATTAATCATCTCTTGTAGAATGTTTTATTCATTCGCTGCGACTGCAAGGGTTGCAAGGTAATTGCCCTTGAGATCGATAAGAGTTTGTCATATTTATATAGCTGTAAGTATCTTATAAATCAATATTTACGGACAAACATATGTATGTACATACAGAGTCTGTCTGTATGAATGCAACAAACAATTAAGCAATCAACGCCAAAATTAAAGTGTGAGAATCTTGTATAGATAATTAGCACATTGTGGATCTACATACATACATATGTAAATATGTATGTATTTTAGCCAGACGTATATAGTCAAGAGCACCGAATCGCACATTCACATTTGTTGGTCAGTTCCAAAATCGAGTCGACAAGGCCTATAAAAGCTGATCAATCGAACCTGGCAGATTGCAGTCTGTTTACAGAATCGCCAGCGTATCGAAAAAGCCGTTTTAATCAAGTGTTGTTTTTAAAAGTCGAAAAATATATTCTAGTTACTGGACATGGATTTTGGGGTGTAGATCGCAAATGTAACAATAATATTTACGTTCTTGTCCCTGTGAACGTTACCAAAATAAAACTTTATAAGACAATTCAACAAACGCTGTAAGATAAATTTCAATAACAGCCAAAGCAGTATGCATTCATCGTAAGTTAAACAAATCACGCAATACTCACACAAATTAACCCTGTATCCAACTCTAGTAACAATGTATAAGATCTTTGTATATTGGCAAAGATGATATGTACGTATGTATATGTATACACTTTGTTTAAAGTTGTTTTTATTTGTTGTTAGCATTCGGATTAATTTTTTTGTACGCATTTATAATATATAATAGATAGAATTTTTAGCTATTATTTTCTTATACTGTGGCCCTTATATGCTAATGTATTTAGTGTAGTATACTTTAAAGGGCATACTAAAATTCAATTATGTTGAACAAAAAAATATATGTTTGCAAATTTTTTAAAAACTATGTCACTACAAGCTTACATAAATATGCTTTTAATGATCGTAAGCACCTATAGCCGAAACCGGGACTTTTGTTGTATTGTACGATCATGCAGTAGCAGCAGCAGCTAGAAGAGGAAGAAGCCACCACAGCCGGCTCTGGGATACAACCAGGGGCTGTGGGTGGGTAAGTGGGTGGGCGGTTGCGTTGCGTTGCTGCCGCAGTCGCAGTCGTTGTCATTGTCATTGCTGGCATCATTAGCAATTGCTTTTGTTTTTCATTTATACACTGATAACAAAAGTAGAAGTCTATTTGGGTTTTGTGCAATTTTCGTTCAATTTTTCTACCAAACTCGAAACCCTAAAACATAGAAAATGTTCAGATTTTTACCTGAATATTTATGTTTAAAGATTTTCAAGCAATTTTATATCATCATAAAATTCTGAAAACATTTTAATCCCCTAAAATCCACATAAGCCTCAGGTTCAGTCGGCAAATCAAAGCAAGTGCTATCAGCAAATGTCAAAGACTGATAACTGACACATTTTTTTCTAAAGTGTATTTTTCAGTCGGTGACTTTGAGATGCTACACATTTTCACTTGTTTTGATTCAATGTTGTTGTTTTTGCTGCTACTTCTGCTGCTGTTGTTGCCTGTCCGCTTAGTTTGTTTTAAGTAGTGCTGATGTCGTTTGGGTTTTAGTTTGACGTTATAAATTGAGTTGGAATAACGCATTCCAGCTTAGTCGTGTTCCAGTAACGGTTACGCGCGCTACCCATCCAGCGAAATAAACAAAAGTTCCTTACAAAACATCAACCCTAACAAATTCAAAACAGGTGCGCTGTTAACATAGCAAAACGCGTTCAAATCAAGTGCTTAAACTAATTGTTGCATTTTATATTTGTTTGTATTAATTTTCATTCATTTCAAATTCATCGCATTAAATCACTTAGTATGTCTGCTAGAATTTTGGAAGACTCGCCCAATGCGCGCATCAACAAGACCATTTTGGATCGTTATCTAACGCTGCCGGTCGAGGATAATATTGTACAGGCAACCTACATATGGATCGATGGCACTGGTGAGGATCTGCGCTGCAAGGATCGCACACTCGACTTTATACCATCGAGCCCAAAGGGTAAGTTCGAAGCAAACATATGTGTCTTATAAGCTGGCAAGTGGCTTAAAGCCTGTCCTTTTAATTGGCAGCATCGGGCGTTTTTGAAGACTAGATTAGATATCAAGTGAGAGAAGTAAGTCTTGCATTTACAAAGAGCGAAAAAGTAGAATCAAAATGCTTAAGTAGAGATTTTAAATCTTAATTTAAGCAGTTTCACTTGACTTAAGCATTTATAAACATTTAAAGCAGGGGTAGAATGATTTAATTCAATTTCCTTACACTGGAATCAATATAATCACCAAAGGTAGTTGATTTTTAAAAAGGGTTTCACGCTTAAGTTTGATTGATTACGATTTTTAAGTAGTGATTGACTTGATTAAATAAGAATTTACTATGCCAGTCAAGTCTATAATTATATACATACTATATTTATAATTATAGTTCATAGACAGGTTAAGCACAATAGAAATGCATTGAGTAGATAAAACTATATAATTTTATTGAATAAATTATAAATATAAATAGATTTATGCATTTCGCAAAATACAAAATCACTTTAATATTTATCTGTGCAGCAGCAGCACTGCAACAACATTATTATGCATTTAACAAAACAATTAAAATTAATATATATTTTTCAATTTAAGCACATTTCCTACTTTATGTTTTTGTTGTCTTCTTTCTATTGTTTAGTTGTCTAAAGATTAGATTTACATGCCTGCACACATCAAGTATATTACATTTAATATACTAGTAGCAAAACAGAAGACTTTATGTGCACAATTACTAATTAAGAATCTCAGCTGATAACGTTCGCATATGCATAGATACTGCATGTAGTATAGCTAGACAGCTATACACTTTTCAGATGCAGACGGAAAGGTGTGAAAAATGTCAACACATTTATCCACAGAGTGTCAGTGTAAGTAGCAGCTGTGGCGTATGCGTAATATTGCCAACAAGCAAACACAGCACGCCAACGACGCGTGCCGGAAAATTCAGTGGAAACAATCAAGCGGTTTGCGTTGAACTTGAATAATGATTGCCAAGTGATTTAGCGGTAATCTATCTGTTTACTTGCAGCAGGTTAAATGGTATATCTAGGCAAAATAAGTTAGTAATTGCAGTGAACACAAATTGATTGCGAACGAAATGCAATTGAAGCAACTGTTGCTCATTAATTTTGCATTGGCTTTACCATTCGATTCGATATGCAATTGAAATTGATCCCCAAGCTGCATGCCAAATTGAATCAATAAATTTGCCCAATTACTACACTGCAGTTCATTCTTGGGTCAGCGTTTGACACACGTTTAGTTTAAGTTTAAAACTTACTATTTAGAAAGACATGCAAGGCATGCCCTACGCCCGTGGCACTGGCAATAAATAATGCTTGGACCAGTTAGATACGCAGGGCACGGAAAATGTTTGGTTGGTTGAGCGTGCGGCACGAGATTGTTAATGAAAACAGACGCTCAAGGTAATAGCTGACGCTATTACAGCTAAAACTACTCAGTGCATGTACAGTACAGTATGTTCTCATAATAATGAAAACTTTCAGTAGCGGGCGATACTGATTTAAAGATAGTAATGATCGCTTTTCAATGCACGATTAAATATTTTAACTGACTTACTGAATGCTATCCACGCACAGCCCCAACGATAAGACATAGCGATTGGTTTTTTTCGCGTAATGATAATATATCCATCGAAAATGAACTCTAAGATTTGTAAGTGAATAAATTTTAGGGCCAAAATTACTGTTCGTTATTACCAATCTTAGCGTGCCATTCTTTTCTTTCTATTATGGTATAAACCTAACTGTAGTAAAATCAAACCGCTCACAAATTTACATTTATAAATTTATTGTGATCTTAAAGATGCTCAAAGCCAGTTTACAATAGGCAATGATGATATACTGAGTTGGGTTAGGCTCTCGGTGCGGTTGTGAAACTTAATGCATAACTGCGCAGTAACTATTTTCAGTCATTTGCGAATGCAAATTTAGTATTCAGTTTTGTTCTATTGTACATGATATACATACTTTCGAGTACATATAACATATGCTATAAATAGGTTATTCTTTTATACATTATTGTAAAAAGTGACAGAAATATGTAGCAGCTTAGAGATATTTTCTGTTGGTTTCTGCGATACAGGAAGTGTCACTTATGGCAACTGAAAGTTGATACCAATTATCCATCAATTATTCCAAGTACGAGTATTGGATTTCACATTTCGAGTACAAATTTAGCGCCTAACTAACAAACGAGGGCAATACATTTAATGATCGTTTTAGATTTGCCCGTTTGGAACTATGATGGTAGCTCATGCTATCAGGCAGAAGGCAGCAATTCGGATACCTATCTGTATCCGGTGGCCATCTACAAGGATCCCTTTCGACGCGGCAACAACATTTTGGTCATGTGCGATACCTACAAGTTCGATGGAACACCAACGGCGACGAACAAGCGCAAGACGTGTCTCGAAGTGGTGAACAAGTGTGCGGATGAAGAACCCTGGTTTGGCATTGAACAGGAATACACATTCCTTGACTTTGATGGCCATCCGCTTGGCTGGCCCAAGAACGGTTTTCCCGGTCCACAGGGTCCCTACTATTGCGGCGTGGGTGCCAATAAGGTAAGTGATTATCAAAGAATTTAACTGATGTGAAAGAGCTATCCTGACTTCTCATCTCTCACTTTCTAGGTGTATGCACGCGACATTGTCGATGCTCACTATCGTGCTTGCCTCTATGCTGGCGTCAAGGTATCCGGCACCAATGCGGAGGTGATGCCCGCCCAATGGGAATACCAAGTTGGTCCCTGTCTAGGCATCTCGATTGGCGATGATCTCTGGATGTCACGCTTCCTCTTGCATCGCATCTCAGAGGAGTTCGGTGTAAGTTTATAACGAGGTTAAACTCTTTGCTCCAGTTTATTATAGCTTGCAAATAATTAACAGATTGTTGCCACTCTGGACCCCAAGCCCATGCCGGGTGACTGGAACGGCGCCGGTGCACACACCAATGTGTCCACAAAATCGATGCGTGAGGATGGCGGCATCAGGGACATTGAGAAGGCCGTCGCTAAGCTATCCAAGTGCCACGAACGTCACATTCGCGCCTACGATCCCAAGCAGGGACAGGACAATGCTCGCCGCCTGACGGGCAAGCACGAGACGAGCTCCATAAATGACTTTAGTGCTGGTGTGGCCAATCGTGGCTGCAGCATACGCATACCCCGTGGCGTCAACGATGATGGCAAGGGCTACTTTGAAGATCGACGTCCCAGCTCCAATTGCGATCCCTACTCGGTTGTAGAGGCTATTCTGCGCACCATCTGCTTGGATGAGTAGAAGATGTACGAGAAGAAATGCCACTTACATCTGCAGCTTGACCCGGACCCGCCTCAATTACCAGGGCGGAGTTTACCAAGGCGTTGCCATACACAATCAAAACATATAACTATCGTATTAATTTTTTTTGTCGTTTATAAGCAGCTGTTTTTTTTTCTGTATTTGTTGATCATTGTTGTTAGGTTTTAGATTTGAAAGTAGGTTTAAAGCTGTACTACGTCGAACAATCGATATACCAAATAAACCCAACACACCCACTAAGCCCACCAAGATGAACCTATAAACCCTTAAACGGGTAGCATAACTACCCATGGGACCAATACACACCTAACTATAATGGTATTAAAATGAATACTAATATATAACTACATACAACATCCTTATATACTCCCTAGTTAAGTAAATGCACGAAAAAAAAAACTATTAAAAAAAATGTATTTTGTGTTTTTTTGGGCAGAGGAGCTACTAGTCCCGATTCCACTTCATTCAATACTTAAAAATGTCACATTTTTGTTAACTGACATAAAAACCTCTTAAGTTTTGAGTGAGTTTAGAAAAGCGATCATTGCTATAAGGTCTTCCCTCTTATGATTAGAGTCTAATCGATAATGAAACAACTTTGAAGTTAAGTTTTTGGATTTGTCTACCGTTTTATTTTCGCTCGTATGTATGTATATATGTTTTGTTGTTGTGTATTTTATACTAAAATGTATACGAAACTTTTGTTGATTTTGATTTCAATATCTCTGTTTAGTGGGGCCTCAGCCTTGTAAATTGTGTATTAAGTTTTGGTTTTTTTTTGCATTTGTTGTTATAACAACGGTCCATAAAATGTGTTTTTTTTTTTTTTTTGATTAGCGTTATAATATCATATCGTTAGTGGTACTATTTATATTTTTTTGTATACGCGTACTAAGTGTCTTTCAACTTTATTCGGTATTTTTTGTCTTGTTTTTATAAGTTTTGGAACAATTACAACACAATATTTCAATAGTATTTTTCTACAAATGTTTATTTTAAGTTCAGTTTGCATACATAAACAAACACTTTCGGTAATGCAAATTCAATTTAATATCTTAAAATTATGGTATTTTATTCGTAATTAATTATTTTTTTTTTTGTATCTCTGGGAGTGTGTGTGTGTTTGTGTGTATATGTGAACATGTGTTTCAAGCAACAATAAACAAAACAAAAAATTTAAATATATATTTAAAATTATACAAATTCATTAAAAATCAAGACAAAACAATTAATTAAGTTCCAGTTGAACTTTGTAAATTGTGTTAATGGAAACTGATTCATTCATATAATATAATTAAATTGTATATGTATAATCTATATGTGTATAAATACAAGTAGTATATACGTATGCATGCATTTATTGACTGAAGCCGAGTATCACACTAACTGTCAACGAACCCAAAACACTCAGATCTGTTAAAATTAGTAAATTACTTAAGTGTGCAACCTTATTTCACCTTACTCAATTAGCAATAATAAAATTTTTCTTCCTTTTCTTATGTGAATGTCAGAGTTGGCAGCTGTTTAAAAAAGATTTTTGGTCAATTTGAATATTGAAATACATGCACACTTAACAGATATGTTTTGCCCATTAATTGTTTTATTGTTTTGTGGGATTGTACAAAATTAAGTTTACTTGCTGTAAATTCTTTGAGTCAACATGTTTTGAGTGAAAGCAAAAGCTGAACTTTGGGTATGTAAAAAATAGTAAAATGTTAAAGTTTGCGCTTTAACTAATACACATTTAGCTAATATACATTTAACTAAAACGTTTAGTTGCTTTTTTCTATAATGTATTTACTAACATGTTGTACTTGAATTTGAATACCAAAAATTAAAAGAAGCAGCAATGGGAATGTTTGCCTTAAAAACAATTTATGAATGTTTAATTTTGGATGGGCACATTTGTAGCTGGATGTGAGATCTATTGTACGCGTAATGATTCCAGTTTATTTCTTTTTTGTTCCATGTACAACATGTTAATAAATGTACATATGCATAATTAACTGGTATAAAAACAATTGTGACACAATTTTCACTTAAAATTATTAATATATGTACGGGGGGGTCTTGTCATGAAGTGCAAATCAAAAGATATTGAATATTGGATGATGGAAGCGCGTTTGCTGCATAAAAATACATTCGGTAAATAACATACAAGATATGACTTTAGCGTACAGAGTAGTAACAAAATGAAATAAAAATAATAAAAAAAAAAAAAACATTTAAAATTATAAACATAATTCTTAAAAACTAATAAAAAAAATGTAATTTAATTTATTATTGCACTTGGACAACAACTCAATCTTTGTTTCTATCTTCTACATATTTGTTGCGTGTTTGAATTTAATTTGTTTTTTCTTCAAGCTTTGCAAGCTGCCAAAGATTGGTAAAGTCAAATTGTAAGTAAGTAATTGATGCGCTGTACACAAATATATGTCAATATAAATCAATTATGTTAGGTATATTGTGTATGCATATACATATGTAAATAGTATCTATATTGTATGTATGTTATCAACTACTTCGTTTCATTGTGGTATTCACCGAATATCGTATGTTAAGGGAGCATTGCAATTGAATGCTTGTCTCGAGGTTCTGGTTCGTACTATTTTAAATAGTTTTATAGAGTTTCTTTGATTTTGTTGTTTTTAGTCATTACATTTTGGCAACGCTTGTTACATGTTTGAACATTATTATTAAAAACTTTCATCGCATTAATTCTAATCTCAACGTTTTTATTTCTGTTGTCCCTAGAGGTGTGTATTTAATATGGTTGGTATTGTTTTTTTGTGTGCACTTACGATATTCATAATAAGTTTGTCAAACTTAGTTAACTATACGATAAGGAGTTACAAATTCGTTTCGGACATGTCTGTCTGTGTGTGTGTGTTTGTGTGACAATGTTTACAAAATATCAACAATATCATTTTACAAGTATATAGACTAAGAGAGAGGTAAACAATACACATATAAAATACAAAATAAAAACATATGTAAAATTTCTTTTCAAATTTTATGCGTTTCTACAGAAAAGGTGTGTTAAAATTTTTTAAATATTTTGTTTTTTTTTTATATCCTTGCAGTGTGAAGTTGGGTTAAGGTTATCATAATTTTAGAGGTCAGTTTTTTTGATTTTGTGTAGACTCTCGTCTGCAAGATTATGTAATCTCCGGCGTGCCAAAAATAGATGTTCTGTCTTGTTCTCAATTTAAAACTTACATTACACAAATACATAATTTTCATTATATTTATGTTTGCATGTATAAACTATATATATATATATGTATATATAGAGTAGAAAACATTTAAGTAAAATACATATGTATCTGCTAAGCAGGCTGCTTAGTACTGTTAAATGTCGTTTATGTACTTTGTGTGACAAAAACTATGCGTATTAATAATAAATAAATATAAATGATATTTTCTTTTTTTCAAACATAACAGCAATATATAAATATACATACAATAAATTGGAAAAAAAATGGTTTGTTTAAAACATAGATAAAATTAGTATTTTTTTTTCTTTTTTTATAAATAGGTAATGTATATATAGTATAGTATATATTGAAATTGAACATTAACTAAATATATATATCTGGGCTTTGACACGCCCACAGCCGACTTTATGACCGAACATACTATATAGATACTTAGTTAGTTAGTTATGTAGTTAATATACATACGCACTAACCATACATACTGATATCCATATCCATATCTATGGATTATCATATGTATATGTAGCTATAATGTTTAATCCGTTTTGTGTGCCGTGTCTCCTGCGCTGAATATTATGTGGATAGTTCTGTGCTCCCGCGACGCACCATGTTGAGGTCGCTGAAATCGATCTCTGTCGATTCAATGGATTGTATGGAGGCGCTACGCAGCTTGTTGGCTGGATATTTGCCGCGACTTTTAAGCGCCGTTAACTGCAGCAGGAAATTATTGTATGGCCGATTAGTTGTGTTGTTTCTCCCTTTGTTACGCTTACTTGCTTTTGTACATATACATATATACTACGCGTGCATTTACGTTATTTACGTGTGTATGTGTGTTGAGTTGAGCATTTGTGTGAACAAGTGTGTGTGTTTGTGCTTAAACATTTACAACTGAAACTTAGTTTATAACGAACACACTCCAACTGAAACCAATACCAGCTACATTTACAGATGTGAATATTGCACATAAAGTGTACTTAGAAGATATGTATCTAGATATAGACAGGCGTGCAGGTAGATGATTTTTACAGGCAAATCTGGTTACGAAAAATGGTAAAAGAAAGCGAGAGATACAGTTACGATGTTAATTTAAATCAAAAGAGTTGCAATATGTATGTAGACACTCAATAATTTACCAAACAACGATCTTGAATCAACTGTTTTTGTTGCAAGGTTTGCGTCTTTGCTAGATCAAGGTAAAGAAAAAGGCTTTTGCTCACAGCAAAATGAAAAGCAAGCAGTACATTTTAGTCAAGTCAAATAAGTGAAACTCAGCTAAATAAAGAAAGTTGTAAATAATACGGGGAAAATCTTTTAAACATCTTCGGTCGACTAACAAAACGTTCAAATTGCTAATAAATAATAAAAATATATATATACTTTTTTGACTAGCATGCAAATAAGCAATGACTAATACAATTTATATTGGACGCAAAAGTATGAACTACAACTTGATCAATGGGGTACATAATAAATATATATATGTATATCAGAAAATATGGTAGGATGCATTATCTTGTCGACAAACTAGACTCATAAAGGAAGAGCAGCAGATTTAATGTTTTAAATAGCACACATAAACTTTACTGAATACTGAATGACAAAAAAGTCTATAAAGGGTAACTGCGATGAACAAAGTTATGAAAAAAGTAGATCTTAGAGATCTTAGCAATATGTTAAGTACTTGGGTACATACAGCAATGTTGGCAATGATTGGAGAGGGGGACTCAGTTAAAGACACCTGATGTTTGCTTTTGGTCATTTTGTTGTTATATTGGTTTTTTTTTCTTTCGATTTGTTATTGAATGCGTTTTAAAATTAGTTTGCATTAAAGGATTGGATGATGGCGGTATTTTTGTTTGTTTTTTTTTTAGCATTTTGTTTATGTGGAGTTTTTTTTGTTTGTTATTTCAATTAGCTTAGCTTATCCATTTCCACGGTTCAGTGTCGGGGCTGGTTATTGGCGTGGGATACTAGAGACGCAACAACGCGATTCGTGTAGTTTTTTTTTAAGTGTGTGAGAAATAGATCCAATAAGAAACAACGAGATTATTACCTTTTTAACAGTTCCAAAGTACCAAAAATTAAATGAAAAGGTATCAAAAGCGAACACACAAAATGAAAAGCGTATGCCACACCAAAGCGTTTTGGCTTTTAAGCAGTTAGCAATAACTGTTTAAGGTATCGTTTGGGCATTTGAATGCACTTACAAGTGCAGAACAATGTATTTGTGGTGTGTGTAAGTATGAATATACACGGCTTATAGGTGTAGATGTGTGTGTTTGTGTGTTTGTTTATGTGCGTGTAGCAGTTGTTATATGAGTATTGCCTGGTTTGGGTGCGCACAGTAACAAAAGCCCGAAAACCAAAAAAATAAAATAAAACGAATTGAGTTCAAAATCGAAAGTTACCTCCGCCTTCATATCAGCCAACCTGTCCTGCAGGTCACGCACTTTATCCGAATCATCCAGATTGGAACGCAGCTCGCCCTCGGCAAGCATTTCCGAGTTCTTGAAACGTACAAATAAATACAAATAAGAATTATAGAAAACAATTACACAAAAAGAAATCTACCTTTGTCTCCAATCGTGATATTTCCTGTTTTAGTTCGGCAACCGTTTGGCTCTGTTCAGTAAATTTGATTTTGACATTCATAAGTTCATCCTTCATGCGAGATTCCAGATCCGAATATCTACAAATAGATCGAGGGTAAGACTTGAGGCGCTTTCAAGTCTTATTCATTGTTACCTGTGCTGTTGTTCGCGCGCCTTGTTGGCCAACTCCTTTTCACGTGTAACAGCCATTTCGAGCTCCTCCTTGAGCTTCTTGTGCTCTTCGTCCTGCCGCCGCAATTGATTCGTGGACACCTGCACCTGTGTCTCCAGTTCCATGACCTTTAGTCGCAGCTCCTTCAGCTCGGTTAGCGTTTCCATTTCACGTATGCGCGTCGTCATAAGCTCCTCCTCAAGCTTTTGCGTGTGCTCCGTTGACTTGGAGTTATCGAAGAAGTTCGTTAGCAGCTTCTTCGGTGTGGAATCAACAGAGGCGGCACTGTGATCGTTGCGCTGATTTTCCGCCAACTGTCGCTGCCACTGCATGCTCAGCTCCTGGACACGCTGTTTGAGATCCTTGAGGGAGAGCGAGGCCTCCGCCTCACGCAACTTGCTGGCAATCAGCTCGTCCTGCAGATGGGCCACAGAGTTGTCGGGCGTGGTTTCGCGCAGCGTCTTTTTATCCTCTTCGAGCTCTTCGATTTTGGATTTTAGATTCCGTATCTGATCCTCACTCTCGGCCGAGCCCTGGCGCACCTTGACCAGTTCCTCTAGCAAACAGGAGACCATTTCGTCGCGTTGCTTCAGCGCTTCCTCCTTCATGCAGAGCTCATCGATAGACGATTGTCGCGAGTTGTTCTAAACAAAGACAAGTTAAGCTTTAATATGACCTTCTACAAGTTGTATTGTTTCAAGTTTGCATGCAATTGAACTCTATCTATGCAAGTTCCGATGTACAATCATTTATCGATCGTTTTAAAGTTTTAAGATTTAATGATTTAATGCATGTTAGCTAAGATACAACGTGTATAAATTGACTATATATATTATGAGTTATAATGTATGCAATGGTCTGTGTATGTGTGTCTGTGTGTGTGTGTGTATCAATCTAATAGTCATACAATTTCAAAGATAACAAACATGCAAATTAATTCTATGAAGTTTCAATATTCGCATGCATTTGTTATTAAAACAACAATAATAAAAACCTTGAAGGTTTAAATACTACATGGTATGTATGTATGTACAAATATTTTGGTTTTATTATATTGAGTTCATTTTTGAAACAACTTGCCTCGATTTCGAGCAAATTGCAAGATACTTACGCTACCGATTGAAACGTTCTGCGAGGCGTTGAGCAAATTATACGCATTTAGGTTTTGTATTTCGATTTAATTTTAGGAATTGTTTTGTATTGTATTGTTTTGTGATATTAAGCATTCAACGTTAACGTTTTTGAGATATATATTTTTGTTTTGTATTTGATTTTAAGCACCATAACCATAAGAAATAAACAGAATGGAAAAGAAAGACAGTAATTATTAACAAACGGCTTTCTATTGTAGTTTAGCACAGCTTTTTTATCATTACTTTCTTCACCTTTTTTCAGTTTTTTAGTTACAAGACACAACTGAGAGAATAGCGAATAATAATAATGATGATGATGATTTTTTGTTGTTATACAACACTTACGTTTTCCTGTAACCGCAAACTAAGACCGCGAACCTCTTCGTTGGCATTCTCCAGTTGATGCGAAACTTCCAGATACGAGCGTCTCAGTTGCATCAGCTCCGTTTGAATAGCATAACTGTGAAGTATTATCAAAGCATAAGGTTAGATTGACAAGAAAAAAAAGAAGGGAAATGGATGGGAGAGTGATCAGGTACCTCGTCTCTTCCTCTTCGGCACGCGAGACTTGGCCGCGCACTAGACGATCGGCCAGCTCGGCGCTTTCGGCTTCGAGCAGTTCGTTACGCTGCTTCAAGAGGCAGTTTTCACGCCGCAAGCGCCGCAGCTCGACCATCTCCTCCTGTTCCTTTTTCTTCAAGTCTTGATACTCTTTCTCCATTTTTTTCATGCGCTTCGTGTTGAGTTTCTGTGCGTAAGCCAGATTGAAGAAGCCCTCGGGATCGGCTTCGACGCGACCAGGCAGCTCCTTTTGAAAGAACTTTAGCATAGCCTCCATGTCAAGGGATAGCAACGACTCCTTGCCGGTTAGAAGCAGTGCCAGTGCCACCTTGAATATAAACTCCATGCCCTCACTGAGAAAGACGTCCATAATGCGGCAGCTGAGGTTCACATTCAGTGTGGTTGTGTAGAGTGTAAGGAACCAGCTGGATGCATACATGGTCGTCTGGAAGCCTTGTTGCTGGAAATGTAAGTGCATATCGGGTATTTGCTCCTGCACCAGATTTTCCAGCTGATACATGCACAGGCCCAGCTCTGACATCGATGGCTTGAACATGTGCCGCATGCGATGCTGTTGCATGATCTGAACGAGAACAGCAAAAGCCTCCTCCTCGGGCATCTGCATGAGCAGCAGACCAACAATAAAACCAGAGCCCTGGCAGTAGCCCACCTCTCGATCATGCAGCGAATACGCCTTGATCACATTGAACAGCGCCTCCTGGCCGGGTCCGTCCTTCTCCTTGAAGAAGTCCACCTCGGGATAGGTGCGCGCTATGTCGCGGCGTATCACCTTCTCGCAGGCGGACGTCGCTTTAATATATTCAGCATACTGTTTCTTATCCGCATCGGCAGCTCCACTCAACTGTTGCCACACAATTGCACGAAAATGATGTGGTATTCCACGACGCACTAGCTCACGAACGCAGGGATTTTTGCGCTTGAGCGCACCCTCCCAGTCATTCAATATCGACGCCCATGTCGTCCAGATATCCTCTTCGGCAACCGAATTGCCACCTGTCGAACAGAACAAATACTGTTAATAGGATTTCTTTTTGGCTTTTGGCTAACAAGTTGAACACTTACTTGAGGTTAGGCTTATTTGGCTTGTGTCCGAGTTTTTGCGACTGTGCGTTGAGTGCAGCGAATTGAGACTTTTGGCATCGCTCTCAATTAGCTTGTTGGCAGCCTCCAGTTTGGCGAGCAGATCCATTTCAGAAGTGGGCAGATTTTCTTCGCCTGTTAAGACCTTCACTTCCATTTTCTTATTGCTCTCCGGTGGCGTCGCTGTTGTCGTCAGTGTCATTTTTTGTATGACGATGCTGACAAGACAACCAATCAACAATTGCTTCGATTGCTATTTTTGCTGATTGTTATACGTTACTCGATGCTTGTGACTCGTTACTTTGTGCTCGTTGTTATCTGGATTGCACTCGTTGATGGCTTACGTCGTCTTTGAATTGCTTTCCCTGTGGGCTGATCTCAACGATAGCTCCGTGAATGCAGCATAGCTAAGCTCAGCTCAGCTCCACATTGCAGCTCTACAAAGTTCGTTGCTCTGTAATCAGTTGAAAAATAAAAAAATTATTATGAGCAATAATCTATTATCATAAGGCTTGTTGTCTTTAGTAGGCACATATGAATGAAATTGAATGAAACCGACAGACATCAAGCAGAACTAAATTAAAACATTACCCCCGCGCCGACGCGATAAAGAAAAGCCATCTTAAAAGTGAACGCTATTTGTGAGCCACATTCACATGTACATTTACACAACGAGTTTAATGCAAACAATGCTTGCGCATTGTGCTGGCGACTAAGTTAAAGTTAAACTTGTATTGTTTATAAGTCGTGCGCCCAAAAAAAAAAAAAAAAAAATGGATCAAAACAAAATGGAATACAAATAAAAAAACCTGTCTGGGCTTTTACGCCGCGACTACTGTTTACATACATACATATACATATACATACATGTATATATTTTTATTTATCTATGTGTACATATTCGAGTTTATCGACTTGAAGCTACTTCAGCGATTGCGTGTCTTTACTATGTATGCGAATGGTCCACTTTACTCGCTTTTGCGAATATTAAGTGATCCGATTGTGTACAAGGCGTGTCCCTGACCGAATTTGCCAAAAAAAGTTCTATGACGAGATAAGCGTATATCATCTGCAAATAATGAAGGCAACTTGGAAAGACTTGAGCATATGTGATGATTTGAATGTTGATTTTTAAATCTCTGCTGAGTATATTTATCGTTTGATAATTTTTAACTATAAGGAAAGAAATTTAAGCTAATTTTTTCTTAAAAACAATTATAATTAAGTTCATTATTAACAATTTATTGGAAAACCGACTTTCTCATTTCTTAATATTTCTTTCCTATTGATATTTTTATAAGCAATTACTTAAAATACCAAAAGTCACGTTTAGCACCTGTTATATCAATCTGAAATTCGATACAGAAATAATCATATCGTAAACAAAACTATTATATCGTAAGTAAGCATACGTGATGATAAAATGACTCATTAGCCAAGGACACTGCTATATCATGGGGGATTCCAAAACGCACACATTCATATCAATTTAATTGGTAATTCTGTAACTTATGCTTGTCGAAAGTTTCTATTCAAATTAATAAATTGTTTGTCAATAGCAACAGAAAGTGATTTCTTATCTAAATAACTAAGCAAACAGAACTCGAGCAAATAAATAAGTAGGAGTTTGTATATGTCGTGTGTATATATATCGAGATATATCGATTTACACGCCGTTAACTAGCTAACTATTGCTTATCTTACATAAAAGAACAAATAAACACAGACATAGGCGTATACACATACGATATTCTATACGTATACGTAATAACATTCGTTTAAATTAATTACACAATTATTGCGTTACCCCACACAAAAAAAAGGGGTCTAAATTTATATAGGGCGTTGAAATACCTCGTATCTATTAGACGAACGTTAAGGGGCATAACAAATGGCGGGGCATAAAAGTAATAACAAAAATTTGATCAACATTGCTTAACCACTTTTGTTTTGTAATTATATAGAACCATAGGATACTTAATTAATTAGTTACAGGGTATCTGCCCACTTTACGATCAATGGCTACCATAAAACTCAGACTGAGCCAGACACGAAAAAACTTGTCATGTCTACATCCATTTAGATCCCCGCCTAACAACAACGAACATTTATTTCTATTATTTATCTTTTTTTTTTGTGAATGCAGCCAACTGTGAACAGAGCGCATGCAAACAAAAGTTTCGCACACAAAAAAAAAATAAAAAATAATAATTGAAAAATAAACCCAAGCTGATGATAATGTTGATGATGAGACTTTGTCGGCACACGCTTATTTACAAAAATCATTGTGTGAGCGTATATGTGTGTGTGTGTGTGTGTGTGTCGAAGGAGGCCTGCCGCTAATATAAATTGCATTTGCACAAAAATATTCAAAGTCGAAGTCAGTTGGCAAATGCGGTTCAATGCCGCCAAAACTCAGAGCGCATAAAAATTTACAAAACTAGAGAGAGAGAGAGAGAGAGCGAGAGAGAGAGAGCCTCCAAGCACGGACATAGTAATAAATGCAAATACATATGTGTAAACAATACAGTTATGAGCCAGGCATAAATACACATAACATCGATACGATACGTGTTGATTCGATTTCAACACACCAAACAACCATCAACAACAACAGCAACAAATTATATGTATGTATCTGTATGTGTTTGTGTGAGACCCAAGTGAAATCAAATCGCAACTCACCAATCTCCGTGTTCAGTTCGTTCCATACAAAATAAGGTTTGTGCACTTCAGTACGTGAAGATACGTGGAGTCGAGCGCACAGGAGCGAACAAACAAATAACAAATATCAAATAAAAATACACACAAAAAATAACACGCAAATCGCATACGGAAAATATAAATAACAACAAAGGTAACAAAAATAACAAACAAAACAAAAAAAAAATGAAGTGAATGAAACCAAAACAAAGCGAAGCAAAAGGTATTGAAACTTTTGTTACAAACTGTGTAACGCTCAGGATTGAACTTTTTTTTTTGTTATCTAAAAATACCATTTGTCGAGTTTTTGTTAGTTTATTTTGAATTTTTGCAAATCTTATCGAAGTAGCTATTCTATTTAATTTTTTATTATTTTTCCGTTACATACAAATTTTATTATCGCAGAACATTCAATTCCTGGACGTATAAAAAAATATTATCATATGAAACGGTATGCTTTGTGGCTAAATAAAACCGTGTCTCATGTTTTATATCGTACGATAAATTTTTTTATTTTTTTAAAGGGTATTTAAGCTTTGGTAGCCCGAAGTTCAATTTATGTACTGAGTTATTTTGAAAGTTTTGTTAATTGCTGGGTTTTTTTTCTACATTTGTCATCCATTCAACAGGTAAACAAGAGCCCCAATTAATACACACAAAGACTCACACACAAAGTGTTGGAGGGGGCGGGCCAACGGAGTGTAAGGCGCCATGACAGCAAACACAGTTCAGCAACCCGAACGGCAACAATCGGAGACAGAGAAAGAGCCAGACACGGAATTAGATGTGCAACCAATATTGCAACAGCGTAAAACAGAGCCAGAAAACACAACAACAACAACAACAACAGAAGCTAACGAGACACAATCAGAGTTAATTGGCATATTCTATGTGGAGAATCGACGTCGCAAACAGAACATTAAAATTGTGGTAAGGCTGTGCACGGATGGCGTCTATTTGAGGCGAGAGACGACACAGAGTGATCATATCAATGAGCAGTTAATACGCATCGATGACATCATTGGCTCCGTTTGCGGTCAACGTTTGAAGAAGCGAGCTCGCGGCGGTCTTAATTCCTGCAAGAGTGCCAGCCACGAGCAGCAAGATGCAAACGATCCAAACGATCGTACCTATGAAACGGAGGGACAAGCCCAAACCGATAACAGTGCCTATTTGTACATCTATGCGTATATAAAGAAGGAGAAACCACTGCGCCGTGTCCAGACTTTACGCATCCTACGATTCTGTACCAGCGATGAATACGATGAAAATCTAAACACTGCCAAGTTATGGCATCGCACTATTCGCAAGCATAAGCAACGTGGCGCGACATCAGCAACAGGTGGCAACAACAAAAGGTTGCTCATACTGCTAAATCCCAAGTCCGGATCGGGCAAGGGACGTGAACTGTTTCAGAAACAGGTGGTGCCACTGTTGCGCGAAGCTGAAGCTCAATATGATCTACAAATCACAACACATTCACAATATGCACTGGAGTTTGTGCGCTCCAAGAAGGATCTGCTGGAGCGTTATGCAGGCATTGTGGTTGCCTCCGGCGACGGCCTATTTTACGAGGTGCTCAATGGTTTGATGGAACGTATGGATTGGCGTCGCGCCTGTCACGAACTATCACTGGGCATTATACCCTGCGGTTCGGGCAATGGCCTGGCCAAAAGCATTGCCCATCACTGCAACGAACCGTACGAACCCAAGCCCATACTTCACGCCACCTTGATCTGTATGGCTGGACGTTCGACACCAATGGATATAGTGCGTGTGGAGCTTAATTATCGGGATAAGCATTCTGTAATGTATTCGTTTTTATCGATTGGCTGGGGTCTCATTGCCGACATTGATATTGAGAGTGAACGTCTTCGTTCAATTGGCGCCCAACGTTTCACTCTGTGGGCCATTCGGCGACTGATCACGTTGCGTTGTTATCCGGGCAAAATATACTATCTTCCGGCAACAAGTAATCCTTCCTCACCTGAACCAATTGTGGAGCAGAGCAATCAGACAGCTGCGGAGCCTCGTTCTCCAGTGTTACCGAGCAGCGAGTTCAAGGATCTGCCACAGAATGAGTTTGAGGATGTGCAGTTGAGCCATGATGATCTCTCTCGCGCGGAATTGGATCAGTTTTCCGATGCCTTGTCCATGGATCGTTCCATTTATCGCCAGAATGCAGACAGCTGGCATTCAGCGGCATCTCGTCGCACCGCCTACTATTCGGTGGGTGGACACAGCGCCCGATCCAATCGCGGTCGCCTGAGTGTGGCGCAAAAAATCGAGGCGGCTAATGCCGAATTTAATCAACTGGTGCCAACGGGCAAAATGCCCGGTTTGAAATTGCCGCTACGCAAAGATCAGGGTTGGCTCACTGAGGAAGGGGAGTTTGTTATGGTGCATGCAGCATATACGACGCATCTGGCATCGGATTGCTTCTTTGCACCGGACTCTCGGTTAAATGATGGTCTCATCTATCTGGTTATTATACGGGCTGGTGTGGGACGTTCACAATTGCTAAATTTTTTGTTGAGCATGCAGAATGGCACACATTTGCCTGTGGAGAAGGATCCGTACATTCAGGTGATACCGGTGCGAGCGTTTCGCATTGAACCGAGCGGTTCAAATGGCATTCTAACCATCGATGGTGAACGTGTCGACTATGGGCCCATTCAGGCTGAGGTATTTCCTGGCTTAATCAATGTTATGACTACAACATCGAGTCAATAAATAGATTTTTACACAATTGTTTAATATATATAATTAACTATTTATATGGTTACTAAAATTGAGAAGCTAGTGGAGCTGGGAGCTGGCCAAAGTGCGGATCGAGCAATTGGAACCGGCAGTAGCCGAGTGAGCAAAACGAACGAGAAGGACCCGAAGCCCAATAGTATACCTATAATTTTCTTTTCATATTTTTGGTATTAAATATTTTTGAGTTGGTTGATAACTCTAACCTAATAATGTTATCTTATGTATCAAGAATATATTAAATTCTTTTTGTAATCGAAGTTGCAATTTAGATTAGATTGGTTTAGATTCGGTTCGTTTTATATAGAGCAGATTGGAGCTCAAATTCTCAGATAAAGCATTGCGATTTGTTAACCTTTATAGTCATTGCATAAATAATAACAAGTCGAAGCGTTGCAGTCGGACGCAACCGACTGCGGTATACTCGTCACCAGCATTAAAACCGGTAAAAAAAAAGGACTGATTGCAAAGGGGTACGGATGCGGCAGGGGTGTACGCCGCCTTAAAGATACTCCGATGCAGACGGGGATGCCACCAGCTATCTTCCTTCCAAATTTGGTGACTTTAGCTCAAAGTTTGTAAAAGGTGGAGGAAGGGGGGCTGGGGGAGGTATGGATGGGCGTGGCATCCAAATTTGTTGTCACCAAATTTGGTAGTTCTAGCTGTAAGGATGTGCGAAATATGTGGATTTATAGATATTGAGATATCGAATTTATCGATTTGCCAACGCCCCAGTTATGGTAGAACCCCAATCTTGACACTTTATCTTTCTCGGCCATAGAAAAATACATATATTTGCAAAGTTTCAAGCCTCTAGCTTGAAAGGTGTCGGAAAAGTTGCGTCCATTCGGACGGACAGACAGACATCATGACGGATATTGCACAAACCCAATATACTCTTTACTATCGGTAACGAGTATAAAAAGCATGCATTCATTTGTATTTGTGTACTTAACAGAACCTGAGCAATGGGGCAATGGTCGAGTACGCTGTATAAATGCACTGAGAACAAAATTAGAAATTTTTTTTTTATTCAAGCAATCATTTTTAATTAAGCCTGATATCTTTAAATAATTTTAATTTTCTGTTTGTAGATTTGTTTAACACGCCGAAAACCAGGCTCGATTTCAGAAGATCACGTTGTAATAAAAAAATTTTTGGTCCAATACATTAAAAAAAAAAAAAAAAGATTTGTTTATTTTTAACTATAAATCCTTTATAACATTTTGCTTAATACTTTTGTCACAAAAGCTGCAACATATCTTTTAACCCTTATTTAGTTTCATTATTTTTTCTTCCAACTTTTTTTAAAATGTATAGCATACGTGCAGGCTGAGGGCATTAAATTTAACAAAACTTTTGTGTGGGCAACACACGTACATGCATACAAAAATGAACAGTTGCTAATTAATGGCACCATTTAGTTGAAGACAATAATTAAGTGGATGCAAATGACAGTATAGTTTGTTGTACAAGTAAAACTTGAAACCAAAAGTTTTGCTTATAAGAACTCTAATGAACCCCTAACCACGCGTTGCTCTGGTGCTTTTTGACGTCTACTCTATGAATGTAGAACACATGATATTCTCGTTGATCGTCTGCTATACCTCTCATATGTTCACTTGATTGCTTTACTTATGTTTTTCTCCCAATTCTCCCAAACAATAGCAAACAAACATTGTCTTTTATATATACAGAGAGATAAAGTACTAATTTCTGAGAATTCTATATTTTAACAATCTAAAACTCTGACTTTTTTCTGCCTTTTAAAAATACGACTCTCATTGAAATTAATTTCACTATAAAAACACTTAAATAGTAACACAAAATACACAAGACGACTTTGAATCTTTTTAGGTAAATGATGTCAAAAAATGTTTGAATGAAAAGATTGTTTGAACTATATTTAATTGATTCTTTAACTGTTTGTTGACGAAGTTTACTAAAACATTCGTGTAAAAATAAACCTGAAGTCGACCGAAGGACTATTAACTGTAACTGTGCTCGCAAGAAAAAAATACATTTCTTTTAGAAAGATATAAAAATGAAGTATGTTAATGTAATGCCTTGCCTGATTATTTCCAGTCTAATTCGCTCTGTAAGCACATACATACATACATATATACAGTGATATCATATGCAGCACATGTGTGCTTTTATGCATATACATACATATGTATGAAAATATGCGTTTGCAGCTAAATAAATTAGTAAATAAAAAAGAAAAATGAATTAAAATAACCAAAAAATACAACCACAAAAAGCACGCTAAGACGACTTGAATTCATTTCGGATGCAGTTTAAAGTGGCCACTCGAGTCTGTGAAGTAAATGTTTGTTTGTTTGTGTGTACATGCATTCGTATGTATGTATGTATACCGTTATGGAGCGCCGCAATCACTTCCCCACACACACACACACACAAAAAAACACACACACAGACAAATGTATAGATAGAAATAGCGTTTAACGCTTTGTAGTTTTGGCCAGAAGTATTGTCTTTTTTTGATTGCTTATACAGATTGCATTTTATTTCTTGGCTGCCTAATATTTGTTTTTACTATTTTTAAAAATGTCGGCCTTAGCTCTTCACTCTCTCTCTCTCTCTTTGTCTCTTACTTTACTCTCTGATTGTTCCCCCCCTCCCCTCTGCCAACGTTTCAATTCCTTCGCCATCGTCACCCAGTTGAAGCTACTGGCAGCAGGCGGATAGTGTGTGTATAAGTGTGTGTGTGTGTGTGTGTGTGGGAATTAGTCAGAAACCTGCTGTCGGCCGCAGCCGCAGTGGCTGAAGCATTAAAAATTTTTTGTGTTTAGTCGGTTATTTCGTGTTTTTTATTAATCATAATCAAACAACGAATGAGGTATATCAGTTGTTTAGTACAGTTGAGCTTTTATATAACGAATCCCAAGGGGACAAGAAAATTCGTCATATGGAATGGTCTTTTTTTTAAACAAATCGCAGTTTTCTGGAAATGAATTCGTAATGTAGACAACTTCGTTATAAGGAAGTTCGACTGTATCTCAAATATCTGTTATAACATTTTATAATCAAAAACAGTTAACATTAATCGTGGCATACTAAACGTATTATCATAACAGTTGTACATATATCAGTATGTGATAACAGACCTTTTTGGCTTTGTAATACATTTAAACATATTTATTAGTTTAACCTAATTAAAACCAAACCAACTGAGGAACTAAGCTTCAAAGGGTGGGTGGGAGAGAGAGTTAGACGACAGCGCCACCTGTCACGTGTACTATATGCCACACCCCAAAAAGTGCTCGCAGGGCGCAAGCCAGCATACATTAGCATAATTTAATTTGTACTTGCTTGCTTGCTCGCATCCTTGCCAACCCAAAATAATATGAAGCAAAGCCAAGCCCCAAAATGCAACCTTTTAATTGTAACTGTATCTGACATTTGAGATTTTCATGTATGTGTGTGGCAATGCCAGGATGTTCACATAAGCGTTCGAGTCACGTGGATGGATAGGCATAATAAAACGTAATGCAGAAAAGCACTTCAAAACGAAAAAATAAAGAGAAAAAAAAATGAATTTACAAACCTTATGGTTAATGGTGTCAGTTAATGAGTTACGTATCGCCAGAACACAATTGGGAAAGTAAACAGAGTGTGTGTTTGTGTGTGTGTAATAACACAAGCAGATACGACAAACAGACAGACAAGATGGCAGTCGAACTTGCTTAATCGTCAATCAGAAGCAAAGGTACGCATTGCTTTAGTTGTACTATTTGAATCATGTTTGCAGATGAAGAGTAATTAAAGTTGTGAAGGCGGAGAGAGAAATAGAGCGAGACAAAGCGCTGTATGTGTAGAATTTACACTGTGAATGCATTTTACATAGATAAAAACTACAAATACTTATTCACTTGTATTATGCACATTTAATCATTCAAATGGGGGCGGCACTGCGATTAATGGACAATGGACGACGCATGAACAAAGCTTAGACTTTTTACATTGTTTTCCTTTCCTTTTTTATTTTATTCTAAAGAACAAACACATGCAAAAATAGCATTTGAATACAAAGCATGTTTGCAACCCGAGTGTTATAAAATACATTTAAGTAGAATAACAGAGAAAGAGAGTAACTAAACAGTATGCCACATCAATGCTTGCATTAACAGGAACAGAAAAAACTATATAGACTTTAATTCAATAGCGACCTTTAGTTGTTTGTTCAACTGTTTTTGTCTAGCACAACAATTTTTATGAGCACGCGCTCTTTACAGCAAATATTGAGGCACATAATTAAAATACTAAAGTCAAATAAAACAGTGGAAACTTTAAAGTTCCTTTATTCCTAATATAATGAAAAGAAAATTAAAATAAACGTATGATTCATATATTAATATAATTAATTAATTAAAAAAAAAAACACTATAATCTCCAACAACAGCGAAAGCAATTAGGAAATGAGCCACACACATACGCAGGTTCAACTTTACATTTCTTTCCCCCACTCACAAACACACACACACGCCCAAACTCATTTGTTTCAACATCAGCATTCTCTTAGAGAGAGGGAGAGAGAGAGAAAACGCTTTTTTTTGCTATGAAACGCAGATAAATAACAGCAACAGCCGAATTGATCATCAAAATGAGGCCAACAAAATTGTAACGGTATTACGCCGACAACAACAGCAAATACTTAAGTAGCTTGCGATAGCCAAAACGTTGAAAATAAACAAAAACAACAACAATATACCAAACTTTTTGTAAAAGTGTTTAAAAAATGCAATTCATCATATGCCAACTCCAAAATGCCGGCACGTATCGAAATTGAATGACACACATACATAGTCATATGTGAAAATGTAAAAGGTGGGAAGGGGATTGTGAGCATGGGGAGACGTGTGCCTTTAGCGCAACACTCTGTCATTGTTTTGTGACGTTTTTTGATCAGCAGTTCATTTTGCCAAACGGGTTACTTTTTTTTTGCAGCGCACCGAGAAATGAATAAAAGTATTTACAAACAATTATACACATACATGATTGTAAAATTAACATACATACATATGTACAAAGTCATATGTCCCATTTTTGATTATTTTTAAGCACAACATTATTTTAAAGTTAATATATGCTATGAAACCATTTTACGGTTTCTACTCAAAATGGCACCGAATCACGAATATTTTTTTACCGTTTGTTTACAATTGAACAGATAATTGTTGCGCCATCATTATTTCAAGTTCAACTCCAGGGATCGCATCATTCAGACACGTTTTCAAATCTGCACCTGTCCCTCTTCTTCTCAAGTGTAAATAGTTGAAAGAAAAAAATAATATATATAATTGTGTTGCCGCTTTTAAAGAAGGTCAAGAAGCTGCAAAGACCAGTTTTAACATCAACAAAATTATTTTAAATGCAAACAAGACACCCACTTGAACATTTCTTTAGTTATGTGTATGTTAAAAAAATAAAAAATGAAAGATAACTAACAAAACAACCCACTCGAACTTGGCGGCGAGTGTTTTATGCCTTTTGAAATACACTTTTTTATATATAAATTATCAAGTAAACACATTTTATAAGCTATATAAGTTATGATGTACACTTGACACGAGGACAAACCCTGTATACATTTTGGTATGCTGGATTTGGCTAAAACCTACCCCACGCAAAAACTCCTCCCCAACTATGTATGTATGTACATGATTCTTGCTATGTTACGCCCCTGTTACATATTAAATACTGCACATTGCATCTGGTTAAAAAATTCTTATAAAATAACTATTGAAAAAGATCAGCTTCACATGGAGACTAAAAATGCAAAATAACTTCTAAACATATAACGCATATTTACCTATTGAAATACACAAATATATGTAAATAATATGGTTTATTGTTTATTTTATGTGAAGCATGAACATAAATAAATAAACAAAAGAATAGCAAAACGCACGCGATGTAAATGTGTACATATATACAATTGTACATACAAACATGTTTTTGCATACACCCATGCAAGGTGGTAACGCTGCGCACAGAGAGAGAGAGCGAAAAAGAGAGAAGGCTTGAGAGAGGGAGCAAGAGCAGGCACTGTGGAGTTGTATTGGAAGATACCAGGTTACAAACAAGACAACAAAGCAGCTGATGTGGTAGGAATTGGGCACGAAAGAAACGCAATGAATTTTCTCCAATTAGATATTTAAAAAGGCTGGCACTTGTTGTCATTTGAATTATTATTATTAAGAGTTTATAAAACAGCGATGGTTGCGGCACAAGCCAAAAATAAAGTCGACTAATATGAGGGTATAAAATGAACAACATCTTCAATAATAAAGTTCATACAACGAGAAAGTTTTTTTTTCCACTCGATGACGTTTTATAGCTCTACATGTACACAATTTTCAACATGAATATTAACATACAGCAGCATTGTATGCTTGTAAATAGTAAACACACCTGCTTTAGAACTTACCGTTAAATTTCTTCTTATTGGTATTCTAAGCAAAGATGGCGAATATTGAGGCAGAGACAACGAGCGTTGCGACGTCGTCGTTTCAATCAAACGCACATTCAACAGCCATGGAAAAGTTATGTTTGTCTGGACGACGTTGTGTTATTATTTAATTTCACTTCAAATTTTGACGAGACAGAATTTATTTTGCTGTAAACGTCACTTCTTCTTCGGTTTACCCGCACCATAGAAGCACACACATACATATACACAACACATACACTATTCGTGTTTTTTTTTCAATTGGAAGCAGAACAGCAGAAGTTTTTGACTTAATGCACTTTCACGTGTAGCAACGTTTGATGCTACGGAAAAAACAAAACAAAAACAAAATCATTCGCAATCTGCAATATATGTACTTCTTTGGCGTACGAGTTTTTAGTGTTTGCTGAAATTATAAACTGAGCTTCCAGTGTGACTGCACTTTTAAAACAGTATGACCACAAGCAGCGAAGGCAAAAATACACGCTGATTTATCTATCGCTTACAGAATTCTGTTCCACTTAACAGTAAAACTTCTCCGCCACACAAAACTCACCAATTAAAAAAAATTAAAAAAAAACTGTAGAAAGCGCCATGCGCATGTTCGTTACCTCTGTTAGCGATTCAGTACTTATGGTATAGAGTGAATTAGAAATGCAGTTGCTAGATTTAAATAGACTGAATGATCGATGATCATATCGGCTAAAAAATGTTCCATAGAAGATAATAAAACAATTTGGTTGTAGTTTTGTAAGAAATGAGCTGAGCAGTTTTGTTGTTAAAAAAAAAAATTGATTCAAGATGTTAATATGGGAATCAAAATATGGTGAACTGCAGACAGTGTGTCCAGCCCTGCAAGCTAACATGAACATAACAGTGGCTTAACAGTAACAAAAACGTTGGCATAAACATTGTAATTATTCAAAGCAAAGGGCAAATTTGCAAAGCAACAATTACAAAAATTAAAGTATGCTAAGCTAAAAATGTTACAGTATCAATACTAGAACCATTACGTTAATACAATTTGTACTTTCATATTTAAAACAAAACGATTACGGCTGGAAACCGAAAGCAGCAGTGCGACTGTAAATTTATACGCCAGTTGATAACGCGATAAATGCGTCGCCAGCTGTGCAGTTGACAAAAAAACAAACAAACAAACAAACAGTGCATTTGCCGAAATTGCAAAGCAAAGCTCGTTCTCTGGTTTTGGTCGACGTGCTCCATATTTGTAGACGCACTTTAGTTTTCGGTCCAGAAGCGCCGCTTTGGCCAGTTGCGATGCTGTTGTTGTCAACGTCAGCTGTGCCATTTTAAGTGAGAGCGAAAGAGCGAGAGAGCGGCAGTGAAGTGTTGAATAGAAAGAGAAACGAAGAGTAGGTAAGCAAATGTAAACGTGCGGCACCTGCTTTCCATGCAACGCCTTCGCCCCCACCCAATCCAATCTACTACAACCCTGACCCTTTCCATCCATCTTTGCTTCCTTCTTCTTCTTCGTCTTGCGACGCGTAATTTGTTGAATTATTAAAACGCGCACCTACAGTTTAACTACATCTTATAAGGTGCGGCCCAACCGCCCATTTGTGGCTGCTTTTGCCATTTGAATAATTAAATCAAATTGCTTGCGTTTGTGTGTGTGTGCAAGAACAATTATTGTCATTGTTGCCGTATTTTATAATCCCGAATTGAAGAAAACACAAAACGCGTATATAAAACATTTCAATTACATACAATTATCAACAGCAGGTGTCGCCTTTTGTAAAATCCACACACAACAACAAGAACGACAACCGTAAGTTATCCCGTTACTTTTCGTTTAGAGCAGAAGCATGCGCTTTAATGGATCGGAGCTGGCTAGCTTGGCAACCAGTAACGCGACCAAATTTGACAAGGAGGGACTTTTAATAATAAAGGAGCGACAGGAAGGCATTTTTTGGCGCACTGATGGTGAGTTTAAGAAACAAGGCTTAACCCACACACACACACACACACACAAACAAATGCAATCATATTGAAATCACATATCAATACATTATTAATTTGTTTATTATTGGGCACACTTAAGCGGGTTCTTTGTGACAAAGCCACCCGCCTGACCTTACATTTACTTATTTGCTTATCACCCACACACACAGTAAACACTAAACACCCTATATACATACAAACATATATGTATGTGGACAAATAAGATTTCACGCTCACCGTTTGATTTTATTGCACTTCTTTTATGACATCCCTCTTTGCACGTACATATGTACTTATGTACGTAATGTATATCGAAAAAAAAAACCAAAAAATATACAGTTAAACTGGAATGTTGGTGCAAGCTGCGCGGCAATTTACTCTTCTTTCTGAAAGACAAGAATCCAAAATCATCTGTCGCTGGCGTTCTGGTTCTTCAAGATTGCCAGCCACGCATCCGCAATGAGGAACCCGAACTGGATGGCTATGTATTTGATCTAGGTAAGGCAATAAAATACTCACAGATACAGCTCTTAATTCTGTACAAATTCAACCAACACACAGAGTTTAAAAACAGCCCATCGCAACGCATTGTGACGCACAGTGCCGCGGATCGCCTGGATTGGGTGCACAGCATTGAGGCGTGCTCCACTCAACAAATCGATTTGCAGATCAAACAGCTGCAGGAACAAATTAAAGCGGCAACAAATGCCACAATCACAACAGCAATGGGCAATCGCATTGATCAGGGATTGTTGTTGCCATTGCCATTGCCATTGCCATCAACGATGCCCATGACGGGTGATGTTAGCTGGACGGTAGCGTTGCCACCCTTTGAAGGTGATCTTATACAGTTCTAAAGCAGCTACTGCCAACCACAGTGCTGGAAAATTGCTTGTTTATTTCAATAACCCAAAAAACACAATAACTAAATGGATGCCATGGTTAATGTTAAATTTTTAGTTTGTAATCCAATAACTTTGATTTGCCAACTTTTGCCATTCATTATATATAAGTTCCAAGCTCATAGGCAGTGCAAGACCAACAACCAACAACATTTCAAACCAAACCAAAGATGCGCCAAAAAAAAAAAAAACAAAACAATTAATGTGCTGATGACAATTGTTTGTGTAGAATAAGATTAGAGATAGGTGTGCTTTTTTTGTTACTGATTTATGCAAATTTAAAGCTTTTCAGCGTTTTGTCGTTATTGCATATTGGTTTGGTTTATTTCGAATTTATAGTCTGTAGAAAATGTATATTAAGAAAAGGTCAGAAAAGCTTGTTTTTTTATCACTTAACAATTCTATAAAACTAAAATTCAAACTTTCTTACAAAAAGCAATATGTACTTTCTATAAATTTGTACTTTACAGCAAAACCGATAGAGAGAGCAAGGAAAAGATAGTTATTGAAAAGAAGTGAAATTTATTCAAAGAATAAACTTTATTATTTGCTTAAAAAAAATAATATAAACAATTAATATGCTGTTCTTATTTTTTTCGCACAAACAAAAAAAACACAAAACCAATCAACAAAGAGAAACAAAAACAAAAATCAAATCCAACCCTTTTTACACTCTCAATGTTCTCACTTCGTCTTGCAGATTTAGAGCTCTCTGAGCTGCCCATCTGCGAGACGGCAATCTCTTGTGATAATCTGCCGCTGGACGGTTTCGCACGTGCTCCAAATCCGCGAGTCATCTGCTCCCTGCTTCAACCCGGCGAGGATTGCCTTTGGCGTCAGCATGCACGCACCGAGATTTTGGAGCGCACCCAAACACCGCAATTTCTGTGCACCATCCGCTTCCTGCGGAGCGCCGGCTTCAAGGCTGCCACGCGACTCCGCTTCAGTGTGCACGATGTGCGGGAGCGTGTCTCTTGCACATCGCTGCCCCTCGGATATGCCGAGGTTGCATTGGGCGTCATCCAGGATGCCACGCGACTGCGTTTGCCCTTGAGTTCGCCGCGTGGCGAATGCGGCTACATAACGCTCGCTTCCTGGACACCTGAAACGGCCGTTGAGCTATCCCAGGCCACAGGCATGGGCAAGATCACGAATGTTATGGCAGCACAGCCAGCGCCGCCACGTTCCACCACCCAGCTTTTTGAGCAGGGAAGAGCCGGAGCATGCAGAAGCACCAAACAAAAGGGTAAGTTTAAGTTTCAAATATCAAGAAGAAGAAAATATATATATGTTTACTTTAAGTTCTAGAATCAACAGCTAAAAAACTCATCTAAATAAATCCAGAGCAACTGTTTTGTTAAATAATTCAAGTCTCTTTTACATACATGTATTCAATGTATTATTTACTGGATTGTTTAGTTTGTTTATAGATTTAATATACATTCTAGAACTAGCATTTTACATGATAATGGTTTTAAACGAATATCTTGTGCAATATACCCGATTTGATTTACATTAAGCTTATGATGGTATTATTATTTTAAATTTAATTTATGTATATCAATTTATAAACAAAATAAAAAACCTCGATAGTGTGAACAAACTGAATTTCATTACAAATTGTTCACACTATCGAGGTTTGCCTGTATATAGTTACTAATTTTGTTTTTCTCTTGATTAATTTATGACCACTTTAGGACATCGTCGCACACAATCGTTGCCACCAAAGTTGGGCGTTCGACTGTTTGTGCCACAGCAGTGTGGAGTGTCGCGCGTTTGTGCCAATCCTTGCCAGCACTCGTATAGGCTGCACTCATCGCTCGGCAACGATATCAGTGTTCTGGAGACGATGCTGGAGTCGCGAATGTGTTGTGCTGTACCCCAACAGTTGCTCTCGATTTGGATACAGCGCGAGAAGGAGCTGTTGCAGGAGATCTCGGGCATGGGTGAATTAAGCGGTGAATGGCGATGGCGTCAGATGAATCTGCTCGAGGAGCATCTGCGTCTGCTCAAGGATTACTCGCAGGCCAAACAAAATATACAGCAACTGATGCGCGATGGCATTCATTACAAGCGTTCAGCGACCAAAACAGATGAATCTCTCGAATTTCTGCCTGTCAACTTGCATGTACAACGCATGTGGGCACAAAACGATGCACTGCAGCGTTGTGGCGTGCTCGACATTATCACGGTGGGCGCTTTTACGCGTCATGATGCCAAGGGACGCAAATGTGGCGGCCTTATCAAGTAAGGTGAAAGTTTCAAAGTTTGTTTTTCTGATTCTGATTTTCCCATATTTCCATTTTCCAGACTGCTGCAGGAAAGCAAATCTTGGAAGCTAGAGCAAAGCAATGCATGCAAAGTTCAGGCGGCCAATGATGCTGTCCAGGCTACAAAGCAACTGCGCAAAGAGATTGTCGAACTGATGTCACAACTCCTGCAATTAGCCAGTCGTCGCAGTGCCCGGGACATGATGCCGCTCTGCAATGAGATGGTGGGCAAAACACGTACGCTGCTCAACATCTGGGAGCCAAGCATTGTGGAGGAGGCGGTGACATTTATTGAGCGCCATCGCATCATTGAGGAGCCGGACAATGTGCTAATGGAGCCAATGTCACCATTTCGCAAGATTACCCAGCAGCTAAGCGCTCTTGAGCTCAAGTCGCCGGAGTTGGAAGATTTTTCAACGCCTGTAGTCGCACCACCCGATCTCTGGCCACGCGGCCAGCCACTAATGCGTTCGAACAGCTGGCATCCAAGCAGTTGCTCATCACCCTCCAGTTCGTTGGACATTAACGCCATCGATACACTGCAACACGTTGTCAAGTGCTACAATGCCCATTTGCGCAGCCTCGAAAAACGGCAACATCAACCTGATAAGGAGGAGGACGTGGCTGAGGCCATCACATATCAATCCTTGCCGCCCAGCTGGCAGGGTCAGCTAATTACGAATCGTACCATGGAGTTGCCACCAGCTGGATTTCTCGATACAAAGCTGATGAGCTCATCGCCATCGGCAAACTATTATCGACCCACAGAGGAGCCAGAACCGCTCGATCTAACACAGTTAAACATTGAGGCGAGTGTAATGTGTTTGGTTAGTAAATTGAAATTCTTTTGTGGTCGTTGCGATAGTCCAGCCATACGCTTGAGGCATCCCAAGGCGCCGCTTAAACGCGAAGGCTTCACAGTTGCGCCCCAACAACAAACGCCTGATGTGATTGCGGCTGCTGCTGCTGGCGTGCCAGCTGTGGCAGCCGAGAAGGCAACACGCCAGCGAAATCTTGCACTACCTGTGGCAGCGGCGATCAACAACAACAACAACAACAGCAGCAGCAGCAGCTGATGCTACAGCTAGACCCAAAAAGGGCAACAAATTTACAGACGGATTGGATCTATCCCTGACCACCGATTGGATAGGTGAGCTGCGTCCCAGCATGCGCAAACTGCGTCATGCTATGGATCGTCTGTTGAAAACGGCAAGATTGATGCATTCCGTGCAGCGCCTGCAGCAGGATGTGCGCTGTAATCGTCTCCAGGCAAGCATCATGTATCGCCGGGATGTCTGCTTCTCACAGGCGGTAAGATTGGGAAGAGAACAACCTTTCATGCAAATTATGTTAAAACCTCTTTTTTTGCTTTGTTTCAAACAGTTAACATCTCTAGTCAGTGCCTTGATGCTTCGACTTTGGGGCAGTGAGCTCAATGTCACCTATTTATCGCTGCTGCGTGAACTTGGTCCGCTGGCGTATTTTGAGGGATTGCTGTCACTGTATGGAGCGGAGATAGATATGTGGAGTGACATGTGCATTGCCATTGAGGATTTGTCATCGGTTAGCTTTACGCTGGTGCCTTCATCCGCATCCGGTGAGGTAATGCCCATGCCGCGCATAATTGGTTCGAGGCAGGCGCTGGAAGTGTTGCTGCCTGTGCCAGAGCATGCGGTGTCTACTCTGGGCGTAGGTCCAGTTATAAGCTTTAAAATCACGCCCGTGTTCTTTAACATTGGCATCAATGAGAAGGCAACACTGGGACAGACACGGGAACAGCATCGCTCCAATTTGGACAATTTTGTGCGACTCAATCAATACTTTTGTCGCTATCGCAAACTTGGTTTAAATGCGACTGCGGCGGCAGATGCCAGCTGTGCCGAATGGGAATCGCTTCAAACACTGCTTACCTATATGGAGGAGCAGCTGCGCGCCAATGTCTCCAAGAACGTTAAGATACTGCATTTGGCCGAGGATGCGTGCCGTCTAATGGGTGGCTTACGCTTCACTTCATGCAAGAGCGCCAAGGATCGCACAGGCATGGCCGTCACCCTTGAGCAATGTCGTGTCCTAGTCCGTGAGTTCCAGCTACCGGCCAAAAATGTGCCCTATGCGCTCAGCACCATGCGCAGGTTTGTACATGCATAATAAAATTCTTATTTAACTAAATTTGATTTAAAAAAAACAACACATTTTTTTTATACTTTTCCAGTGAAGGCACACGCATGGATAATGTTTTTAAGAATATTGGCAAGCATAAATACGCTTTCAATTTGCCTCAGGTTATAATGCTGCCGGCCATGTATAGGCCACCAGTGGGCGCCTATGGTAAAGCTCAGACCTAGGCCCAAAAAATAACAAAAATCAAAAACACTTTTAAACCTCCAGTTAGTTATTGTTTAAGACAAAGAAGGACGATGAGTACTTATTTAAATACTAGTATATACAACAAAACGAGAAAAACAAACAGTGCCAAAAATCAAACACAAGTTAACCAATTCAATACTAATCAAATTAAAGCATCACAAGCTAAAGAGATCTTTAAAAAGTATAAAAAAACAATTGTTAAATGCATTAAATAATTCCATAGATCATAATTGTAATTTTTTTTTCTATTTATGTACGTATTTATTTTGTATGTTACTTTGTAGAACCGCAACGTGTACTTCATTGATTCAACTCCATGTACTTCCAGCGATAAGAAAGCAACTTGTTATTAACCAAAATACAAAGAAAAAAAAAATATAAAATTCCATAAATCGACTAACAAATGTGTTGTTTTGTTTGTTATAAATATTTAATAGTCCTGTACGCGTCCAGTGCCCAGCCTTTGTTTGCGCAGCTCCGTTTTTAGCCACGATGGGACATCGCGCAGAGGATGGGCATTGGGGAAACGTAGCGGAGCCTCTGGTCCGTCGAATGGATGGGTTTTGGCTAGCTTGCGCTGTAGATATTCCTTATTGAGCTGCTTGACATCACGATGCTTGTCCATATACAGATTGAATGGCTGACGGAGTGGAAAGAATTTCTGATCGGCCAGATAAGGTTTAGGAAAATCATACTCATAAACTGGCTCTTTAAGCTCTGCAAGAAACAACAAATGCATAATAAGAAGACTATACATATATACTATATGGGAAACATAATTAATGAGCCTTACGCAAAACATTATGATAGAATGCTGTAAGCGTTTCATCCCAGTTTGTCTGATAGAACGCCAGTCCAGCTGGTGTCAGCTCATCCTGATGCAGGCGATAGAAATCCAATGTGCTAAACGTACGTTTGTCCAGATTGCTGTTGTCTTTGGCATCCAACTTGTGTGCCCTCAGGTCCAACCGAGACTGTTGCTTATACAGCACAAAGACCATGCGCTGATAACCCACACCTCTGGGCGGAAATGGAGGCAAATAGTCGGCTAGCACTTCACCTTCACTAATCTTTCCATTGGGTATATTGCCACTTTAATGTGAGAGAAGTTTATATTAGAAAGTAAAGAAAATTCATAATTAAAACCAAAAAACCTACATAAACCAGTGCAAACACTCGGCGCTAGGATTTGTGTAGTGTGCATCAGGGATTGGTAGCTATCAGGGTCCAGTAGCTATCGCCCTGTGCTGCCTTTCCAGTTATGGGATCCATTTGGCCATCGAAACTGACCAATGGCATTGTTGATGCCTCGGAAGGCTTAATCACATTGCCATTGAAGACGGGACTGAAGGTATCTGCATTCAGTTCATAGCGTATGCTCAGCGGGACACGTGGCACAAAGTAGGCGCTGCCAAATAAATGCTCAAAGATGCCATAATGATCCGCCAACAGGCGCAGATCATGTTGACCCGTTTTCTGCACATATGTCTCCTGCACCTTGTCCAGATCAATAAGCACTGCATGACGAGAAAGCTGGACATTGATATTGAAATTTTCACAAAATTAAGGTGCTACTTGCATTTGTTGCTTCGCGCCAGTTGCTCCAATTCCTTGCTGGCACGCTGCGCTTTAAGGTGTTCGAGGCGAGCTTTTAATTGGGCAGAACGTGATGCTTTCAGCTGCGGAAACCCAATATTTACACGCGCCACTATTTCAGGATCGATGACGTTCTCATCTAGATATGGTTAACATTTAATTTTCAGTAAGTTGTTGTGAATATGGTTATATCAACTAAACAAATAACCTCGTATCCGCTGTTCGAGCGTTCGTGCCACACCGGGCGGCTTGCCACGCAGCGTGTGTCCCTGCCGCGTGTTGGCATTGAGCAGCAAAAGCGCTGGGGTTTGTGTGCCGCGCAAGCCGCCATTTACGCTGGTTTTCATTAATAAATTACTTAAAGACATTGTGTTTTATAAGCGGGCGGACTCGCGTTCTCAACAACTGCACAGCTGATGATAGCCGATAATCGATAAATAGAACTGCAAAAACTTGGAAGTGTTGAGCAGTGCCTGTTGTTGCTCTCCACTTTATATAGTGGTCTGGCAGCACTATCAAATTTAAATTGGCATACGTTTATTTTAAATAAAATAACCGTTTTGCGACGTCAAGGAAAATTTAACAAATAGTGTTAATTAAACATTTTTAACAAGCTTGCCAAGGAACAATCAGAATGTATTGGAAATAGAGTAAGCCACCATTGACGTCATTAAAAAAAACCCATTATATTTATCTAATCAAAAATTTATGATATAACAAAATTCTTTGTGCAAATACTTTACAAAGTTGAACGCACACAATTTTTTCACTTCAAAAGCGCGCACTGGTTGCGAACACGGGGGACGAGCCTCCTACACACACACGCTCGCACACATCACTACATACTCACACTTGTGTGTACATATTTGTATGTTGATAAGTAGGTAGTGTTATACGTGCGCAGGCATAGTAAACCAGTTTGCATGCGCGCTGTATAACAGTTGGTGCTGCTGCTGTCGCTGCCGGCGTATCGGCCGTTGTTGCGTCGGCGCTGGAAAAGGACAAACTCAAGGGCAATTCATTGCTCAAACTGAACAAAGGCGCGCGTCAGGAGTGCTATAAAAATTGGCTGTAAAATTTAAACATATTTCTGGAAAGGTATATACATATGTACCTAAGTGGCTTTGCAATGCAATATAGTTTAATGCAGATGTGAGCATATATCATCAATAAATGTGCTACTTTAAAAGCAATTACATAATCTAAATTCAACATTGCCGCATACACGTCACTGCGCCGCCCATCATCGTCCTCCTTCTTGGACACGAGAGTTTGACATTTGTGAGCTGCCCACGCTGTCAAGCCGCCCACACACACTCAAACACTTTCTTTCCCAAACTATCGCCGCTCTCTCATCTCACACCCACTCACACTCTCTCTTGCTCTTTGTCTCTGCTGCCAGTCTGCACGTGTGCTGTCTATGACATTTCGAGGTTACGTTCGAGCTCGTTAATATTTCAACATTTTCTTGTGCTTCTGCATTGAATCAATTGCAGTCTGGATTAACAAAGCAAGGCGCCACCCACCAATGGCATTTCACATATCTGATGTAATTTTTGTTGCTCGATTTCAATTCAATACTCTGCGTAGTCCTCCTGAACGTTTGTTCCCCCAGTTTATATTATTCATTCAATTTTTTTTGTTAAAATTTCCACTGCGCACGCACTGAAACCGGAATGCCTTTGAGCCGGCGAAAGTTTTGTTCTAGCATGGAAAGTGTTGCCAGTTTCGCTTTTCCCCAGAAAAATTGGGATGCATTTTTTAAACTAAAAATGTTTGGGTTATGTTTTTATGTAAATATGTTTGAATGTGTGTAATTGTAACTGTGATTTTCGAAAAAATCATTGGGCACAAGAAGTTTTTATATTTGTCTCATTTTTGTCACATGTTGGCAACACTGATTAAACTGGGCTAAGTTCACAATCGTTTGCAGTGACCTTTGCTTAAAAAGCAATTTGGTATTTTTTACGCACGACATCGTCAAATTAATTCTCCTTCTACTTTATGGCAACTCAACTTGTCACCTGATACTTCATCACCCATATCGATTAAAACTTTCATTCACCGTTTTTATAAATAGCCCACATTTTAAAATGAGAATTGACTAAAATTGAATTAAACACCCAGAAGTGTTTGATATGTATAGATGTATTATATTTTAACTTCCCGTGCAGCGCCACTCAATACGCTACTTGGGGTTGCTGCTGATAATTTTGATAAGCAACGCATTCTATAGATAGAATCGATCGTACTGTAAAACTTATTAAGTGGACTTTACATATAAATGACATAAATGTATGACAGCCCTACGATTAAGAGTTGATTTTCTGCCGGATCCCCATTGAGAGGGCTCGTTTAGTTGTACTAGGTTCAAAATCATGCAGCGATTTGATTGGTCTGCAATGAATGTAAATTAATTTCCCAGTCAGTTGGTGTCATCAACCCGCCCCCCCCCCTGCCCCCTCCCAGCTATAAAAAAGAAAAAGGTCCCTGACCGTCCTTATTAATTATGGGGCAGGCGAATGCACTTTCACTTTCACACGCAGGCCATGGAGGGCAATTGACTGAGATTGCATCAAATTGCATTTACTTTTGTCGCTATTCATTTGTAATTTACATGCATGTACAATCAAATCAGTTGATTTTTATTAGTTAAAGTTTATAGTATGTACTACTCAAGAGCTGTGAAATCCTAAAGGCAGAAATAATTTGTTTGTAGTAGATTCTATGCGTTTTGAATGAATCAGCAGAAATTATCTCATGTGATTAATAACAACTGTTTATGAGAAAGCCAAAATATAAAATTTCCAAAAATTCTTACAAAATTAAAACTTTCCTAAACTTTTATACTGTCTTGGTTCAAAAAAACATACTTTTGAGATTAAAGATCATATTAAAATGACAAAAATATTTTTTTTAAATTTTCCACAGCTTTATTCGGTCTGATTGGTAGAAACTATGGTATTAAACAAAGTGTTTGGGTATTAGGATTTCAACAGGTTAAAGTTTAAGAATTTAGATTTTCTGGAATCAACATTGACGTACATAGACGTAGAGGTGGTCATATATTTTAATAACACGATTCGCAGTGCTCATTCTGTTATTTTTTGGCATTGCCATTCCTTGATCGCATTGTCAATATGGCCACTGATAAATATGTTTATTGTTTTTTGCAATCATAAACAAGATTGTGCTACAAGCTGTTATTAAAATTAATGTGTCGTATGTATTTTCTTGATATATGTATGTAGGTGTGAATTGTTTGATTGTGTATTGGGGCTACATACTAGAAGTATGTATGTATGTATATAGAAATGTGTCTCTGACCTTAACATTTGACGTTTTCGATTGGTCTCAGTTGATTTGTCTTTCGACGCAAGCTTATCATCAGCACCCGGGCTCTGGCTCCATTCATACAAATGTATGCATATACTTATAATTGTATTACACAAGTATTGTACATTGTTCCTCAAGCTGACAGCTCTCGTGAGTCTCGTGTCTCAGATTATGGATGTGCCTGACCATCGTCATCATCAGTTACAAGCGGTTACATTGTTCATGAACTCGCATATTGCGCAGTTTCCTTCCTTTTTTGCCACTTAACAAAATTGTATTTACAATTACCGTCTGCTATTGCATTCTTAAAAATCTAATGATTCGTAGCCATACCCCAGAAAGTAGTTAAAGTAAATAGTACAGATTTGTACTTATTAACTAAATTCCATTAGTATTAGCTTGATAATATGTTAAAAAATGACTGGTTTCTCAAATTTTATCCACTTGCAGCAGGTTAATTTTGGAAAAATTCATCATCTTGTGAAAAATTAGGGTTGCAAGGTCTTACCGTTAATAGTAGCAGTTAGTCAGTCAGTGAGTAACTCATTCAGATTTTGATTGAAAACAAAGGTAGCTTCCATAATTATGTGTTCGTGTCGAATAATTAACAGGTTAATACGATTTTCAGTTCTAGATACTACAACGATCAGTTGACAAAACTGAAAGCGAGTCAAACAATGAGATCGTATTAAATTGTGGGGGGCTTACCTAATCAGAGCAATTTATCAACTTGTATAAAACACCTCTAAGTTGTGCTCTAGGGGCTCTGACAGGCAATTATACTTACTGTCAATGTCAAGCTGGGTCTATTGTTATAATTCAATTAGGCGTCACGATGCACGTTGCGAGCTTATTGCATTTTGGCCAAGCAAGCTATAATACCGTTACACTTTGGACCGTCTCAGTTGATATTTACATGCATGCATACATACAAGCATTTTGCAGTCGTAGACAATAACAAAATAGTTGCTAAATGACAAGTCCAATAAAGTATCGCTGAATGAATGAAAGACTGTCCATAAACAATGATAATGCATAAACAACAAACAGAACAAACACATAAACACCTTTATATAAGTAATATGTTGGGTAATTCAAGCTTGGGAATCCCCCTGCATTTAAGTACATTTTTTTATGTATTATATTAAAAACTCAAAATTGAAAGGATTTAATTAAAACATTTTGGCACGAGCAATAATAAAATTATATATATAATTTGTACTATCTGCAAAGGAATCATAAAAACTAATATGCTCCGAAAGAGTAGTATATGAGAAATGCAGAAACGTGATCTATTCCATGTGGGTCTCACTAACGCTTTTCGTGGCTATCAGCCAAATGAGCTTGTTGTTGTTATAATTGCTATTGCTTGTCATTGTTTATTGTTAATGTTATGAATATATGGTATCGTACGTTCTTTATGGATATTATTATTTTTATAGCCCCCCCTGCCCCTGCCCCTGCCCCACCGCAAACACATGCATCAGCACACCTCTTCCATGGAAGTTAATAATGGCATCAAACAGTCCAGACAATTTGCGGTTTCTATTGTTACAGCACAAGATCGCATTACATACCAATTGATATTGCCGCAAAGGGGGAATTACTTTACTTTATCAGCAACACATTCGACTAGTATATATTTATACGGTGCATTTTAACAAGCGGCACAAATTGATTCAAGTGCTTTTGTTCATACAATAACTAAATTGTATGCCATGCATTTTGTCTCCAGTCAAGATCTTCAAAAAACACACACAAAACGCCATTAATTAAACGAAATTTGAATGGCGCGTGAGTTGTTGCTTTTCAGTATTTTCGTAGTATTGTAGTTCAAGGCCTGATTCCCTGTGGTCTGGGGACAATTGTTTTGCATTGGTAGCCAACCAATTGGCTCGCAAGTTAAGTGATTATTTACGCCAGCCAATCGACTTGTTCATTCATCGCAATCAGCATCTGTCTATCTATCTATGTATGTACAAACATATGTAGCATGCATGGCCATGATCTTGTAAGATCTTGAAAACAATTAAATATAACTATACCATAATAGACTTTAGACTTATGTCTCTAGGTTATCGGTTATCGGCTATTGAACCTCGGTTCGCCTGCTTTGGCCTCGTTTTTAACTCAAATCTTGAAGCGAAAATCAAATATTTGTTACAGTTATGAAAATTAGAACTTAACAGATACGTGAACCAAAAGCGTTTTAGTCAAAAATATCGAACTAGAAAATATCCTATTTACTCGAAAAACACAAATGCCAGTTTCACAGAGTAGAGTTTAAAGTGTTCTGGGCTTCACAAATGTAGGGCATCGCCATGTCGGCCTAGTCTTTTGTCATTTTTTTGTGTTGTTTTTTTCACTTTTCATTGCTAATTGCGGCGCATAACTGAAATATGGTTAAAGTGCAATTAAATTACAATAAAGCAAAAACAAAATCTTTCACAAAAAAATGTCTCGAAAAACAAAGTGTGCAATATAATTTTAATAATATGTACACATAATGTATATATATATATATCTATGTATGTATATATAAAATTTAGCAAGCCACGAACAATGACAGCGTCGACGCCAGCAGAGGTTGAGGCAGCGGCTTCATTAAACATTCAAACAAACAGCTCACAATCTACTAATTTGACAGTAAACATGTTTCCCTTTGCAAACGTAAAACAACAAATATCAAGAAAACTTAATAGCAACCACACTAAATAATTTGCAGTTGTGTGTAATAATAAATAACGGCAATCATTCAAAGAAAAAAACAATAAAACAACAACAACAACAACGGGGAAACTGCATATCGACCCAGTGACCAATTTGAAACATCATAATTAGTACCTTTGTTAGGTGTTTTTGTCTGAGTTTTTATTATCTGTAATAAGTAGATCCCATTATTTAGTGGTTGTTTCTGTTGATTGTTTATTTTTGTTATGTTTGTGTTCTCGTCATGCACCGATTGCAACAATTTTCACTCCGACCAAGCGTTGTCTCAATGATATATGAATGTGTATTTGAACATTTTCTCCTTTATTTTTATTCTGCGCAATTGAAATGCTGAAAGTGCAGCTTACACACACAAAGCCAACGTTTGCGAAATCTATCCGATTGTCAGATATGTAGACTTAGATATTATATAGACGAATACATAACATGTTATAGTACGTTGTACCAAGTGGTACCGGAAATTTGAGATATGATTGGTTTCTTATCAATGATATCAATGATTAAACGAGTACTAAAACTATTGAATTTATTTATAGATGTTATTCAGGGATATTAAGTACTTATATTTCCATTGGGCCATTCCAGTTTGCTTCGTGGTTATTCACTGATATAAGTATGGGATTACAAGCTCACAATCTATAGGTGCAATTCCCAGTAATTGCAATTGCAGTTGCTGAATGCAATTGATTTCAAAAGAAATGAATAGTTGTGTATCAATGTTTTGAATTATCGCATTGATCTTGCACTATTAAAGTGAATTTTGAATTGCAAATTTTCCACTGGGTATCCACACTTGCCGTTTTCTGACACCCCACCCCAACCCCTTCCCTTTCTGTTTCACTGCTGCAGATGGTTAAAGAAACATGCTTATTGTCGTTGTTTGTGAGTTACACACTCAAACATTCTTTCGACAAATAGTTTTTTAGTTGTTTTGGCTCAATGTTCTTTGTTACTAAATCAACTCGTATCCGAATTGGCGCTTTATGCATCCATATCATTAAGTGCAATGTTGTCTGTCGGTTTTGTTGGCACTCTATTAATTGTTTACGTTTTCACACTTTCAAAAAAATAAAAATTGCATTTCGCATTTGCATAATCAGCACACAAGTGCGATGATAAACAGAGAGCATATGACTGACAGCAACATAGAGCGACAATGAGAGAGAGACATAAAGAGAGCGCGAGAGAGAAATGATTGTCATTGACGGAAGAGACGACTGCATTTGCCAATTGGCGCTTGCCGACAGTGTTGCCAAATAAACATTTTAAAATTCAATATTCTTCATAGTAAATATTTACATTTTGTATTGCAAGTCAAAAATAAATTAAATCCCTAAAAAAAAAAAACAATTATTATTGTTTATTGTTTTTCATTTCTAGGGAAGCTTTGTGCTGTGCTAAATTAAGTTAAGGTTTTACCCTCTAGTTTCCTATACCTACTATAAAGCTGATTACAGGGTACTTGTTAAAAGCGGCATGTGCATCGCAATAGAATCAGAATCAACCATAACTGGGGAAAGTCGGCGTCTCTGTCGCTTTGTCGCCCTTCAGTTCTCAATTCTTCTACTCTTCGTTCTTCGCTAGCGATTTTCAAATGCGTATTTTGTTTTCGCTTGATGCTCAGCAAAAAACAAAAAAAAATGCTCGAGACTCCTAACTATAATGCTTTATAAATTTAGATGTTTATTTTTATATAAGTTTTGTTCTTTGCTTTTCAAGCTAAAATAAAAGTGCGAAACAAACACAAAGCATAGTATTTGCTAAATTGACGCTGAATTAACTCAAGATCGCCACATAACAATATAACAGAATGTCGAAGAATTTGCTGATAATTAGTTTCTGCACCTCGTTTGGGCATTTGACGTATGCCATCGAACAACTAGAATAATTCTAGTATAAAGATAAAGTATATATGCTTAGACATACAGCATAGTCGATCTAAAAATATGTTATTTGAGATATATTAGCGCATATTTTAAATACAATTCATTTAAATGGAAACTGTTGAGAAAGGGTATGATGATTGTCGATTGATGAAAAATCGCAAAAAGGAAAAAGTAATCTATTCAAATTAATGTTCGTATTTTGATGAGTTTTAACCCCAGAAAGAAAACTAACAATCTTTATCTGGAAATCTATAATTGTTGGTTATATAAAACTTTTTGCAGGGTATCTTAGAACTCACCATTTGCGAATGCAACAAACTTAATTAGTACAGCATATTGCTCATTGCGTTAACACGACAAATGTTTGATAATATTTTTTTTTTAATAACAGCCGGGATTTTCTTTAAAGCGAATTCCGCTCGACTCAATATCTCGTTTAGCCATCAAGTATACGCCACGTTTCTTACTTAAAATTAACTTTTTGCTTAATCCACAGCCAACTAAACTATCTATCTTTGCGTTTTACAGACTGCCAATCGAGTTTAGTATTAATTGCTGTTGACCAGCTTTGTTTGGCAACCGGCTTCACACATGTATTTTGAATTTAAGTTGAAAAAACTATAAAGCCTTCAAGTTTTGTAGCAAGAAAACTTCCCGTTGTTGTTGTTGTCGTGCATCAAATTCAAGTTGAATTAGTTATGCATTTGAATTTTTATTGCATTGATATTCAAATGATTTGAATGCCTTTGAAACGTGAGCTGTGCATTCGACTTACGTTCTATAATACGTATGAGTATAAATTGTACATACATATGTATGTATAACAAACTCTGGGCCAGGGAATTTACATGTGGCTGGAAATTCTAAAAAACAACTTTCGCGGAACATGCGAAAGTTTCCAACTTATAAACATGTTCATAACAACAACAACAACAACAACAAAACGTTTAAGCAACAAAAATCAACGAAATCAAACAACAATAAATCAATCTATATTTGAACACAGTCTCGAGATTAGGGAATCGAAGCGCATATATAACGTCTTGCACGAGCAACAAATAGTATAAACTCGGCAAAAAAAAAAGACGCTATGAAAGTCATCTTGATTGGCGCTCAATTAAAATGTGTGCTACACTTTAACAGTAAAGGCTGCAATTCAAATGCGACAAACGATACGAATTGAATCATTTCTCAATTAAATTGGACCACAAACTGTTGCCTCTTGTTGTATTATAGTAGTCTGTTTAAACTCATTGATTAATTGATAAAAGGAAAAGAGTATTTTATTTGATTGGAAACTTTAGAAAACTGAAATCTGTTTCATCAAGTTTTGTTGGCTTCATAGTTCAAGTTTTTAACAGATAGATTTTATATATAGTAAATGTTAATAATATTTTTCAGTAAAGGAACATTTAAATAGAAGAATTTAAAGAGCGCTCGCTAAGAGCCAACTTAAAAAATCAAACAATTTTGTAATATTTTATCATTTAGGTAAAACTTGTTATACTATCTGTTCTTAAAAATAATAAATTAAAATAAGAAAACAAAAAATGCATTTCCTATCATATTATCTTAATCTTACATATGTAGTAAGATATAAATTCTTATGTTTACCATTTGTATAAAACTTTTTAAATATTTACCTTTTGGTATTGGGTCTTGAATTATAGTTCAACAAGTGAAAGTTGTTCCTCTTGATTTTCGAACCAAGTACTAGACACTCGCATGCAATTAAATGTTTGTCATATATGGTAACCATTTATAACGCTATTATCGTTTGTTACTATTCTTGTCACAATTGTTCAATTGGTATCGATTATGATCAATTGAAAACGCCAAACGCCTGTTAAATTTATATTACGGTCTGGTTGAAACCGAGGACAATTGATGAAACTAGCGCCCATTTCATACTTACATAATCATGCAGAGTTGCATTTTGTGATCTTCACGGCTTTTAACTATATTTTATGTTACAATATTCAACTAATTCCCAAAACCTTAACATTAAAGGATATCAATTGAATTCGATACTGGTTATTTCTCGGCATTTGTTTTTAAATCGGTTTTTATTTGTTTCGAAATCATTATTATATAGTTTGTTCTTCTTCTTCTTTCAGCTGTTTCTCTGTGTGTGTGTGCGCGTATGTCCAGGTATGTTTTAATGTATTTATATTGCTTAACATACACATTCAGATTTATCCTTTATCCTTGTTGCCATAGCCTTTTTTATCATGGCTAAGTTTTTTGTAAATTTTACTTTAACATTTTCATGAAAAATAGAAACACATTTTGCTTGTTTTTTTTTTTAGGCATAATTGTTTTGTTTTTTAACAGTGGCTTCTTTGCTTGGCTAAGTATTTGTTTATATTTTTTTATATATATTAAAAATACTTGAGAAAAAAATTTATTATATACTTTGATTTTTGAATTTTTTATTTTATATATATTTAACATGCAACGCGTCGCCTGCGCGCAGTTGCCAAAAAAAATATGAAAAAATCAAAGCAACGAACAAGAAAATGTACCAACTAAGAATATTGAAATAAAAACAAAATTAAATACGCTTGCAGCTAGCAGGAAAAGATTATCAATTATGTTCACAATTTTATTTGCTATTCTTGTTTTCTTTTCTTTTTTTGTTTGTTTTTATTTGTCGCTTACATATATGTAAGGTTGTCTCGTATGTACGTTGTTTCTCTTCTTGTATAACATTTAAAACTACATAATAATTAAGCACTAAACTATGCATATGTATATTAATAGAAACAATATAAAACAATTGTTTAGCTGCTTAAACGTTAGTAAGAAAAAGATTAAACAAAGAACAAAAAAAGCACATCGTTGTAACCAATATAGTGGCTAATAAGCTGTATTTAACGCTTCACAATATATGCTATAAACATTTACAATTACAAAAAACAATCGCTTCTGTATCCTTGTATTTGAGTATAGTTTTTGTTTTGCTACTTTTTTGTTTGTGTTCGATCTTCTTTATTTGTAGTTCTTAGCAACAATGTGCGATTTACTAGTTTCATTTCATTCTTTTTTTTTGTTTTTGTCTTTTCCTGGGTTAGGATATGATGATGATGCTTGTAGCACAGTATAACACTTTTGGCGGCGCGTGATTGTGCGCTACACGTTTTTTCCTCTTTTCGTCATTTTTGTTTTTGTCTTTTTTTTCAGCTTTAAGTTTATGGGGTTTACCAATTTGCAATCGAAAAAAGTCATTTTAATTGTTTGCCGTTTTAATAAGAAATTGCATGTGATATATAAACATATATCGTTTATGTATATGTATGTATGTATATGCATATGTGTGTTTATGTATAAAGTATATTAACAATTTTTTTTTACAAAGTCGAGAATCGATCATTCAACCAATTAAATTACAAATAAGTTACAAATAATTTATTTAATAAAGAGAGAGAGAGATAGAGAGAGGAAGATAATTGTTCAACGAAATGAAACAATACAAAAAATAATAATAATAAAGAAACAATTGCTCAAGCTTACAATTTCCATTATTCTGGTCTTATCTCTTATTTCTTCTCAAAACTTGCCTAATTAAAACACTAAAAAGCGCCACCTGGCGGCAGCCTGGGCACACCACCGCAGCGGCGACAAAAGGAAACTAACTCATTTTCGCATACAGAATTTGCATACGAAATTCGTTTTCGATTTCGATATCGAATTGATTGATTTTGCTTACTTAGCAACTGCGCAGCTGATGCCGATTACGATAACGATAACTATTACAATTACAATTGCATATGTGCTCGAATGTAGCCCAATCGTTTTACTTGCTATTGAGTATATCCTCCCGACAGGCAACGGCAGCAACGAGTGCCGCACCACGCCCCGAACCATCCTCGGACAGCATCAGATCGAATGTTATGCCCGGCTTAATCAACTGCGTGATCTTCTCAACCATCAGATTGTGGAACTTGGGATGGAAACGATAGACACTGCCATCGACACCAACCGTCACATGTGGCTCATCCATTTTGTTGATTAGGGTGGCAATGCCAGCGGAAACCAGATGTGCGGCACGCTTCGAGACACATTCGCAAATGTAGCGAACATTGGCACAATCACCATCGGTGGCATTGGACAGGCCCAGCTCCTCGAGCACCAGGCGGCAGTTGGTGAAATTACCAGGCTCATCGGCCTCAATTTCGCTGACGTATTTGGTGAAGAAGAGTCCGCGGGTGAAGAGCACCTCGGAACCTTGGCCATTGAATAGAATGCCATTCTGTGTCATCTTGGCCAGAACGAGACGCACCAGTTCGCCCATGTACATGCCCGAGATCATCTTCTCGAACGTCTGCTTGCCCGGATTGATGCTGTGACTATCGATGTCCTTATCGAATTCCGTGCGCACAAAATCGAGTGCACCATTATCGCCAAATGCCCCCCATTCCGTATTGATGAGGACGTGCGGCTTGCCATTTCCGCTGCCATCGAAGAGTTCAGCTTCCTCCACACGCTCCACATAGCAGGCATTGGAGCCGGTGCCGACAATTAGACCAATCATGCAATTGTGATTTTTCCAGGCGCAGCTCATCAAAGTGCCAGTTGTATCGTTGAGGATTGCACATATATCGATTTGGACATCGCCGCGTCGCGCGATCGCATCCTTGAGCAGCTGTACAACATCCTCGTTGACAACGCCGGCACAATCGAAACCCTTAGTCCATGTCTCTAGCAGACCCTTGGTCAGACCCAGCTGACGCAACGGAAACGAGAACGTGAAGCCCAATGGCAAACGCTCGGAATACACATTATGCTCGGCCATAAAATTTGATAGACATTCAGCGATATGATCGAATAGCTGCAAACCGGATCCAATCATAATGTGCTGCGGTATCGCATAGATGCGCGACTCCATTTGGAAGTCATTGTTCTCCTGCAGATGGATGAGTAGCACACGGAAATTAGTGCCACCCAGATCGAGAGCAAGGAACTTGCCGCGCTCATTACCATTGGGCAGATCCTGTACGTAGGTGACAAAGCACTTAACGTTCGCCTTCGGATGCGTGTCCTTAGCCAATCCGCGACGCACTTCGTGCAATATGCGATAGCATAACTCCTGCACCTGCTCGTCCGTTAGCAACAGCTGCTGACATAACTCGTACACCATTTTCTTTTTATCCGCTGCACTCGCACCAGCTGCTGATGTTTGTATTTGAAATGCATTTGCATTTGCATTCACTGCCGCCGCCGTTGTCGTCGCTGCTGCTGCATTTGTCGCTTTACTCGCTGCGGTACTGCTGCTGCTGGCGCTGACGTTTACATTATTGCTGCCGCGTAAAACTCTTACATTATCTGTCTCGTCACAGCCGTTGTGGCCATTGAGTTTTGTGGCTAGTCCGTTGCTATTTATAGATACGCTGCGCATCGCGCCATTCAGCTGCTCTTGGTCCATTTTGTTGCAGTTTTCTTTTTACTTTTGGCAGTCACACAGAAGCAGTCACAGTCACTGGCACTGGCACCCACCCACAAACAGAAAAAAATAAAACAAAAATATCTACTTTAGCCAGCAAATTGTGTTTTACTCGCGTTTTTCTTGTGTGAATATATTTCTTAGTCCGCTTTGTTTGGTTTTTTTATTTATTTTTTTTGTATTAATTGTTTTCAGTGCGCGTTCCTTCGTTTGCTTTGTGTGTTTAGATTTGATTTGGTTTTTAGTTGACTTTGTCTTGCTTCCGAGTCACTTAACTTTTGCTTTTATATCTATATTTTATTTCTAGTTTTGCCTCGGCCGTTCTTATTTTTTTCCGCTGCACGCGTCCACTGCTGTGAAACGTTTGTTACGGAATTATTCTCCGTGAAGCTTCGACAGTTGCTTTACTCTGGCGCTGCCACTGCTGAGCGCGCGCTGCCGACGTCGACGTTAGCGTCTGTGCGTCGCTTGTATGTATGTGTGTTTGTGAATGTGTGGCGTGTACGTAGCGTACTTTGAAGGAACCTTGAAGGTCAAAATTGACAATTCATATTGGAGAGGGCGGTCGTTTCTGCTGGGCCTGTGTTCAAGATACAATATTTTGTTCATTGGTGTGCATATATCGTAACAGAATTAGAGAGAGCTAGCGCGGCAGTCGCACCGAATTGAGAGCAAGAGAGCACATGTTTTCATTGCGCGCCTAATGAATGGCATTTGTATGCTGGGGACAGGCAGCGACGAGGGCAAAACCAATTGTGTAAGCACTCCTCTCACAATCAACACACTGCCTGAGAGAAGAAAAGAAAAAGAGAGCGGTCAGGTGTGCGTGTGAGAGAGGCCACAGTCATTTTGCCATCGTCAGCAAATTATTGCACACTACACCAGCCGGCTTATTGAAAGCGTAAAGTAGTTTGCAAAATATCACACAAACAAGTTGTACGCAGAAAAAAAAGTTTTGCGTATTCCTACTTTTAACTACATGCAATACAATTACAAAAGCATGAACTTTCCTTAGGAGTTTTTAAAAGAGAGAAATACTTAAAAATAAACTGCGATAAAGCAGGTCATTTAAATGTCACCTTAGACTGCTTAGTTTTGGATATTTTCTGTGACTCTTGTTTGGTAATTCGAATTGCGGCTGTTGCTGCTGTTGGCGTATAACAGTTTATGCTCAGTATAATACAAACATACATACTGCGAACAAGTTTGCATAGCTGTTTGCTGCCGCCCAAAACCAACCAACTCGCCTTTTTGTTCCTCTTAAGTGTATCGGTATGGAATTTTTTTGTTGCTGATGTTCGCTGCCTTCTGGCATTCGTGGGGCTCGTCTCGCATCTGTTTACTAGTGTTGGCCTCCCAGTGCAAATACAGATATGTACATATATTAAGGCACACTCACACAGTTTTAAAACGTATTTTACGTGCCGTCATCGACGTGCGCAGTCCAGCCACACAGTAAAAACGCATCGCCTGACCGACTGTGTCTATATGTACATACATACATATATGTACACACATATGTATGCATATTGCAACTCTCCTTGTGTTTTGCCTCTCTCAAGCACGTTTGCCGCTCTCTTACATGACGCTGTCGTTCGTTCAATCAACCAGTTCAAAATCTGTTTTTGCATGCGTTGGTGCTGTTTTTATGCACGTTATTATTTTTATTATTATTATGAGTTTGTTGCTGTTTGATTTGATGCACGCATGTGACATTTTTTGCCTTTACATTGATGGTTTCCGTATGCATTGCAATCGTAGTAGTGCCGTTGCTGTTGTTATCCAAAGAGGCTCGCCTGTCAATTGGATTTTTTGCTTTTGCAGCTGGTGGTGCAATTATTTCGACATATTCTCTCTCTTTGGTAAACTGCAACAACAGCAACGCCGAGATGCCGTGATCATTTGCATTTTGGAGGTCGTTTGCTTTGGCGTTGGCAGGCGTCTGTTAACTATTACATATATGTATGTATTTACAAACATGCATTGAAAAACATACATGTGCACATACATATATATCTATGTAAACATAAACATGTGCAATAGATACACGCCCCTTTGCATATCTATGTATGGATGTACATATTAACATAGATGCATATATAATGACTTTGGCGTCGGCACGTGTCTTTTTCAACTATTTTCTTGTTTTCACCGATTTTGAACAACAACAGATGCATACATATGTGTATGTAATACATACTATGTATGTATGCACATGATAATAATATAATCAGCATATGTACATAAATATATCGGTGGTGTACAAAGGGCACATAGTTTAAGTTTATTCAGTATTATGTAAATAGTCGTTGAAACAACAACTCACCAAAATTGATATATGTATGTATGTACGTACATACATATGTATGTACATAAATATTTCCCAAAGTAAATTGTTTAATTTTGAAGCTTAGAAGTACTCATATGATATTTGCAAAGAAATAAAGAGCATGGAAAATTTAAATTTTGAGTATTTTCAGCTTAATCATCGTTCAAAACAAGAGAACGGAGTGGTTTACATTTGCATGAACATACATACATACATATGTATTTAGACACACGCATATGTATGTAAAGTAACATTCCTGCTGCTGCGAACTCACAGCAAAATTGCTAATATGTTTATCTTGTAAAAACACAAATACATTTGTATGTATGCATGCACATAGAGAGCTGGCTCGCCCTTATCTGGTCGACGGAAATTGCTTAGAAATAAAATGGAAAACGCAATAAAGCAATATTTTAGTGGGCGTCGTCTGCGTCACTGCTCTAAAACGGGGGCTGGGCGAGTACACTGTGCTAACGTTATTAAGTGCAATAAGTAGGGTCATACAATATATGTATGTACGTATAATTTCTATTGTTAATGGGCTAGACGAAAACACTAGTACATATATATGTACATGTGCATGCATGTACTTTGTAATCGGTACTATGTCAACTGTAAGCACCCCACCTCATTCCCGCTGCTTTGTGTGCCGACTGTGAAATGAGTAAGCAGTTCTAATAATAATAAGAAAGAAGAAGAAATGCTCTTGAGCATACATAATCGGTAGTTTTACAGACGACGATAAAATCCTAGTTTTGTAGTGAATTTGGTACTTGCAATCTCAAAATCCGAATGGGTTTCTCTTTTATGGTTTGCGAACCAGTTAGCCGATCCCAGCGCACAAGGTGAAGTGTTCCGCGAACCACTTATAAACATCGCAACGCATTTCTCAAATTAGATTTATGTATTTTTTTCTTTTTGAATTTCAATGCGGCAACGTTGGCTTACAACACGCCGCAACCTCTGCTTACGACGGTGTCGGTGCCGGCGTCGTTGCTGCTGTTCACATTTGGGAATCCAGATTTGGGGGCTCGCCCCGTTGTATATATGTATGTACAAACTTGAACACAAACATGGCTGTTCGGCTTGTGCATGTGAGTGTGCGTGTGCGTGTGTGTGTGTATAGAGGTTTGTCTCGCGTTGTTTTGCGCTTGCTCATCGCTCAAGTGAGTGTGTGAGTGGTGTACATACAGAAAAATTGATTTGTTTTTATCGTGAACACTCTCTCTCTCTCTCTCTCTCACACTTATTGCAAAAGTTTTTTTTTTTTTGTTCTTGGGCCACGCGCGAAACTTTCTGTGACGTCAATGATGATGACGTCGAAAGCGACGAGTCTGTTGAAAATCGCACCTCATCCAGGGGTCAATGCAGCGGCAGCTAATGGATATACATATGTATGTATGCACATATGAAATTGTATTTTGCGATCCCAAGGCAATAATTTCACGTGATGACCGCTTTAGCTGTCGCCCACACAGCCAAAAACCGTTGCTGCCAGGTCACAAATCTTTAGCCAATAGAAAACAAATACATATACCATGAATATAAAAAATTTCACAAAAAGATTTATATATTATATACCTACGCATGTGAATCGAATTTCCATATGAATATTTGAAAAAAAAAAACAACATGCAAAATGGTCAGGCCAAAAAAATAAAAATATTTTTGCCGTTCAATGCGCTAATTTGGGTGTCGCTCCAATCCGTTATTGCATCAGCAGGTTTTAAACTTCGGCAAGGTCAAATGCACGCGTCTGCTTGCGTATAACAGTTTTCCCATTTTGCCATCAGACACCAGCTGTGTCCTTCCCCCCACACCACCGCCACCAGCAGCAATCATGAAGAGTTGTCTGAAATAAATGGTGATGACCATTAAACAAAAACAAAAGAGAACAAAACCAGTTAAACATGCGGTATCTATTAGACGTCTTAATGTATGTATGTGCATACATACGTTTAACGTAAACTGGTTGGCTTATACATATCTTTAAAAAGTGTACATTCATAGATAGTTACTAGGTATTTGTGTATGCATGCATATATAATCTATAAGCATTGGGTAGACTTAAACAGAGTAGGAAACCAAAAGTTTGCCTTGGAACGTTTTTTGGTTTCAGACAGCGCGTTTTAGGCATGTAATAAAACCTCCTAGTCCACCATGTTAAGGAGTGCTTTGAACTAACGATTTAGACATGTGATTATATAGAGGCATCACTTGTCTGGCAACACAAGATCATGAATGAAACAATCAGAAGTCGAACATATGTTGCCAACAAGAATGTATATGAATATATTCTTGTTGATGCAGACGCTTCATTAATTTCAAATTCAAAACCAGTGCAATACGGTGACAGTGCTGTTAATGCTGCCAGACATGCGCACTTTTTTCTACAGTTGTGGCAACGTAGCATAACAAAACTAGAATACAGAGCTATCGATCTATCGCCGCACAGTGCGTCATCGATAAAATATAAGCTTAAGCTTTATAGAATATTTTGTTATTCAGCACTGAGCAAACGCTGGCTACGCACAAAAACCAACGGAAGAGCGGGAGACGCTAGTTGTGTTTTTTTTTGCGCCACATACAAAAGCCACCGAAGAAGACCAAAAACAAGTTAAACAATATTATTTTGTTAATCTAATAAGGTGTGTGTGTGAGCGCGTTTGTGTAGTGAGTGCGTGAAATGACAACTTCCACAATTAAACAGCATCTTTCCCCACACGATGTACGAGCATCGAGTGATGGGGATGGCCTGGAAAATGATAATGACAACGAAAACAATTCGGGAAGAAGCAGCAGCAGCAGCAGCACTAGTAGTGTTTTGCCCGATAGCGCAAGCCTATCCAAGCGTGACTCGGAAGAGGACAGCTGGGCATCCAAAGGCTTCAGCTATATCAATCCGTTTGTGCATCGCGTACAAATCGACAGTCACATTGAAGTTGCCAAGGTAAGCGCCTTAGCTATTTCTTACGTACGTTTCACGTTTCATTCATTCATTCAATCATGTTCAAACACAATTGCACAACGCTCGCGTGTAATATTTACGTTTAGTGGTTGTTATTGCTTGCTAGGCATATATGTAAAGTGCATTGCTCTATATTACATACTATATACTTACAGATGCACTTGATCAACTGGAGTATGTCGATAACATTTCGATACTCCTTGGGTTGTGGCGTTTATATGTCATAGTTTGCCGATGTGAACGTTCGCATTAGCGAAAGCGTAGCTGCCAACTACATATGTAGAATGTATGCATGAACGTACATACATATGTAGATTTTGTTTGTGAACTATATATGTATGTAGCTGTGAAGAAACAATAGCAGCGAAAATCGTATGATTTTCTTGTTGTCGTCTTATTGTTATTGTTGTCGTTGCTCTTGATTTCGCTGCCGGTTCTTTGGCGTGGGTGTTGCCATGATGTTGTTGTTGTAGGTATACTTCTTGTTATTGTAAAGCACTTTGTGCTGCTCTTCGAAGGCTTTGCCTGATTTCTGATTCTTCTCCTATTGTTTGAAATGGTTCCAAAGTTCCTCATATTTATATGCACCTATTTATAAGTATGTACGTATTTGTATATAGAAATATAATTTTGCTGGATTTGCCCCTTTATCGCTTTGCTCTCTCTCTCTTAGTAATAATAATAATCGACAGAAACAACTTTGTTTATGCCTCTGTATTACAAACACACACATGCCCACATGCAAACATACTTATTATTAACTGTGACAGGCCCATTCGATTATTCTCAAAATGTCATTTGGCAGTGGCGTTAATTGACAAGCAATGGCAAAAAAAAAGGAAAAAATGGCCTTGTTTATTTTACAATTAAGTTTCAGATAAACGGAGAAAAGGTGAAAAGGAAAGAGGCGCATATTCACTATTAAAAGTGATGCGTTTCGCTTAAATGTATCATTAAAAATAATCATTATCGATCGATAAATTGCAATATAAGCATTGTATTTACGATACACATGAATGGTTTTACCCATTTTGGCCACGAGCCGGCAAACACACCCTACAAATGTTCATTAAGTAGAAAGAAAGGTCACCAATAATACATACTAAATGTATTTTATTTTTGAAATTGAAATGTGCTTATGACAGTTTTAAACTAATACAGTAGTATAAAAAAGGAAGGCAAGTTTTCTTTTGAAATGTTTAGTATTATAGCAATTATAATGTGTAATATGAACAATAACAATCCGAAGTACTATCAATAATTATGTCATAATATAGATGAGTCAGTTGTAGGCTTATATTTGTAATTGATCCATACGGAATATACATATAGTATTTTATATTGATTCATACGAAACATGCATAATCGGAGATTCCGATATGATTTCTAGGGTTGCTTACCTAACCCGAAAATACGGCTGCTGTGATTAAGTTAAGTTCATCTTAAATATAAACTAGTTTTGGTTTGCTTCAATTGCCTTCATCGCTGATTCATTTTAATTATTATTTTCAGACTTATGAAATGGGAGTTTTTTTGATTTTTGTTTTATTTTATAACATAAAATGAATTACCGCTGTTTCTTGACCGACTTTGATGAAATTTTTACAGATAATCAATATGATGAAAAATTTTTTTAATTTCAATTCCAAATTCACAAGATTCAAGATTGTATTGTTATCGATAACATGTGTTTACCGAAAAAAGGAAAAGCTATTAATAATTTAATACAAACTTGTTCTGCCCAGATTCCTTATACAGTCGGACTTCCATGTAACGAATCTAATGGGGGAAACATTTTTTTTTGTTTATAGAGAAAGTTCGTAATATAGAATGGGTTTTTGACTGAACCAAATTGCAGGGTTCTGGATATGAATTCGTTATGTATTTTGTTTTTACTTATTTGCAATGAGCGCAGGCAATTAAACATAATTTTTCTGCAAAGATAAAAAGAAATGGTGTAAGACCAAAAATAAACTTACATGAAAAAGCTGTGTCCAAAAGTTAACAAAAAAGAAATGTTAATCAAATAACATTGAAAATATGATTTATTTAATCATAATAACGGAATATACAATTAGTTGCTCCAGCTACATACTGATGTTGTTCGATTGTATTCTATAAGCTGAACTTTTGTGTTAATTAATTTTTTTTTGCTCACAACATTCTTGAGTCGTTTCAAAGTTCAAAACTTAAAAAAAAACGATAAGGCGACGTTTCGCTCGCCTTGTTTCACTTCAGTTCACGATGCTGGCGCGACAGAAAAGCGAAGACCTAAGGCGACTATATAATCTAGAATCACACTGATCACTAATCAGGTTTTATTTATTTTTTTGTTTATACGTACATATGTATATCCCATTGCAGATTTATGTGCTTACTGTGCTACTTCTACCCATACGCATTGTAGGCGTTATCCTTTCACTGCTATCGGCATGGATGTGCGCCTATATTGGTCTCTATGGCATGTCTATGGAGGAAGTACAGGCCAAGCCTTTAACCGGCTGGCGCAGGTGAGTCGAAAATGCATTTGTATAAATACCGGTACCGATTACTAATCCTCAAAATCCAATTAATAGGCAAATGCAATTCATAACGGCACAGGCCATGCGTATGGTTTATGTATCTGGCTCGTTTCACTGTATCAAGTTTAAGGGCATACAGGCTAGTTCGAGGGAGGCACCAATTTTGGTTGTGGCACCACACTCTTCGTATGTTGATTCCATACTGGTCGTTGCTGGACGTCCACCATCGATTGTGGCCAAGCGCGAGACGGCAGACATTCCTCTGCTGGGTAAAATAATAAACTATGCGCAGCCGATCTATGTACAGCGCGAGGATCCAAACTCTAGACAGAATACCATACGCAATATCAGTGATCGTGTACGCTCCAAAGAAGATTGGCCTCAGGTGATCATTTTTGCTGAAGGCACCTGCACCAATCGTACAGCTTTGATTAAATTTAAGCCTGGCGCATTCTATCCGGGTGTACCGGTGCAGCCAGTTCTGCTGCGCTATCCCAACAAGTTTGACACCTTTACCTGGACCTGGGACGGACCCGGCGTGTAAGTGTACTCAACTCAACGTTTAATATTTGACGAGCCCTTAAGCTAATCCATACCTATGATGTTTTATTTATTTTTTGCTGTTTTTACAGTCTGCGTTTGTTGTGGCTAACAATGACACAATTTTATAATAATTGCGAAATTGAATATTTACCTGTTTACACACCGTCACCGGCTGAGATTGCCGACGCGAATCTCTATGCTCGCAACGTGCGGAAAGTAATGGCAGAGTAAGGATTATAAATTCATTATATTTGTTGCCCATATTATTCAAGCTTATAATACTTGTCATTTCTCTTCATTGTAGCGCACTGGAAGTGCCCACATCGGACTATTCGTTTGAGGATGTCATCGTTATGAGTCGCGCACGTGAAATGAAAATACCTTTTCCCGGTGACATTGTCGAAATTGAACATACGCTCGATTTTCTTGACCTCTTGGAATCAAATCGTGACTCGGAACTATGCGAGCAATATCTATCGCTATCTAATACAGATAATTTAGATATAATAACATTTTCCGAGCTTCTTCAAGTCGATCCAAATAATCCTCATTTGCAAAAGCTCTTTGCGCTGCTGGACCATGTAAGTGTTGATCTTATAAACTGTTAACGTTTTGGATACTAATCGTAATTTCTATTATTGTTCGTTTAGCGTGGCAAAGGTGCAGTGAGCCTTAAAAGTTTTCTGCTCTGTTCGCTGTTTTGCAAATTGAAGAACTGTGACATTATCACATTTTTGCGAGCCCTAATCAAAGTGAGTTAACTAATCTAAACGATCTCTGATTACCTTCATTAATATTTTTAACACCATGCCACTCCTTATTGTAGCTGTACAGTAAATCAAGCCAAGAGATTGACAGGGAGAGCTTTACACGTTTGATGCGGCATGCTGGTGGCAAGTTAAATGAGCAAAAAGCTCAAATTCTCTTCTATGCATTAGATCCCGGCAACTTGGGACATGTCTCTTTTGGTAAGGCGCTGAGTTCAAATCAGTTTGAGCATGTATTAAAATAAATACGTGTACGTTTTTGGTTGTTACAGATATGTTTGCACAGTACACGGAGAAGCAGCTTAGCTATAAGTTTCTCTACCACAAGTCGGAGCACATTAGGCGAAATAAAAGCAACATTGTAAAAGCCAATTAAAAAATCAACAACTTTGCATTCGGAGGCTTCAACAAACTTACTAGCTGGTTCCATAAATCTATAACTATTAGCTGCGCCATGGGCAATCAGCAACCAGCAACAACAACAACAACAACAGGCAACACCACAGAGAATGAGACAAAAATAGAGAGATAAAGTGAGGAGTGTAGTATAATGCAAAGCAAAGCAAATCAATCTAAGTTAAAGAAAAGTTATATTGTAAACTAATTTTCAATCATTAATTTATTTATTGTGAATGTATGTGTTTGTTGGCTATTGAAATTAGAATTGTATTGCTAGTTCAGGCAGGTCCAATTAAAAATTTGTTAAGTTAAAAAATTAATAAATACATAAATATATTTATCTATATATGTATGAGTGAAAGCATACCTAAGAATATATATACAATATATTTAGATCTATGTGGCTTGATATTGGAACAGAATAAGATATTTGACCTGTCTGCACATAACTTTAACCATATATCTTTATGTGTACTTTAAACTTTTAAAACGCAAGTCATTTCATTTTTGTGATTCTAATTTTACACACAATGTATAAACGCTATATAGTTATTTAGCAATTTTCGACAACAACAAATACCAAACTGTGCTACATAATTATGTTCCTAAGTGTTCAATCATATTCCATTCTAATGGCAATAGATCTTTTAGATTAACCTAAGATTATACTGCACACTCAGCCAGTGAATATAAGTTTTATATTACATAGCCCAAATAGCAAGGTAAAAAACAGAGCTGTTAAATTATGATTACGATTTGTAATCAATTAACTTATTTAAAAACAATATAATTAATTGATTATAAAATCCTTTTGCGAAGAAACTGTGATTACTAATTGATTACGATTACAAATAATAAAAAATGTCTTTAAAATCCCAGTGCTAATACTTAAATAACGAAAAGAATAAAAAATAATCATCCAAAGTAGTTAGATTACTCTTTTAATATTTCTTTTAATCCTTCAATAATCATGGTAAAATTTTGATTATTTGTAATCGTAATCAATAAGTATTCGTGAAAACTCAGCAAATAATCGTAATTAATTGATTATTTTTCCAAAAAAAAACTGAATAATCTAATTTCTAATGATTATGATTTTTAATCATTACTTTACAGCCTAAGTAAAAACCATAATATGAAATACTATAAATGTCTAATGTGTAATAGCCAAAAAAAAAAAAAAACCCCCGTATAATGTTACTTCGTTTAATTGTATTCCTTTCATTTATGTGGCTCTGGCATTCTCTGGACATTATTATTTGCCATATATACTCATACTATATATATACATATATATTTTTCTTGTGCATTTGTAAACTTATACACCAAATAGACTTTTGGGCACGTCCTCAGCACCCGAATTGTAATAGCGTATAGTTGTACTTAATCAATGTCCGTAAACTTATCTGTACACACACACAGACACAACCACACACAGAAAGAGCCCAGTTGTACCACACACACCCACACACACAGTCTGCTCTATTATTTAGAAATATATATTTGTATAAAAAGAAGAAATCTTAAACGCTAATGCCAACGTTTCTATGCTCTTTCCAATTGACTGCTTTGCTAATGAATTTAATCAAGAAGAAATCTATATGTCTTTAGAAAAAATGTTTCTTTATGAGATTTTTAGAGAAAATGTACTTGAACTATTCAAATAGAAATACTTTGTACTTAATCTAAATATGAATTACAACATATATTGATATTCATTTTCGATTGTTATACAACAAACTGAACTGTTGATCCATAAAGTAAATATTTGAAATATTTTTGAAAAACCTGATAGAAAACATAAAATGTATTTTCGTATGGTTTTTATACCAAATTCAAGAACAATGGGGAAAGAGCATAATAAATGGCCTTTGTTTCAACCAAGGGACTTGTGGCAATTTGCAATTAAAAAAAAAAAACAGCTCCAAATATTTAACATTTGAACTAAGTATAAGCCAAAAATATCTTTATGTTAAACAAACCCTTATATAATGTTTACAACTATGAACCATCTATTTATACATATATGAATGTGCAGCAATACCAGATATAATTAGCTCCTAAGCGGAGAGTACACCAAACAGCCGGTTAAGAAATCTGCTCTAATAAATGTTTACAACTTAAGCAAAAACAAAAAAACAAAAAACAAAACGAAAGAGTAACCATCCAATTGTTTTACTAACCTTACTAATGTGATATCTATAACACCGAGTACGGTGGGCGTAAACCTTGCCGCATGTTGCAGTTAAGCGCAAAAACGCCCCGCAGCTGACGTCGCAAGCGGCGATCATCAACAACATCATAGTTGAATCCAAACCGATGCCAAGTGAACGTGCATTTGAATTTTGGCCTGAGTTTTTTTTTTTTTTTTTTAGATTTATTTCAGTGACATATTTTATTTATTTTTTTTACTGTGTATGTGTGGCAAATGGATTATTGTGTAGCATGTTAAGTCGAAGAGGAAGCTTACAGCTCTTGCTGATTCTGTTGGGCATACTTAGCCCCGTGCACAGCTTTGTCAACTCGTAAGAAAGCAATGGCATTGGCATCGGCTACTAAAGCGAGTTATAAAAGTATTATTAACTAAATTGACATCTAATTGCAGGCCAAAGATCATCAGCAAGGATGGAAATTTGATATTCGAGTCTGGGTCTAATCGTAACATAAGCTTTCGTTTGAGCGGCACCTCACGTTTGATCATCAATGAGGAATACGATGTGCTTGAGCTGCTAATGCCAATCAATGGCAGCAAGAAGCGATCATCCGGCGCTGGGAAGGATGAATGGAGTGCTCCCGATGACATTGTCGATCTGCGTGATCTTGCCGATCAGTTAACAAAGTTCAGATCTCAGGCTTTGGGACCCAATGGACTCGACACGAAGCTGCGACAGCTTTCAAATCGGTAAGTTCTTCATAATAACATGATGAAACAAATAAGTAAGCTCTAGTTGAGAAAGCTCAGTTCCCTAATACCTCGAATTTAATTTGGCGATATCTTCTGTTTTTCTGTACCAATCCTGATTCACAGATTATCAATATCAATATACTGTTTAACTTTTTAAGTAAAAATCCAAATATTGAAATTCTATTGTTAATAATAACTTAAGTGTTCGAAAATGGGAAGAGATATGGATAGTTGAGAAAATTAAATGCTGCTACAGACAGACGGACAGCAAGACAGACTGACATGGCTAAATCGACTAGGCTGTTGATTCCAACCAAGAATATATATAAATATATACTTTTTGGAGTCACAGATGCTTTCTTACTGACCCTGATATTTCATAAACTGAGGGACTAGTCTTTCATAGAAATAGAAGGACGGACGGACAAAGCAATATCGACTTAGCTTGCAATGCTGGTCAAGAATATACTGCTACTAAGTCTTCTCCGAATGCTCTCGTTATGGAATTAAGTTTCGAACTAAAACTAGCATATTAATTGATAACTGTTTTCTTTTTTATTTTACTTTGTAAAGAACTCGAGCAAGCCGTCTGTTACTGCAACGCCTGAAGACGCGTCTGATCAATCTGGAGAATATGGCGCAGCGGCTAAAGACAAAACTAGAGCTGGACAGTTGCCAGAGCAATCCATGCGAGCATGGTGGAAGTTGTTTTAATACATACAATGGTTTTCGGTGTCAGTGTCGTGCTGCCTTTGAGGTAATATAACTATCTGGGGGCGTATTGTGGGGCGTGTTTTTGTGCCAGTTGATAATGGTTTTCTCTCGCTATCTCCCACAGGGCGCAAAGTGCGATCAGGATGTGAACGAGTGTGCGCTGTTTGAGGGCACAGATCTGGGCTGTCAGAATGGTGGTCAGTGCGTCAATCAGTTTGGTTCATTTACGTGCATGTGTGCGCCTGGCTGGCATGGAATGCACTGCACCCAAAGGAAAATAGATTGTGCAGCGGCAAGCGCCTGGGAGCTATGTGGACATGGTAGCTGTGTCTCAAGCAGTGATTCACTTGGATACCGCTGCATTTGTGAGCCAGGTTGGCGCAGCAATGGTCTAACACCCACATGCACCGAGGATGTCGATGAGTGTAGTGCTGTTGCACACACACCCTGCTCGACCAATTGCATCAATTTGCCTGGCAGCTTCACCTGTGCTCCCTGTGCACCTGGTCTAACGGGCAACGGTGTCAGCTGTCGCGACATTAACGAGTGCGAAACGAATAACGGCGGCTGTAGCTTGAGTCCTCGGGTGGAGTGCATCAACAGCTATGGCTCCAGCCACTGCGGCGAATGTCCCGTCGGCTGGACAGGTGATGGACGCAGCTGTCAGCGCAACAGCAACAATTACACACCAGGCGGAAATCCGAATGCCGTTGGATTAACCAGCTGCACGCAACGCGCCTCGCTTTGCCATCCGGCGGCAATCTGTTCCGAGATCTCTAATACGATCATTTGCAGTTGCCCACGCGGCATGGTGGGCTCCGGTTACGGTGAGAACGGTTGCTTGCGCGGCACCAACAACAACTGCAATGATCTGCCCTGTTTGGTAAGAACCCAAACTTTAATATTCATGAGTTCTTTAATGTGTGCCTCTAGCAAAAAAAATGTGTTTACAACGAAAAGTTTAAGGTAGATTTAGTGTATTTTAATGAATTGTTGCAACAACACGCAACTAGATAGTTATTATATAAATCCTTAGAATGTGATTTCTCTCTCGAGCTGCAAGCAAAGATCACATTTTTGACTTTAAATAACAATTTAATTCAATTTATGTCTTACATTGTGGTTCTGTGTGTCCTGGTCGGGAACATCCAGGTCCATCGGCTTCGATGAGTCCATGGGATCGTCCACATCCGAGTCCGAATCAATAATGCTCACATTGCGACGGTTAGAAATTGCCTCATAGCGTTTCATTGCGCGCAGCTTATTTATTTCAGCGGCGCGTTGATACCGCACCGCTTCAGGAGTTTTAAAATTTTTTTTAAACCAGTGGCTTCGAAACGGCAGTGCCATTTTTTTTGTATTATATTTCTTTTCTATGTGGCACAACGACAAAAAAAGAAAGGCAAACGTACAAATAAATTCCAATGTTTGGAGGAAAAACAAATTAGTATTGGCCTACAAGGTCATCCCAAACTAAACTGTCATTCAAAAGTCAAAATTTTTGTTGGTATCAAAGGGAACTATAGTCGGGATTGTTACTAAAGCTGACTGATATACGACAGCAGCTAAAATATAAGTTTATAAAACATAACAGTAAATGCAGTGAAAAATGTGACAAAAAAAAACTTTAATTGAGTTTTAAGTGACTAATTTATAGTATGCAGATATGAGAAAATGTTCTTTGTAGATTAGAGTAGAGTATTTAACAAGTAGTTTACTATAGTACTTTTCTTCCTTCATCGGCAGTAAGAACCTCTTAAGGTTGAGGTTTGTTTAAGGAATGTAAATATTTCAACTTCCAATTTAATTTTCTTATAATTTTTATTCTCACGAAAATTGCAGAATGGCGGCGTTTGTATGGATGCTGGTCCCTCAAATTTTACATGTATATGTCCGCGAGGCTATCATGGACCACGCTGCGATCCACTGCCCAAATCCGTGCACATCACAACCCTGCAAAAACGATGGCCGCTGTAGTCCAACACCCTCGACCGATGCCGGTGGCTTTGTGTGCCAATGCCAGCCGGGATATCGGGGTCGCTTGTGCGATGTAAGATTTAGCAGTTGCAATGGGGCGCTGAATGGTTTGAGTGGGCGGCTACGCTATCCGCCGGTGGGCGATACCTATGAGCACAATGCCCAGTGCGCCTGGGTGATACGCACCAATGAGTCAATGGTCTTGAATGTGACATTTCACAGTTTTCATTTAGAAGACTCAACAGAGTGCCGCTTTGATTGGCTGCAGATCAACGATGGACGCTCAACGGCGGCACAATTGATTGGACGCTATTGTGGCAATCGTTTGCCGCACGGTGGCAATATTATCTCGTCTAGCAATCGGCTGTATCTTTGGTTCCGTTCCGATAACACGACGGCGCACGAAGGTTTCGATCTTAGCTGGCAATCGATAGCGCCACAATGTGGCGGCCTGCTCACATTTGATACGCATGGCACCATAGCTTCGCCGGGCTCACCAGGAAATTATCCGCGCAATCGTGACTGCGAATGGCATCTGGTGGCGCCCAACAGCAAACGCATCAAGCTTACCTTCTTCAGTTTGCAGCTGGAGCTGCACGACAGTTGCAACTTTGACTTTGTCTCGGTAAGTATGCGTTTTGATTGTGATCAATCCATTTTACTTTATTTTTAATTTTAGATAAGTGATGCCATCTCGGGTCGGGAGCTGTACAAGTATTGCAGCAGGGAGCAGCCGGCGCCACTGTTGCTGCCCACACATGAGGCACGGATACACTTTCATTCGGATGAGATAGGCTCCGACTTGGGTTTCCAGTTACACTACTCTGCCGAAGAGCGTTTGCCTGGCTGCGGTGGCGTCTACACCGCCATGGAAGGTGCCATTCGTTCGCCCATCTATACCATTGGGGCCGATGCCATCTCCTGTGATTATGAGATACGTCTGGCACTGGGCGAATCGATAAGCATTTACTTTAATAAATTTACCATGGCATCCGATGCCTGTGTGGAGCTCTATGATTTGGTGGACACTGGCAATGGCCGCGACGTTTCTTCGGTGCTCCAAGCAAAACACTGTGGTGGCACTAATGTAATGCCACCAAGCTTCCATTCGCTGTACCATCGACTGCAGATTAAGTTCTTTACTAGCAACTCTCCCGGTGCAGCCATCGATAGCTTTGAGCTGCACTATAAGATGGATTGCTTGCGCACCTATGATGCTGAGAGTGGAACGATTAGCTCGCCAGGCTATCCAAATCAGACGAGCGATATAGATTGCATATATAAGATACTAACAGCACCGAATACGGTTATTACATTAAAGCGACAGGACTTTCAGTTATTGGATGGCAACAGCGACTCATCTGAGGAGGACGATGATGAACCGGCAGCGAGAGAGGCAAGTGATTGTGCTGGTGGCACCAGTCTGACTATCAATGATGGACTAAATCGTGCCATACTGGGACCCTACTGTAACGAAAAGATGCCCGCCGAAGAGTATGTCAGTCAAACAAATATGTTGGTGCTGCATTTGCAAACGCAATTAAGTAGCAGCGGACGTGGCTTCCGTTTTGAATATCGGGCCGTGCCTGTAGACAGCAATCAGTGTGGTGGCGTTCATACAAAGGAGGGACAAAATATCCGGCTGCCTGTGGATGCGCAGGGCATGTATCATAATGATATTACCTGCTATTGGATCATTATGGCACCGCCCAGTAAGGCAATTATGCTGCACTGGCTAAGCTTTCAGCTGGAAGGCACCTCACATTGCTTCTACGATTATGTTGAGGTCTATGATGATTTGATTGCGAGCGAAAGTAATCCGACGACGCCGCTGGCTCGCTACTGCGACGATCAGATTCCACAGGATATGTTAAGTCACGCCAGCATCCTGACCATCAAGTTTGTGTCAGACTTTAGCGATACAGGCAATGGCTTTGAGCTCTCCTATCGCTTTGTAGAGCGCGACAGTTGTGGTGGTCATATTCATGCCTCCAACGGCATGCTTAACTCGCCTGGCTATCCACTAAACTATACCAATGGGCTGGATTGCATTTGGCAGTTAAGCGCACCATCCGGCAGCCAGCTGGAGCTGCAACTAGATCTGTTTGAGCTGACGACGACGCACAATTGCAGTGGCGATTGGCTGGAGGTGCGAAATGGTGGCAGCAATCATTCGTCGCTCATTGGACGCTTCTGTGGCACAGGCATACCACGTCGGATACCCAGCTTTACAAACGAGCTCTATTTACATTTTCACACGGATGATGTGGGCGGTGCTCGAGGCTTTCGTATGTCTTGGCGCATCTTTGCCAGCGGCTGTGGTGGACGTCTTACTGGCAATAGTGGCGTCATCACATCACCCAACTATCCCAGCACATATCCACACACTGCCCATTGTGAGTGGCAGATGCGAGTGCATCCCGGCTCTAGTATACGACTGGTCATTGAGGATCTGGAGATTGAGGATATGCACGATTGCAGCTATGATTATTTGCGCATCTATAATGGTGGCAGCAGCAGTCGCCTTACCGATGCCAGCTATCAGATTTTTTGCACCATGCCGGATATCGAGAATCGTGTTCTGCACATCGATGGCAACGAGGCCGTCGTTGTCTTTCAGTCGGACATTAGTAATGCGGAACGAGGCTTTCGTTTATCCTACAGTGCCGACTGCCAGCAGGTCATATTGAATAACACCCAAGGCATCATCGAGAGCTTAAACTATGGAGAGGCCTTCTTCGAGGGTGCCATCAATTGTAGCTGGGTGTTGCGACCGCCGCGTGGCAATCAGATACGCTTGGAGGTCTCCCACTTTGATCATCGCTCCAATCGTCTGCCTACAGACGCTGATGGTGGCCTCTATCTGTTTGATGGTGGCGTCGTGGTACCCATTTTGGATCTGGGTATGCACAATGCTAGCGGTGATACCTTAACCATTGTCCACAACACGAGCAGCATTAACTTTCGGCTCGAGTATCGCGTCGATGGCTGTTTGCAGGAACTGCGCGGTAAGACCGGCTCATTCCGTTCACTCAAACATCCACTCGTTTATCCCAATGATCTGGAATGCTATTGGCTAATACACGCTCCGATTGGTCAGGTCATTGAGCTAACCGTGCTGGATATGGATATTGAGGAAAGCGTTAATTGTACCAAGGATGCTTTAGTGGTTAGTATAAACGAGTGATGGAAGCAGGAGTGTCTAACTATTAGCAGTAACAAATCATTCCTTACAGATCTCGAATAGCTTCCGTGAAGCTGATCAGCATGAGCGCCACTGTGGCCAAGTTCCGAAGCTGATTCTCACTAGCGCCGGTCACAAGTTGCACGTGCGCTTCATTAGCGATGCCTCACACAACGGCCGCGGCTTTGAGGCAACCTATCGCGTCCTCAAGAGTTGTAAGTCAAAAGTCAAAGTGTGTAAAATTGTAAAGCTATTAAATTATTTGCTACCTCGAAAGCCTGTGGCGGTAAGCTGAGCACCAGGAGCGGCATTATCCAGTCACCTGGCTATCCAAAACCCTATCCACGCAATAGCGAATGCGAATGGATATTGGAAGTGACGCCACATCACACGATCATCTTCGATATGCAGGATCTGGATGTGGAGTCGGGTTTTGGTTGTTCCTGGGATTATGTGGCTGCTTATGATATGAGCGCCAGCGATGTCCTTGGCAGCGATAGTGACACAGCGGACAGTGACAACCTGGACGACAGTGAGGATCATCAGATCTTCAAGTTATGCACCCAAAGCTATATGAGCCTGACTATGTCTCGCATCGAATCTGCCACCAATCGAGCGGTTGTGCGCTTCGTAACGGATGATTCGGTGCAGAGTCGCGGCTTTCGGCTGCACTACCACGAGTCCTGCGGCCAGACCTTGTCCATTGACGAAACGGACTTTCAGTACATAAGTTTGTTGCGCCAGGTGGCGCGCAATGAGACATGCGTCTGGGTGCTACAGGCCACCGATCCAAGCAAGCACATCATCTTTACGCCCACCCATGTGCAGCTGCATGACGATGCTGCGGCAAGCTATCCAAGCGAAGGCGACTGCATGATGCACGGCATCAAGATTTATGAGGGCGTCAATGCCACTGGCACTCCGCGTCAGCAATTCTGTCGCACCCATCCACCGGCGGTTATATCACGTGGATTGGCTTTGACAATTACGGTGCCCATGTTACTGGTTGCCGAATTCGAGGGTCACTATATGACCATGGACACGCTTTGCGGCAGCCGTTACAATGCCATGTCCGGGCGCTTTACTTCTCCTTATTTTCCGGAAAGCTATCCGGTCAACATTGAGTGCGAATGGGTGCTTGAGGCGAGTGCAGGCAACTCTCTGGCACTAACCATTGAATCGCTGGAGCTGGAACAATCGGATGGCTGCAATAATGACTATCTGGAGCTGCGTGAACAGTCTGCCCGTGGTCCACTCATTGGTGTCTATTGCGGCAATCAGCTGCCGGCTGCCATTAGCTCCAAGGGTAGCATTTGGATCAAGTTCAAGAGCAACGATGACGTTGTTGGCGAGGGCTTTTTGGCCAGCTATAACTACGGTACGTTTATATATATATTTAAGTTAGTATAATAATTCAAGGAAGTTCCAAATCAAAATTGAATGAATGACGTCTTCACAAAATGAATGCAGTTTTTGTTACATCAAAGTGCACTTTTTACCGAATGAATGCACTTTTTAACCAAGAAATTCAGTTTTCATCAAATGAATGCAGCTCAATACTGTTTATTTATAACGAATACAATTGTTTAAATGACAGTGTTAATTTAATTACATTTCAATGGACTTTTTATCGAATGAATGATGTGTATTGCAGAGCACCACAACGAATTAAATGGCACAGAGGGCACAATTGAGTCACCACATTACCCGAGCAAATTTGAGAGCAGCGAGCTGTTTAGTTGGCGCATCACCGTCGACATGGACTATGTGGTGCTGGTGAATGTGGATCATTTGCGTGATGTTGATGAGCAGCATGTGCACTTCTACGATGGCTATACGGATATTGGTGCCCAGTTGCAGCCGCAGTCGTATAGGCCGTTAATTTCCAACACCAATGTGTTGTATATAACGGCAAGTCGAGGGCCCTTTCAGCTAAATTGGGAGCGACTGTCCAAGGAGGCGTTGGCCTCCAACCGCAGCGCTGAGCTGCAGGCGCGTCAATGTGGCCGACAAATGTTGACGTTGGGCTCAAGCTTCATAAGCTTTAATTCACCTGGCTATCCACAGGGTTATGCTCAGAATTTGCAATGCAGTTGGATTCTGGTGCCGGACAATCCTGCTATGCATGCGGTACTGCAGCTCAACACTGTGGATTTGGAGCAGTTTGGTGATGGCTGCTTTGCCGACTTTATAACCATTTCGAGCAGCAGTGATATGCAACATTGGACTGAGATGGCTAAGATTTGCACACAGGCCAATGCAAAAGCAAAGAAATTCTACGATGGTAGTCCGTATCTACGTCTGGAGTTTGTAACGGATGCGAGTGTGAATAGGACGGGTTTCGCCAGTATTATACGCACCAGATGTGGCTCCGAGCTGACAGCACCCCGTGCCCTGGTCAATATAACGCAGCTGGTGACAAACAATGTGCTCATGCCTATGGAATGCATTTGGACGATTCGTTTGCGTCAAGGCAAACGCATTCGCATCACTTTCCCCGAATCCCAGCTGAGTCTTACTGGTTGGAATGGTGAATTGTCAACGTGCCGCAATTTCTTTGTGGTGCGTAATGGTTATGCGGAGGATTCACCATTCTTGCAACAGGGCAAATACTGTCAGAATAACATCACCGATGTGCTAGAGACCAGCTCGAATAGGGCGTACATTAAGTTCCAGCGAAATTCATTTCCTCGTTTCCGTGCTGCTTTCCACTACGAGGAAATTGGGGACGCCTGCTCCGGTCATATTGTGCTCGAGGAGGGTAGCAACAGTGTCTCAAGCAAGATTAGCTCACCCAACTTCCCGAATCTGCCCAATCCGCATACGGAATGCGTATGGCGGATTAGTGCACCGCCCCAGCATCGCATTGCCGTTGAATTTGTGGGTAATTTTGATCTGACGCCGAGCAGCAAGAATGATGACAATGATGATAACGATGGCTGCGATCGGGAGTTTGTGCAAATGAACGATGGCAGCACGGAATTGATGCCGCTACTAGGACGTTTCTGTGGCGCCCGCAAGCCAGATATTGTTTACTCATCGGGCAGCGAATTGCGAATCAAGTTCTATACGGGCGTCCTCGAACCACATCCGGGCTTTCAGGCCATTGTGAAGCTGGCCGTTTGTGGCGGTAGTTATTATAGTGAAAGCGGTGTCATACGCTCACCCAATGCGGATCAGCTGCACCTGCATTTGCTTCCGTCGAAGCGCAGGGAATGCGTCTATACCATTGAGGTGGAGCGTGGCAGTACTATTGATCTTAAATTTGAGGAAATACAGCTACCGCTGCCGGAGCTTGGCAATTGTACGGGAAAAACCCATCTGCAGCTGGAGGAGATGGAACCGTTTGGCGATGAGAACCAGGAGCGTGTCAGTGATCGTCTTTATGTCTGTGGCACTGCCAGTCGCCATTTTCTTGTGGAGACTAACAAGATTGTTATACGTTTGCGCATGCCTAGCGGCCAGCTGGGCACAGAGGAGGCTTTCCAGTTGCGTTACAGTGCCGTTGGAGCGCGTTGCGGTGATACAATCTATGCAATGCAGGGTGTACTACAGACGCCCAACTATCCGGCTGGAGTGCGTGTGCCGACGCATTGCATCTGGCGCGTTCAGGTGCCCAAGGGTCGGCGCGTCAAGGTCAATATACTCGATTTTGATCTTGGAGGCAGTGGCTCGAACAGCACTCATGTCAGTTTCCGTGGACGCTTATCCTTCTCCAACGATCACAAGATGCAGTCGGTCATTGGACGCTATGCACACGATCCACCCGCCGAAGTCATTTCAACGGACAATACAATGGGCATTGATGCGTTCGTGCTGCCTTTTAGCCAGCATCGTGGCATTAAGCTGCGTTTCATGGCCTACGGCCAGAGTGAATGCCGTGGACGTCTCGATCTCGACGTGAGCGCCACCATGCTCTTTGCCCGCACCAATTCCAGCAACCTGGTACACTGCAGCTATAAACTGCGACCGCCCGCAAATAGTACGCTGCTGTTGCAGGTGCGACGCTACAATGGCAGCAGCCTCTTCATGAGCAACAATCATATGTGCCGCGTCCTGACGCCTCTCAAACTTCTGCGTCTCGACGAGAGTGAACCCCTGTTGCCACTGCTGCTGTGTGGTGCAACGGATCGAAGTACTGCAGTTGCAACGAATCGCACGGTACGTCTACCCTTTCCCGTCGAAATGATCGTGACGGGCAACAGTCGGAACGAAATGAATCTGCTGGAATTGAGCTATAGTCTGCAGCATTGTGGTGGCGATTTGCCATTGGAACCGGGTGATAATCTTACCATACGCCAGCCGAGCCATCTGCCTGTGGGAGAGACGGTTGATTGTGCTTGGGCCGTCGGACCGGATCAGGATGCCGAGGATCCTCTATCGCCGCAGGATGTTCAGCTGGAGGTGTCGTTGGCTGTGAATCTCGATGGTGATTGCCAGCTGCATTACTTGCAGCTGTACAACGGTCCAGATCAGAATTCACCGCTTCTCGGACTATATTGCAATCAGCAGACTGCTGTCAAATTGGTTGTGGAGCGTGGATTGTTCCTCGAGTACCATGCGGCATCCACAACCAACCAACAGCGCAATGCCACCTTTAATGTAACGGTTAAATACGGCAGTGGTTGCGGCGGACGGTTAACCTATCCGTATCGCCAAATTGAATTCAGTGAACAGTACGAAAATAATGTGGAGTGCATCTGGGAGATTGAGGCTGGGCCGGGCTTTCACATCGGTCTCACTTTCTTGGGTCGCTTTTACATTGAGAATAGTGATGCCTGCGACAAGGATTATCTGCTTGTACAGCAGCGTAAAAACGATGGCTCCGATGACAACTGGACAAATCTGAAGACGCTGTGCGGACGCAATCCGCCGGATTACATTAATTCGACCAGCTCGGCGATGCGTCTCATCTTTCGATCCAACAGCGACATTACGGGTGATGGCTTTACAGCACGATTCGAACGTAACTGTGGCGGTTTGCTATTCGCTACTCCAGAGCCACAGCTCCTGACCAGTCCGGGCTATCCGAAGGGCTATGCCCGGGATATCTTTTGCAATTATACGTTCCAGCCACTAGATGAACATGCACCGGGTGTGCTTATGCGCTTTCTTGAATTCGATTTGGAGCGTTCGCCGTTGAACAATTGCATTTACGACAATGTCACCGTAACGACCAGAGACAACGGAGACCGTATCCAGGAATCCATGCTGTGTGGCGTTAAACAGCGACATGTGTATCGAGCACAGCGTTCTATAGGTCTGGTGCTGCGTTCGGATTATACGTTCAGTGGGCGTGGCTTCAAGTTAGAGTATAGCACAAGTTTGTGTGGTGGAGTCATTAGAACCACGCAAATGGTGGAATCACCGCGCCAGCATCAGGATAACCAGATGCCACACAATAGCGACTGCTATTGGAATCTAACAGCGCCGGAGGGTCAGAAGTTTACCATCAAATTTGAGCTGTTGGAATTTGAGGCTGGCAATTCGAAGTGCAGTTTCGATGGCGTCGAGATCTTTGATAGCCCCGTGCCGGATGAGAAGCGACGAATGGCGCGTTTCTGTGGACACATTAAAGAGAATCTACCCACACTGCACATCACGAGCAATCGAGCTTTGATACACACCTACTCGGACGATCGGGATCCATCGAAGGGTTTCCGGGCGCTGGTGCGCATCATGCCCAATTGTGATGAGCGCATCTTTCTGGGCGAGCACAATGCCAGCTATACGTTCAATAGGTTTGTTGGCTCCTATGCCAACAATCTTGACTGCAGCTTTACCTTCCAGACCACAGCAGGATCGCAGTTAGCCATCGAGTTTCGCAGCTTTCACGTAGAGGCTTCCCGCGGTTGTACAGCTGACTTTTTGGAGTTGCGCGATGGCGCCGGACCATTTGCCGATGAGATCGGTCGCTTCTGTGGACAGGATTTGCCGCCGCAGCTAAGCTCCTCGCGTCAAGGTCTCTTCATGCGTTTTGTTAGCAATAATGATACAAGTGATTCCGGCTTTGAGGTAGTTGTTACGTCCCGGCCGTTGCGTTGCGGCAATCCGTTGATCAAGCTGGATGGCAAACAGCCCTATGAGATCCGTTCGCCGGTCAATGATCAGGGCAACTATGACAACAACGTCTTTTGCCTCTGGAAGATTGTTAGCGAAATATCCATACATCTAAAGTTCGTCAGTCTTAATCTAGAAGCGTCTAATGAGCAAGGCAGCTGTGATTCCGATTACATCAAAATCTACAATAGCGAGGTAAGAACTTTTTTATCTTTTCAGAAGCACAACAAACGAGATTTGCATACAAATAAATGTGATATGCTCGACTGCTTTCAAGGATTTTTAAGGGTTTTCTAATTTCGACACTCCTCTGATATAAAATAACTGTTTTGCTTCGCTACAATTAGGGTTAAGTCTGAAAATCACATTCGTATTTCTTTGCCAATGCGTACTTAAAAACTAATTTTCTAGTCAATTCGAATTTCTTAATCTAGGTAATTAAAATCTGAGTTTCAAGGCAAACGGACAAAAAAAAAATATTTCTATTGAGAATTTTCTGGGAACTATCCAAAATGTACTGGGCGGAGGATAACAACGTTGGAGATATGACAAAAATTTTTCCTTAGTGCTCTTTTTCAGCACATAAGTAAACTTGTGTAAAAGTTTTAACTTTCTATCTCTTACGGTTTGGGCTTCACGTTGATTGGCATTGAATCAGTCAGGAAAAACTATTTTATAGGTGAAGAAGATGACCTTTGGCTCTCTTTAGCAATTTGGCCGGTAGTTTTTTTTGTTTGCCTACGAAATAAATAAGAATAAATCAAAATTTGACTTAACTAACTTTGATCTAATTTTGATCTGTTTTATGCACAGGATGCGCAGCTGGTGGAGCAGGGCTATGGCGATGAGGTGATCTTTAACGGTAAGAAGAATCGCAATTCCTACGTCGATTATGCCACGGAGCATGTCTATTGTGGCAACGGCATACCAGATGATTACTATCCCAACTCGAAACAGGTATATGTCAAGTTCCGCACAAATGAGGCCAACACAAAGCCTGGCTTCCACATTCGTGTGGTGCCCGATGCAACGTGCCAGTACAGCTACGGTGGCCTCCAGGGTCGAATCAAGATATCAGAAACAGTTGATTGTGATGCGGCTATTGTGGCTCCAGCAAATCACACGCTTAGCATCTACTATGCCGAGGTGGTCTTTGGCTCATCCGATTGTGATGTGGAGTATGTGGAGGTCTTTGATATGACCAACAATAAATCGCTGCACAGAGCATGCTCTTATTTGGATCCAGGCAAGAGCTATTTCACCACAACCAATCAGCTGCGACTGCACTTTAAAACTGGCAGCTTCTTCAACTACTTTGACATGACCTACGTGGCCTCGCCCATTGAGAAGGGACCTGGGTGCGGTGGCGAGCTGTACAACACCGAGGGCATCTTTACAAATCCCTTCTATCCCCAAAACGTGCGCAATAACTCTGACTGCCGCTGGAGCGTTCGTGTGCCGAGCAACAATCGTGTCCTGCTTACATTTGAATGTAAGTTTAACCCAAACGTTTAAAATATCACATTTTTTTTGTAACATGAAAACTTTTCATTTGCAGTTTTCAATATGGGCTCGAAGGCCACTTGCCACACGGATCGCTTGCAGATTTTGGAGGAGCGTCTTGGCGGTGAATTGCAGGAAATGCGTAGCTTCTGTGGCGATGATAAACCCCGTGTTTATTTGAGCGGGCGCAGCAAACTATACGTACATTTCCACAAATCGGTTAATTATGATGGCATCGGCTGGGTTATTAAATTTTCAGGCGTCTATTCCGACTATCAGATACCATTAAATTTGCTGGATTAAGTGATATTAAAAAGCTATGTCCAAATACTTATTGAATAAATATGAATTGAATAATAATGAAACTTCAGTGCATATATTTTTTAAAATTTTATTGAATATGTATTAAATTAGTTATCTATAAAATAATTACTATATTTAATAATATTATATAGAATTTTCATCTTTGTTTCTTTCTCATCATCTTTTTCCTTTTCTCTAAACACGAAAAGTGAATTCAAATTACTCAAAATTTAATTTATTTTTGCTTATAACTGTTGCTGCGCTTTTGCATTATCTACTAATATACAGTAAAGGAAGAAAAAAAATTTCATAAGGTTAATTAAATAAGAGAATTATATTTACGCAGTTATTTAATTGTAATCAAAATAATAAGGGTGCGCGATTTTTTGTAATTATTATAAATTAATGATGCACTTTAACAGTTAACCGACCACTCTTGACCACACAAAAACTTTTCCTAATAAATACACTGCATACTCAACTGTTGCACAACTTGATAGACAAGTATTTATTCTATGCAAATATAATTATAATAATTATGATAAAAAAAAAAAAATGATTTACTACGCCAAGGTAGGCGCTGAAATATATATATGTACAAAAACCGATTGGTTTTAAAGTTTTTAAATTAAAATGAAGGTAAGTATAAGTTCCGATTGAATTGAGTGGTTGGGTTGGAAAACAAGGAGGAGAAACAATAAGAGAGAGAGAGAGAGAGTGAGAGGATAAAAAGCGATACAAAAAATAAAACTTAACAAAAGTAAATAGTTCACATGGGACACAACGCAAAATATCCGATTGTTGGACAACATTTTCGATATAATAATTGTATATATAGTAATAGTAGAACGACAAGTTTGCAGCCATGTATATATGGAGTATAGAATATGCTTATAGACGACATTTATGTAATGAACACACACAATTAACAATTCAACTCAATATATTTTACCCTTTTTTGTTTTTCGTTTTCCAATTTCTGATAACATTCTCTTCTAGTATATGCGTATATGCTCTATATATTTATTCGTAACTCTTAAACAATCAATTTTCAATATTTTATCGTTTTAATTTCTCACTACCAATGCGAACAACTGCGACGACATATGTTTGTGTGTATATATATATATATGTATATATATATATATGTGTGTGTGTGTGTGTGTGTATATGTACGTCTACTCTTAGTTATAAGTACCCATTATGTTTTAGATGCATTAAATATGCATTTAATAATGTAACAAACAATTACCAAAATGGCGCTCAACGTATTGTTAACACGATTTCTACCGAAGAAAAACAAACATTTAGATACAAACATTGTTCATACTTTTTTTTTTGGTATATTTTTAATGTTACGTTGTATAATTTTTATAGTATAATTTATGCTATGCAGACATTTTATTTATTTTTGTCTAGAATTGACATATTATTGAATTCGTGGAAACACGCAAAAAACGTTTGTCAATTGATCAATGATAACAAGCTACTTTCAGACACACACACACTTAACATACACACACACACCGACTGATATGTCTCTCAAATCTAATTTCGTTTCTTTTTTACTTTTGTTAAAAACCTTGCAATGAATTGCAACCTTTTTCGCTACCTCTCTCGCTCTCTCTCGCTTGCACTCCTATTAACAAATTACACTTTCTCTATCTCTTTCATTCATTTAATCTTTCTAGCTTGAACGGTGTCCGTCTCATCTCTCGTTCACACGTTGAAACAACATTAATTTAACCGTTTACCGTTCACTGCAACTCTTACAAAATATCTTGCTAACTAACCATCAAATATATGTAAGTATGTGTATATGTATATATATGCATAAAAATCACACACTTACATACAAATATACATGATTTTTATGCAGATAATCTTGAACAGTTTTTTATAAAGGTAACTTGGGGGAAAGAGTGGTACAGTGGTAATATTTTTTGTTTTTGTTTTTTTTATAGATCAACTAGTTGCAAATAACATTAACTAAGAAACTCAAAATCAAACAAAACTTCTCTCCGTTACGTGCAGGCGTTGTTGCCCCTTTTTAAGTTGCTACACTTGCAACAGCAGTCAGCACTAGTTGCTGCTACATGGTAGTAGAGCAGCTAGGGCGCTGACCACGCCTACACGTTCAAACACTGTTACATGCAGCAAAGGAAGCGGTGAAAGAAACTTTTGGCATTGCGTCGCACACGATTGGCCCTTAGCTAACAGATGATGCCCTGGTCCAAGCTGAGGTTGTTGGTGACAGCGGCAGCAGCAGCATTCTTAACCACATGATGATGATGATGGTGATGATGATGGTGCATATGATGATGATGCAAATGATGCGCTGTACGTCCATTAAGCAATAATGCTGTACTGCTGCTGCTGCCAGCTGTTGCATTGCTGCTAGATCCTGAGCTCTTGCTGTTGCTGCTGCTGCTGGAAATGGAGATTGGGCTAATGTTGCTGCTATTGCTATTGGTATTGCTGCTGTTTTGCTTCTTGTGCACGGCAGTTAGTGGCTCTGAGGCACGGCGGCCACCGTTACAGCTGCTACCGCCACCACCGCCGCTGTTGCTGCAAGTGCCGCTGATGCTACGACGCATATTGCTGCTATTGCTGATGCTGGTTGTTGTTGTTGTTGCTTTGCGCGGCTGTTGCAGCTGTAATTGTGGCTGCGGTATATTGGCTGAGGCGTGGGCAATGTTTGAATTGGAACCGTTGGGTGAACTATTCGCCTCTAGCTCCTCCAGTTGGAACTTCTTGACAAGCGCTTTTACCGATGTCGCTGAACTCGACTCTGTTGCGGGTGTCTTGCGTATAACTTTGGGTGTTGTGGGTGCATCCGGGAACAGTGTCAATGTGGCAATAACCGTTGCATCCTCAATGCCATTGCTGCCAATCTGTATGGTTGCTGTGCTTGCAACGGGCTTCTTTATAAACGTTGCCGTATATGTGTTCTCCTTGTCCGAATCGGAGGCACGTCGCGTTGGGGTTACAATCTGTGTGGGTTTGGGTGCCAGCGTCGTTGCCACCAGCGACATGCTCAGAGTTTGTGGCAGTGTATGTATGGCTGTTGTTGTCTCTGTGCTCGGCGAACTGAGCTTAGTGTGGCTAGTTGCGATTGGGATTTTCGAGCTCGAGTGTCCTCGATGTCCATTGTGCGTGGATTTGTTGGGTGATGGAGTTGCTGTTGTTGTTGTTGTTGTGCTATTATGTTGCTGCTGTTTTACATTCTGTACGTCTTCTTGCTCCAATTCATCATCATCATCCTCCTCATCATCATTATCATTAACATTATCATTATCATCTTCATCATCATCAACATCATCATCATCTTCGTCGTCATCATCATCATGAACAAAATCAGCATCATGCTGTGCCTGCAAATAGATTTGTCTATCCAAAGCACACTCATTCTTCAGCCAGACATGCTCTAGGCAGCCGGCGGCATTCATGCGATCGCTAAATAGGAGGGAGAGAGCAAGTTAGAGCAATAGGGACAGAGAGAGTGGGGGAGTGGGATACTCACTTTGGCTTAATTCGCAATGCGCGACGTATAAAATCGATTGCCGCCTGAGAGACGCCGCCAAAGAGATTGTCCGGAAAGGTAAGAGCGCACTGTGAGATATTTAAAAAAGTCTCCTGTTTCGTATCACCGCCAAAGGGTGAAAAGCCCGAGAGCAGCACATAGGCGAGCACACCCACCGACCATATATCCGTAAGCAGTGACAATGGCTCATATTGCAGCACCTCGGGTGCCACATAATCTGGAGTGCCGGCCATTTCGCGCACGTTGATGCCCTCGCAAACTACTCGCGAGATCCCAAAGTCACACAGCTTGAGGCCATCTGCAACAAAAAGAATGCGGGCTTAGGATGTCTGGCAAAGCCCTTTTGAATTTTATTAATGAAACTTACCCTCAATACGTTCGCCAGCTAGCAAAATATTTTGTGGCTTTAAATCCAAATGGGCAATGGAACGATCGTGTAAGAATTTCAGAGCCTTGAGCACTTCCCGCATGCAGTGGCGCGCCTGCGCCTCGCTCAAACACTCTTCGTTATCCAATATTGTTTGCAGCTCACCACCAGTGGCCCTACAAAATGACGAGCGACGAAAAGAGAATTTGTTATTTTTTGCCAATTAACTGGAGTCCGATAAGCAACTGGCTAAAACGATGAATATGAAATATGGTGGGCAAACCAACCTTTGCCTTAGACAGAAGAGAATGCCCACCGGTCCAACTGGATGTCTCAACCATTCCTAGCTTGACAGTAGGTTAGTCTGGACACCTTAAATAATCAACAATGGAACGAAAGTCTGAGAAAGCATCTATAGTTTGTTGGCACTCAATCCACTTGCCATTCACCTGCTAGTCTAAGTCATCTGCCGTCTAAGAAGACATCATCTGCTGGACCTTCCTTACCGCAGAAACAGTACAACCCTGTTTTAACCTACCAACTAACTAAGTCACACAGAAAACACAATTTAGTATGGGATAATCAGTTGCTGATTATCCTATCGGACCGATTGCTAACCAAGATGTATTTTAAAGGAAAGATACCTATTACATGTCGAAATGTTTGAGCTGTGGATTGATAGCAAACAGTCAGTCAGTCAGTCAGTCAATCAAGGTACAAGGAATTTTGTATAGGAACGAAGATAGTACACCTGTTCAAATCTTGATATTGTTATTTTTGTTATAAAAGAAAACCTCGCACTCATTTTAAACTTGATTTCTTACTTTGCATAAATATGCGTAGTAAATTTTTAATCGAGGTCATTAATACTTAATTTCAGAATGACTTTTTCTTTATTTTTGTTTACAAACTTACGCAAAGTTATTGAAACACGTTATTAACAATAGCGTTGAGTAACAATCGTTAACACATTTTCCCAGCTTGTTATTACCAATTCACTTACTAAGTTAGTCAGTCGATTAGTCAAGTATGTTTAGGTATGCCCAGCATCCTGTTAAGATTCATGATACAACCTGATGTGAATAGGAACTGAAATCTCAACATTCTTCAAAGAAGGTTCTGCTTTGTAACCCATTTATCATAATGTTGGAATATATGTATATGTATACTTACAGCTCTAGCAGCAGCGCCGTGTCGGATCGTGTCTCGTGCACCGCATTTAGATTGACAATGTTGTCCTCGCCCTCGCATAGCATTAGGACAGCAATCTCGTGCTTGATCTCCTTGTCGCTGCTTTGTGCGCGTCGGCGTCGCTTCAGGAATTTGGCAGCGAAATGCAAACCGGTATTCTTGTGTATCGCCCGGCGAACAGCCGCAAATTTGCCTCTGCAATATAGAAAAAAACAAATAACAAATCAGTATAAACAAATGAAAACGGATTTGTGTGTGTTTTTGGCTAGCTAAACCGGACCAGCTGCTGCAATTGGCTGCATTTGGGCGGCCCACACGCGCCTTGTAGTTTTTTTTTTTCTTATTCCTTTCATTCATAAAGATTGCCCAATTGTCGGCCATATCGACATCCACAACAACAACAACAACATAAACAACGAGACAACGTGACTCAACGACTAATCGAAGAACGGAATGGTAAGACATAATAAGACTCTCTCTCGTTTTAAGACGAGACAAGACGAGTTTATATTTGTTTTTTTTTATTCTTTGTCGAGTTGGGGCAAGGCGGGGCTGTTTCGGACGTCAAAGTCGCGTCGTCGAAACGCCTTTGACAAAGTACGTGCCATAATGAAGCAATTGCGCTTCCGGCAACTACTAACAACAACAGCAGCAACAACAAGAACAAGAACGACAAATCTAGCATACCAAATAAGTCAGTAAGTAGTTGGCCAGATCCAGCTTCAGAACACAGAACACAGAACCCAGCTGCAACTCAGGAGCTGCGACAGACAGCGCCAACAATATCTAAAAAAAACAACAAGCTGAAGACGCATCACGCTATCCGCCAGACGACAAAATCTCTTCTAACAAGATTGAAGAATGAAGCAAACTTGTGTGACACTAAGCACTACAACATTAGTATACACTACAATCAACAAAAACAAAACAAAATGTACTGTCGAACTTCCATTTTTGCTACAACGAAGGTTTCTTGAGATTCGTTATATGGAAATCTGATTTAGAATAAAGTAAGGTGTTTGATTTTAAGGACTTTTTACTTACATCGATATAAATCGATGATTTGCTTGAATACAGTTTATAAAAAAGTGTTGAGCTTGTTTTGCATGACCATTTTACTAAAATCGATAAATATCGGTATGCATAAAGGCTATCGGTCGCCATTTATATATTGAAAATTCGAATTTATTAACTTAAAAGTTCAAAAACAAATATTCAAAACTAAGTAAATAACATATTTGATTGAATAGAAAGATATGCGGTTGTTAGGGTATGTCATAATGAACGATATATGCGTGTATGTAAGAGCCTGGGCTGTCGTCGCCTTCACACGGACTGGTTTCTAGTTGCTGGCCTAGCCGCCACCCACCCACCCCCAACGCATTGACAACATTGACAGTCAACGGACGCAAGCGACGCCTTGCAGCAGTAAGTTACATTTGCGGCAAGTAGTGGCAGGCAGTAGTTGCAGCTGTAGTAGTAGTAGCAGCTCCTGCGGCAACATTCACAAATTGTCAAATGTGTCGCCGCGCTGCTTGAGGCGAACTTCAGAGGGCGGCAAGGCAGGGGACTGCCTGGTTTATGGCCACTAGAGTGAAATATTTTGTGCTTGCCACGCAATGAAGACGCATGAGGCACACAACAACAAGCTATCTGGCAGATTGCAGACTGCAACTTTCGAGTCGAGGGCTATTCAATTAGCGCCAGCAACATTTGCATCTAACTTTGGCAACATGTTGCCAAGCCTTGTGTCAGCATTCCGTGCCGTTTGCAGGCTCTTTGCTTGCTGTTGCAAGTGTTTTAATTAAATTACAAAATTTTTTTCTTTTCTTTTTGCAACTAATTGGGCAAGGTCTCAGTGTTGTTGCTTTTGCTGTTCGGTCATAAAGTTTAGTGGTTCGCAATGTTATGTAAGTTGCTTTTGTTGTTGTGTCTCAAAAAGATGGATGACGCAGCCTAAAGCATTTAACTAAAGCTGTAGCCGCTGGCTAGCTGCAAGTGTGAGGTTGAGGGTGTGGGCGGCAGTAGCAGTAGTTGCCCAGTTGCCTAACAGTTGAACTTTTAAAGGTTACCACTTACTACTAACTAGTACAAGCCTTGTCACAGGGCGCGCTTTCTGGCTAACATAGATCGAGATCGCTCACAATATGCGTGTGTATGTATGTGTGTGTGAGAGTTCATGGTTGGTCAATATCGCATTTCGCTTTTTTGTTGATGTGCTATCTAGTTATTTGGCCGGCCACTCCCACGCGCATTGCCCTTTTTTAATGGTTCATTAAATCGCTATACAGCGAAATGATCTTCGCACAGTGAGGCAAAAAATAACTGTCATTGTTAACAACTTCAAAACGGATTATAGTATAAATATGATTTCAATCAAATTTAGATTAAAAAGAAATGCTTTATTACTAAACAAAAAAAGCTGATAAAATATTCCGTTCAAAATTTGTTGCATGCTCAAACAATTCTTAAGTATTTATCCACAAAAAATCCAAAGTTAACCACTGTGCTCGTGTGTGTGTCGCACTTTTGGTCGAGTGCGAATTTGACTATCGAGTCGATTCTAAAATGGTCAGCTTTGGCATCGAGAGACATCGATCGATTCGAGCGAGATTTGGATACACAAAAGCCCATCAGGCTACATTTCTTTATATGTCTTATGGCATCTACATACGTTATACATACATGGCAATGTTTGGCTCAAACTCTGTGACGCACAAATGTCAATTTACCAAACCGAATCCCAACCAAATAAGGTGGCGTTTAAAAACGCATACAAAACGCTCAGCGCGTGCACGTGTCTCTGCGATTTAAGGCATTATAAGGGGTTGTAGTTTTTGAGTGTAGGTGTATGCCGGGACAAAGGGAGCAGGGGGCACGCGAGGGGAAATTGAAAGATTTGCGCAAGCTGCTTCAATATTTACATTCGGCTTTACATTTTGCCGCTGGGCAACATTGGAGAATGGAGCAGCTAAATTATATATTGCACAATTTTTTCTTTTTTTCTTTCGTTTACTTCGTTTTTGTTTGGCTGTCCAGTCGAAGGTGGAGGAGGAAGCGTAGGAGGGGAAGAGAGTCTGTGTGGCTGCTGTTGATTAGTGAAGGGGCAAGCAGATATTTGACAGAGCCTTCGAAAAATCAGCAACGAGTTGTTGTTGATTTGAATGCAGATCAAAGAATTTCTTCTGATAGACACGGAAGTAATTTATGCCCTGACGGTGAAAAAGAGTTGAAATGAGAGAGAGAGAGAGAGAGAAAAGCGAGAGTGGTGGAAAGTGAGAGAGAATTGAGGAGGGGAACGGAGAACGTAAAGCTATTATCGATTTATTAATGTTGATCGATAAATTTCTAAGCAAAACGGAAAATGAATTGTACGAATTTGACAGGGAAATATTTAAAATGTAAAATAAATACCAGATGAGTTATTAAACCGTTTATTTTATCAACAATTTGATACAGTCCAGCTTCCATAGAACGAATCTCAAAGAGACAGATATAATGGACTTTTTATGTTTAACTATATTGCTGGGTTCTGGAAATGAATTCGTAATATAGAAAACATTCTTAAACGAAATCTCATATTTCACTTTCTTGGCTATTTCTCTCTCAACTTTTAAAGAGTTAAGTTCCATCATCATTCTTATTGCTAACTGAATTGAATAAACAGACTGCGTACGGCTTTGAAGTCGTATATGTCAATGTTTTGTAATATCTTTTAGTATTTATTTGGTTTTGGTTTTGTTTCGTCTTGTTTTTGCTGTTGTTTGGAGCAACAATTAAGACCAAATCGCTTATTTGGGTTTTTTGTTACTATTCATTATGCTTGTGCGGGTCAGTTTTTGGGCTTGACTACTTTTTGTGTTTTAATATGTTTGGCAAGTGCAAATTTTGTCGCACAAATATTCAAAATGCATTGTTAAACAATGCCGATGGCGCCCACCCAAACGAAACAACAACAACAACAATGTCACACAACGCAAATTTGTATTGCAAATGAGGAAAGAAAAAAAAAACAGAAGAACAACAACAAATGAATGAATCAAATTGCGTTTTGTTAACAAGGTGAAAATTGCTAGGCGGGTGTTTTGTGTTATTTGTTGCACTAACAAACAAACAGTTGCTGCTGCCAATTAAGTTGCCAAAAGGTAAGCAAGTTGCAGCTCTTGTTGCCCAAAAGCAGCAGAGACTGAGACGCAACGAGGTTGACTCAAACTGAAAGCTGAGACAGAGCATAAGCAAATAGAGTCAGAGAGGGGAAGAGACGGTTCATTGGTTTACCAAACGATTGTTTTCCGTGTGGGCGCAAAAAAAAAAAAATGCATTTGCTAGTTGCAAAGTGCACTCATAGAGCTATGCACACTTACACACCACCCCAACCCACCTCACACACACACACACACACACACAAACAATAACATTTTGCAGGCTTTGGCAGCACTTTAACAACAACAACAGAAGCAGGCAGCTAAAGAATCTTTTTCTCTTTTGCCTTTGACAGACGACGATGACGATGACGATGATGATGATGATGACAAGGATGCGGATGACGACAAAGTGCGGTTTAAGTGCTTGGCTGCTTGCTGTATGTTGCTGCTGTTGCTGCTGCTGCTGCTTTTAGTGCAACCGAGTGCATTGAACCAAAGAGTGGCCGCAACTCGCCTCAAGACGATGTGGCTATGTTTGTGTGTGGAGTGCAGAGTAAAATCATCTGGTGGCTGTCAGGCAAGCAAATAGTTGCCCTTAAGGTGACTAACTAGAAATGTTTGGACACTCTTCTATGTCTTTCTCTCTTTTTTCACTAATGTGACAATTAAAAAGGTGACAATGGGTAAAAGAAAAGAACTTACGGCGGCAACAGCAACATTGACAACTCATGACGCATGCAACTGCAACAAACATTGTGGCAGCTTGCTTGCATTTCCAACAGTTTTTGTCTAATTTAAAAAACAATTTCTGCAAATGAATTTTATCATAAATACACTGTGATTTTCATTCTTAAATATTTATGGCATTATTATTATTTATGTATCCGATTTCTAATGCTACTTCAAGATCGTCATAGACTAGTTGCTGATTGCATTTAAATGCATATAGTATTTCCATATTTTTTGTTTTGTTTTTATTATTTTATGCGCTTGTCACTAAACAGCTTTCCCCATTTTACAAATTGACATCAATAACTTCCGTTAAATGTGCCAATTGCTAATGCGTCTTAGCAAACACGCAAAAAATAAATAAATACATATAAAAACTTTTGACGATCGCTGCCTTTTTTGGTCAGCTAAAAAAAGAAAACAAAAAACGGCGCATAAAAACGCGCTCGAAACGCGTGGGTGTCGCGCGCTCGCTTTGTGTTTAATATGTGAACAAATTTGGTCAGCGCTTAACGCAACAGAAAAAAAAGCCAGCAACATTCGCTTAATGTATTTAATTAATTTAATAATTTTGTGTGCCTAACGCTTTTTCATGTGATTCTGTTTAAAGGCAAACACGTAAAATAACTAAGCATTCGCTGCTTGTGCCAAGGATTTTATCTGTGCAATTTGTTTGCTTTAAACAAAATCAAATGCAATTCGTACAAATCCCATTTAAGGCAGCCGAGCTCTCGCTCTCGCTCTCTCTCTCTCTTTCTGTCGCTTCTTTTCAATTAAAAAGCGCATGTCAAGGCACTTCGAAATGGGCGGGTTGGGGGAAAGGTTGCTGTCAACACCATCCACTGTAGCAGAGGTATCAACGACATTTTCCAAAACTCAATTCACAGTCGACACATTCTCTATGTATGTTTTATCGCAGTGTTAACCACTCGTCCTGTTAAAAGGATGGCGCCTATGGTGTTTTACAACACTTGACATTATTTCCATTATGCGTAGACTGAAAGCTAAAACAGTGTAGAGGCAGCTATACAGTGGGTTACAGAAACTATGCTTGAGTTTAAGCCACATCGTCTACGCTTAAGGCAAATAGACTTTACAAAGTGTAAACATTGAAACAAATGTGTAAAGTAACTTCAATTAGTAAATAAAGTATATATAATTATTAAATACGTAACACATTTTATTATAGCTTACATTTCCAAAAAGTTTATTTACATGATGCGCATACTTTTTTGTTGTACTGTACATATTGTATTGCATGCACACAACACTGCGGGTTGTCTGTCCTGTTGTGGAATCTCCCTTAATCCCTTGCTCTACTCTTTTCCCCTGTCTCGCTGTTACAAACAAAAGCGAGACCGACACTTGGTTTGAAATTGTGTCAGGCTCGTTAGTTAACTCGAATTTCCTCAATCCGTTCTCATTGGCTGCTTTTCTTCCTGCTTGCTTGCCTGCCTTCCTTCCTTCCTTCCGTTTGGGGAATAAAAGCATAGAACTGGAGTACATTTTTCCCGCTGCTTTTAGATTGCTTTAGGTGCAATTGTAAAAGCTGCTTTAATTATGATAAATTAGCTGGCAATTGGCAGGCAAGCAGGCAGGCAGCTGGCTTTACTTAAAGCTACAGCGACAGCTGCTGTTATCCTTGAGCTGCCAGCCAGTTGTTGTTGCAAAGATTGTCTAGCTATTGATAAGATGCATTCCGCAAGCTTTATGGCGGCGGTAGATAGATAGAGCACACACATGCTCCAATGCTTCCATGCCTCAGACAATGTGTATATCGTGTGTGCCCCCTAGCAAAATGCCAATGAGTGCCACATGCCACATGTCCATAACTTGCCGCACATGCCACACACACCATTGCAGACACAAGAGTCGCAAAACGAATTTATTGGCCATTGACAGCTGCTGCTGCTGCTGCTGCCGCTGCCAAAGACTGTGATTCGCTTTTGATATTTGGCCAAAGATCTTTTGGAGGCCTTTCGACCTTCCACTTAAAAGAATGAGGAGGAGTTGGATTCGGTTGTGTCTGTGTGTGTTTGTGTGTGTGTGTGAGCTGATCAATTGATAGCCATGCCACATGCCACATGCGACATGCGTGCGACAACTTGTGGCAAAGATTGTTGCCGTAAGATCGTAATTATTTGTACCTTCTTTAAGTGCCACATACAGACTTCAAACATGTTGGAGTTGGCGGTAGTACGTGTCATCAGCACATAATTTAGGTCTGCAAAAATAAAACCGCCCAAACGACAACAAACATAAAAACACACATCATAGGCATTGAGATACCCTTTTAATGGACTACTAATAGTTGAAGATTATGAAAACATTTTATTGTTATTCAAAGAAGCGTTACAAAAATAATCGCTGTACTGTCGATATATTATCGATAACTTGAGATGTTAACAAACAAACGATTAAGTTTTTCTGATTGTTTAATCGGCTGAATATTTCATTGCCCAACCGATTACTCTATGTTTTTAGATTAATCTTTCCATTATCGATATATTATCGATAACTTGAGATGATACAAAACAATTGATTATGTTCTTTTGATTGTTCAATCGGCTGAATATTTATATTTTATTGCCCAATCGATTACTCTATATTTTTAGATTGATCGTTCCATTATCGATATATTATCGATAACTTGAGATGATAACAAACAATTATGTTCTTTTGATTGTTTAATTGGCTGAATACTTGATTGCCCAATCGATTACTCTATGTTTTTAGATTAATCGATAACTTGAGATGATAAAAATCAATTGATTGGGATCTTTGGATTGTTTAATCGGCTTTAAAACATTTCCCCCAATCGATTACGCGATGTTTTTTGTTTCAGCACTAATTCACAGCTACATAAATAACACTCATTAATTTAGTACCTTAAAATAAAAATAAAAAATAAATTATTTTTACAACTTGAAGCACCACAAGAAATATCAACAGGCATGTTATACTATGTGGCTGTGAATGTTTTAAGTTTATAATTGTTGTTGCCATTACTTATTATAATAATAATTAATGTTGCTGCATCTGCTGTTGTTATTTGCTGTTTTTGTATGCAGATAATGCGGATGTACGAATAAACAGAGACCGAAAGAGAGTGAAAGAGTTAACTGGGGGAACACAGGAAGAGTATGCTGTAGCTGCTTAGCATGCAGCACAGCGAAATTGTCAGCATTGTTGAGTTTCTTAGGAAATTCACAATAAACACAACAACAACACACAAAATTGTTACAGCTGGTTTACACATGCATATGCATATATGTACATATGTCTCTTTAAGTATCAAGAGTGTCGCTGGTTGGTTCGATTGCAAATGAAGGTCACATATCCAGCGTGTTGTGTCCAGCTGGTCGGTCATCCATTTGGCGGCTGCAACATTTGTGGAGCATTTTTATTTAATCCGCTTACAGCGTTACATAACTTAACTGCTATGCAAGTAATATGGCGGCTGTGTTTTTTTTTTTTTGTATCTTAATGTGATTAAGGGAGGAGTTTTTGTGGCACTAACAATTGTAGCAACGAAATCTGCTTTGGAGAATATTATAAAAGTTTGTACTTTATTATAATATGTATGTATATTAAAAAACTTCTTTTTTTTTTTGATTAGTAATTTACAACACAATTGTTTTTATGACAACACAACATTCATAACACTAGGAATATCTGCCAGCCTGGCTATTTCCAGACGTTCTCGTTAGCAAACTACCGTTGTAGGTCCTTAAAAGTCCTGCGTTTCAATCTTCTGACCACGCTTCTCCCTGCAAGCACGCTGCAAACGTGCGTTGTATCTGATGGAATATGCTTCGACTTGGCTGTCTATGTTGTCCATTCTGAGGTCTTTGTGCAAGATTAATTCAAAAACTTTTTTATTTTTATTTCATGGTTTTAGTTGAAACTAAGTGTTCTTGTTTATATATTTGTGAATAATGTAGCAAAATACTATAAACATGAAATGTGATTTTATTATGGACTTATTTTATGTGCTTTATATGTACTATGGAACATGTTATTTATTGTTGAAAAACTTTATTATAACTGCTTATTGTTGTAACGCCTTTTTTGAATGTTTTTTTCAATCGGTTATTAATAATTTCACAGAAAATTGTCAAAGAGTCAGAAAAAATTGATTTCAAGCAAAATTTGTTAAAGTTTAAACTTGAATTATGAGAGGCCAGTCATCAAAACATAGTTTAGTTTTGTTGGGAAAATATGATTAAGATATCCGATCTGTTCTTCCCGTTTTTTACTAGATATCGCCCTTCCTTCTCCCTCCTCCCCCCTCACAAAGGCAACTCACAAAGCTAAAAGAAGAAAACTAATTCGAGCACAGGGTGAACACTACAAAAAAAATTCCATATCAACAACAACAACAAGAGCAACTTCTGGTCATTGCTATGCGTTGAGTCATTCAATGCAGGTGACGCAGTCCACCAAGACGACGACGACGACGACGAAGACGACTAAATTTGGGATAAAGAGCATTGTGAGGGGATAGAGGCGTATGGTACAAACACGATGGATAAAGTCATGCAGAAAGAGAGAGAGAGGGAGAGAGAGATGCATAAACACACACATATTTGATAGTAGGCTCACGCGAGAAGCGTTCCCAGTGCATGAGTCATGTTTAAAGACGGATTGCAGATGATGCTGCTAACTGTTTAAATCGGCAGGCAGCCAAAGTGGCAACTCCATGATCATCGTGATCATCAGCATCATTCCAAGAAGCAGCATTTGCTTTAGTCGGCCTTTATTTATTTATATTTTTTTGTTGGTGACCCATGATGTAATCGTTTAGTGCTTCGCGTTTCTGGTGCTGCCAACTTGAAAGGGTCGTTCAAGGCCGCATTTGTGTGTGTGTGTGTTTTGTTGTTGTTTTTGTTGATAGTGTTATTGTTTCTGTTTAAACTCATTTTTTGCATGCTGCGTGTGGGTTGACGCTGCCGAATTGAGCCCAAAGTCAAAACCAAGGCATCGTGCGCCATGTAACCCTAACTCACTCTCCCCTCTTCCCCAGCTCAACCCAGCGCTTAGTGTTTAACATGTAATTCAACGCTTTGAACTTTAACGCTTCGTTAAGTTTCACGCATGCAGATTTCAAATGTTGCCACTGTACGTGTATGTGTGTGCGTGTGTGTGTGTGCGTGTGTGTGTGCGTCCCAATTCTGTCAATCAACTGCGTTTTTTTTTTTGTGGGTGCCAAGCGTTTTGTTTGGTTATTGTTAACCACAAAAGGCCAAAGTCAAAGTATTAATAACAACAACACCAGCAGCAGCAACAACAACAACAACAACAACAACAACAACAACAACAGCAGCTGCAACAAAGGGAAAGGCTCCTTCAAGGTGCATCAAATTGCAGCTCAAGGCTGCTGCAATCACAACAACATCAATCTAAATGAGTTCAAGAGGCGTACTATTTCTTTCTTTTTTTATCGAAAAAACAAATAAGTTTAATTCAATTCAACTTAAATAAAAACAAAAAAATATAACGACAGTCCACTATAGCCAGCCAGAGCCGACTGTACTTAGAAACATATCTTTAAAGTTTTGTGCCGCCGTCAAAAATTTCAATTTCAGCTGTTTGTGTTAAAAGAGTTCTGCACATAAAACTAAAGCTTAGAGCAGAAGGAGGGGGGAGTGGGTTAGCTAGCTACGGGACAGGTCAAGAGTGCAAACTTGTCTCGGCTCGGCTTTTCTTGGCTTGGATCGGCTCTCTGCTCCCCATTGTTGCAATTATGCTAATTTTTTATTTATTATTTTTTGGGTACGCGGCCTGGGAAGCGCGAGAAGGAAAACATTTTTAGTAAGTATGGGGGAAAAAGTGGAAATGAAAATGTTTTTCACACATGAATGCGAATGCAATGTTGCCCCCGATTGATGACGATGATGAGGAGAAGGAGGAGATGGAGAAGTGAAAGACGAACGGTGGGCGGCCATTGAAAGTCTTTTTTTTTATGTTTTCATTCTTCTTAGTTAGATGGAAACGAGTTTATTGTTGTTGTTGTTTGTGGCCGCGTCGCGGAAAATGTGGGAAATTCATGGCAACAATTTTTCGTTGTTAAAAGGCTTTAAAGAGAGAAATAAAAAAAAAACAAGAAAAATACAACACTCTCTGCTCACTGCCGATTGAAGGCAAAGTCAAGTTTTACTATTTTATATTGCACAATGAAATACAATGAGCGATTTATATAGTAAAACCCCGACTGACTGGTTGATAGCAGCAACTCGAGAGAGGGCGAGACAGATAGGTGAGGAGGGGAAGAGCTAATGCAGTTTAAGACCGCTAAGGTTTAACATTGTTGTTGTTGTTGTTGTTGTTATTGACGCTGTTGTCGTTAATTGCTTGGCCATTGGCCTCAGCGCGAAAAAAAAGGTTCTCACGTGTTTGGACGTCAACGATTGCTGTCTCAGCAACTCTGTTGGTTAGTTGAGCCATTAGCGCGTCTCTTTAGCCAGAAGTGCAACAAAAATAAAACGAAAAAGAGGAAGAAGAAGAAGAACTAGCTGCCACCGCTGCTATTGATGCATTGATGCACATACAGCCAACTGGGTGGCTGGCTAAATAGCTGTGCGCACAAAAGATCGTGTGGCAAAAGGCAGAGACAAAGGCACAGGTAAAGGCAAACCGCCGATTGAATTGTTGACGCTTCAAGCATCTCTCAAGATGGAAAAATGGGAATGTGTTCCAGGAAGCAGAGGGCCGGCCAGCTGGCTATTTCATTGAAGAGTTGCAGCATCAATTGAAGCCGACATTAAGCCCAAACTTGACAAAAGTCAATCAATTAAATCTGGACGAGGGAGCAATGCTTAAAATGCCCTTCGATAAAACTACTCCTGCTGCTGCTGCTGCACTTGACACTATTGGCCGTCATTATAAACTCAGTTAGTGCCATACAAATTAATAAAAACAAAAATAAAATATTGTAACTATAAAACGGGCAGTGCGGATAAAAAAAGTAAAGAAAAGAAAAGACGCAACGAACAAAAATAAATTGTGTGCATATAAGAAAAATAAATGCAAAAAAATAAAAATAATAATAAAATGAAAAGCGCACAAAATAAACAATTAGGTATGTTTCAAAAGGAGTAACTCGACTTGAGCATACCCTGCAGCTGCGTGTTGTAAACAATGGGAATAAGGTTATTTTGTGGACAAACTTTTGTGTTTTTTTCAATCCTGATATAGTTTGTACTCAAAAATTATACTAAATCTAAGAATAAATGCATTTGTGTAGCTATCGGTAATCGATTTTTATCGACATATGCAAAATAAAGCTTTGAAAGCTTTAAGATTTTATAAGCAAAAAAACAAATCATTTACATCTTGACATAAGAGAAAATTAACTTGAATCAAGTAAAACACTCCAGTTATAACCAACTTGATTTAAAATATAATATTAGTTACAGGATATACAAAAATAGTATTAAAGTAATGAAAAAGACGACGGCAATAGACACGCAACTTCAAAGTCCAAATGGGAAGCTTGTCTAGCAACTGGCTGTCTCTGATCTCTATCTCCGGCTTTGGCTAACAAACTGACTAGCTGAATAGCTGGCTAACTGACTGACTGACTGACTGACTGACTAGCTGGCTTGGTTGGTTGGCTTGGTCAAGTGAAAGAAAGAGTTAAGAGCATGCGGCGGCTGCCTTTCTACTTATGACTAGTTGCTAATGTAGCATGTATTTGCAGTTTTGTGCGTTGCATGCTTAGCTAAATGGCCAATGGAAACAGATGTTACCGTCTTGGCTATAATGCAAAATCATTTAATATACGATAAGCGACTATTTAACGGCTAATTATAACTATTTGATGCGTTCAATTATATACGTATTGTTTGTGTCGAGTTAATAACTATAACTATTGATTGCGCAATGCTGGCAATTTATCGATAATTGAATGATAACACGATATCAAACATCAAATAGTTTTCTTCTTTATATAAGTGTGAATTCAAGTTATGTGAAATCTAAGCATAACGTTGAAGTAACAAATCTAAAAAGTTGACAAGTTATCGATAATTGTCAATACTAAAAAGAGCACTATATCAAATACTTTTGCTTAACTTATGGATAAGTTAATGGCAGTAGTTTTATTTGATTTATTTAATCTAATAAATGTTATGTTATCGATAAGTTTGTAATCCAGCGTAACTTAATTTGCAGCACTTATCGATTGTCAACGAAACTGCTTCGGCTTCGTTTTCACTTGAACTGGGAAATAACATCATCAAAAGTTAAAAGGAAGGTTCTTTTAGCTAGCAATTGAGCGGTCGTAGAACCCATAAAATGGAATTTTGTTTTTACTATCATCATTTATTCATGTATGAAAGTGCCACGCCTTGTACGAATCAAAATTAATTGTTAATTAATATCTATATATATATATTTTTTTGCATTTTTATGTGGTTTTGTTATTTGTTATTATAACTTTTATGACTGGCAATGAGGCTGGAGCCGGCTGAGGCAAGTGAGAACGGTCAACGCCACAAAATAAAAACATACACTGACCAAAATCATGGCCAAGCGCAGCAGCAGCTGATCTGATGATGATGAAAATGAAGATGCTGCTGTTAAAGTAGATTGTTGCACACAGACTGGTAAAATGGGTCAAACAGGCAACAAAAAACCAAAAACAAAAAAAACATGTGGCTGACCAGGCCAACAGCTTTTACTTTACAACAAACAATTGACAAGACGATGACTTGCGCCAAAATGTGTTTTTGTTGCATTTAGCCGGCTTTTTTGCTTACTCGCGCTTGCTAGCTTGTCTGCTTGCAGCATTGCAACGTTTTGTGGCATCTCAACTGGCAGCCCGGTTGTCGCTTTTCAAAGTAAAAGTTAAGTTTTATTTTCGATTTGGTGGCAACTTTTTTTTTCTACTCCGTCGCTGTTGCAACTGATGGGTTAGCAAGGGGGTTGGGGTTTCTGTGGTGGATTGGTCGGGAGGGGGTAGGTCGGTTTGTTATTTTGGAAGGCTGCTTAGTTTCCGTTGGGGCTACGGCCCCACATATATGTTTGTATGCAAG